>JAJPUD010000245.1:507747-604773 GCA_023553655.1 Myrmecobius fasciatus
AAAAAAAAAAAAAAAAAAAAAAAAAGAATGGTCATGCAGCAGGATAGGAAAGAGTACTGGTCTACCAGCCAGCTAGCCAGAAAAGGGTTCTTGGAGTTAAAAAACTGGAAGCTGAATCTTGATTTTGTCATGTGACTACATGTAAGTCCTTTAAAATATTGGAGATGATTCTATATTACTGATGTTACAGCACTACTATGAGAAAAATGCTTTGCAAACTGGAAAGCACTTCATAAATATGAGCTATCTGCCTTCTAATGAACTCAGTTTAAAATTCTTTTGAGACACAAAAGGTCAGCCCCCAGTCCAAATCAAATTGGTTGCTATACTGAAACTTTCAAAAGCCTTCTTGCCCTGAAGTGGATCAGCACAACTTGCGTTTCAATATGAAATATAAGGTCCTTGAGGGCAGAGACTACTTTTGGAGGGCTATTGTCTTTGTATTCCCCAGCAGCCTGGATTGGTCCCTTACACATAATTGTGTTTAATAAATATTTACTGAATTAAATTGAATGCAATTGAAAGATGAACACTAAGTATAATACAAAGTAAAGCTCTTAGGACTTTTTTCCTTATAAAATGGTTTTATTCTAGCTGAACTGCCAAACCAGATACTTTACTCAAGCTCATTCACAAGAGTGAGCCAGTGGAAATGAATGCAAACACAACATAAAAAACTAGCTGGGTCAGCTGCATAGTCCAAAATGAACTAAATGAGAAAAGCATAGAACTGGTAAAAGTGAAAAGGAGAGTGTTCTAATACATCCAAATTTTTGGTTTAATCATGCATATTTCAGGGCTCTGACCACGCGAGGACATTAGGAATCATTGCCCCATTTGGGGATAAAGTCCTTCTCTGACAGTTTTTCTCTCCCAATATGCTCTGTGTCCCATGATAGGAGCATTCTTGCATATAGCCCTGGTTTATTTTTTATAGTATTACCAGCTGTGTGGGAAAGGAAAGGAACTTGATGATGGTAGCAGTGACCCCTTAAAGAAAAAATCAGATTTCCCGAAGCATAAACAAGTATGAACATGATGCTTCGCCACCAATATTTTATGAGTAAACAAGCAGAATCATAACTTATTTTAAAGCCAATGATAGGTCAGATTCTCCTGATAGAGGAAACTGCATTGTGGCTAGGAGCTGGGCATTTTTAGGAGAATATGGACCCTTCAAAACTATCATGTTACTTTTTGGTACATTGCAGTTCTTTCCATGGCCTATTTACCCTGGGTTCCTGAGCATGAATCAGATTGTATTCAATTCAAGTTAATAATCATTTTAAAGAGGCAATTAAGTGGCCCAGTGGATAGAATACTCAGCCCTGGAATCAGGAGAACCTGAGTTCAAATTTGACCTCAGATACTTATTAGCTATGTGACTGTGGGTAGTTCATTAACCTGGATTGCCCAGGAGGGAAAACAATATTTTAAAGTACTTACTATACAAAATACAATGGGAGAGAAGCAAAGGTAAAATTATAGTCTCTGTTTTCAAAGGACCTCGCAAATTAATATGAGAATGGAAATATAATATTTAAGTTCCTTTACATCCTTGGGTCTCAGCTTCCTCATCTGTAAAATGGGGAGATTTGGACTTGCTGGCTTCTAAGATTCTTTCCAGTTCAAAATCTATGACATTAAGATCCCTTGTGTTAAAATATGATACATGGTAAAGATTTAATAGAGGCTAAGGAGAAATCCAGATAAAGTATTAGTAGAAAGTTTGAGAAGTGAGAGATCAGTGAGAGCTTGGGAGTGGGGAAAGAGGGATCAGGGAAAGTCTCAGAGAGGGGATATAACTTGATCTGGACTTTGAAGGAAGAGAAAGATTCAAAAGGTAAAAATAATGAAAAGAAAGAAAAAATTTAAAAAAATTAAAAGAGAAGTGAGCACCAAATATAGTGGACGAGTTAGGTGAATATACAGAGGTGAGAAGGGCAGGGTAACACTCACAGTCCATTTTATTGAGACAGAGAACACATGAAGGGGAGTATTTCAAAATAAACCTATACAGTGTTGGTCAGACTGTGGTAGGTTTGGGATGCTCTTTTGCTATTCTATGTGTAAGGCACCATGCAAAGACCTAAATGGGATGCCCAAACCTTACACTCATGAGACCCCATGGTAAGTAAAAGTTAAAAAGGACAATAAACTAAATAAATGAAAAACTATCAGATGTCAGAGGAGGCAAAGATTCCTGATAGCTGGGACATCCGAAAAAGCCTTCACAGAGAAAGAGCTTATAGTCAAGCAGGACTTTGAAGGAAGGTATTCATGAAAGATTAGAGCTTAGACAAGTCAAAGAAGTGGGAAATAAAGAAAATAAGGACATTGCTGAAGAAACTTGCATGGCCTGGTATCGCAAAGAGACATAGAGATGGAAATGAATGTAGTGTGCATGTGATGAGAAACAAGGGTAGATAGGTGGAATGAAGCTGAATTTGGAGGCCCACCAGGTAGGAAAGGAAGAGGCAATTGGAAAAAAAAAAGTCCTCTCCATCTCCAAACTTAAGTACCTAAGTACATTTTCTTTTCTTTTTTTCTTTTTTTTGCTGAGGCAATTGGGGTTAAGTGACTTGCCCAGAGTCACACAGCCAGGAAGTGTTAAGTGTCTGGGATTTGAACTCAGGTCCTCCTGACCTCAGGGCTGGTGTTCTATCCCCTGCACCACCTAGCTTCCCCCCTAAGTATATTTTCTGAATCATCAACCCTCTCTTTACTGCTCATCCCCAAAGCTTCCCATATTTGAAGAGCACTCAGTAGGTGAGAGAAAAAAGGTAAATCTACTGCCACCTCCCTCTCCAATATGAAGAATCCTTTATCAGTCTGCTGCTAACAATGAAGAGTCAAGTTCAAGCAAATGGTCCTATTATGGACAGGGTCAGTACAACCCTTCACATCTGTTTTTGAAATCCATTTGAGACCCTGACAAATCTGTTTAACTTTAAAAAGGAATGAGAGAACATCTTGTTTTCACCAATGTCCCGAGCCCTGTGTCAACAAACAAAAGGTCTGTTTGTGGGATTCAGGATGGAAGGGCTGCTTGGGGGACTTTCAGCCACAAGGGCTTCTTTATTATGACCTTTTTGTTTCTCGGTCCAAAAAACCAGTACGGAGAGCATGGGCCAGATGCTTCTAGGTGCTTGTGAGACACCTGAGGAACCTATGATTAGCATCACAGGTTCTTAGACCTATAGAGCTAGAAAGGATATTTCTAGAAAGTTTCTGTAATCAATCAATAAGCATTTATTGAGCAACTACTGTGTGCCAAGAATTGCACTGATTGTTGTAATGAACAATGAAATTGAATGCCTGAGTATTAACTTGAGGAGGAAAGCATAGACTGAAAAAAGAACCTACTGAGAGCTAAGCACTATAATGCCTTGATAATCTTTAGTGAGTTATAATAGTAATTGTAATACCTAATATTAAAGTAGCACTTTAAGCTTTGTAAAGCATCTTGTAAATATTACCTTGTTTGAGCTTCACTATAACCAAATTGGAAATTCTGAAAATCAGGGGAAAAAATAAGAAAATTGAAAATAAGAAAACTATTGAACTAATAAAACTAGAAGCTGGTTTTATGGGGGGAAACACAATAAAATAGATATTTTTGGTTAATTTGATTTTAAAAACAGAAAAAAAGAAAATCCAATTGCTAGTATCAAAAATGAAAATAGTGAATTTACCATGAAGAGGAAATTAAGACAATTGTGTGGAGCTATTTTGCCCAATTACATGCCAATACATTTGACAATCTAATGTAATGGATTGATATCTATAAAAATATGTTACCTAGATTAACAGAAGAAATAAAATACACAAATAACCCAATCTTAGAAAAAGCCATTGCTGAATTTCCTGGAACTCAAAACTTTAAATAAAAATGTTTAAATGTTAGAAGGAGGGGGAGAAAGAAAATAGCCAACAAGGTATAACATTTGCAGTTTGGTCTTCCAGAAATCTCACATCATTGCTGTCCAGCCACCCAACATGGACATTAACACAATCACAACCTTCCCTTTCTGAAATGAATAGCCCAAGTGAGTTAAATCCATCAAAGCAACCTGATGAAATTCTCAGAATCTTGACTTTTTAATGACTGGAACTTGGGGGAGTGGCCCACTAGCTTTTATTTGATCTATTCAGTCAAGTTATAAAAGCACAGTCACTGAATTAGCTTTCATAGTCTCCCTGGGCAGTTTACACTGTTTTCTTCAGGCTCTGTAGCAGTTTAATCACTTCTGTTACAATCCAATTCATTCTTTGGTAAAGTAGGAAAAACTACATAATGTAAGTCAATTTGTCTTAAAAGCAGTCATTTTCTTTAAATGATTCCTCTACAAAATTCATCTGAAATGGCTTTTGTTTATATGATGTAGAAATGGGCAAAGCAAGTGATAAAAAAAAGTTGGCGAGTTGAGTGTGCTTTGTTTATATGATAAAGGGGCTGGTAAATGAACAGAGAACCCTACTTTATGCCCCTCTTGGAACATGGCCTTCTTCCAAAATATTCTTCAATTTTAATCCCTTTGGAATGTCTTTATCCTGTGCATCTGCACTATAGTGGCAACACATTTTTAACATTTCTCTAAGTGGTTTGGATTCTTTCCCCTATCTCCCCCCAACTCTGACCTTTCTTTTTTTCTTTTTCTTTCTTTTTGTACTAAAATCTATGAGGTTACTGATGGCCAGACATTCTATTTAAATATCTGAGAATCATTGCACATCTGCAGACTAGAGAAAAACATCATTAATGAGGTTCAAATGTTAAATATGATCGGCAGTTTCTTGAAAAACAGGGATTATGTCTTATGCTTCTTTGTATCTTGTGATGTCTTATGATAAATTGAAATCTTTTAGACTTGAGAGCCTGTTGGGGAAACTAAGATAGGGCATTTGATAAGAAGCCTTATCAAGAAGAGGGAAAAAGAAAAAGCACTTGAAATAGCACCTGGTATGTTCCAGACACTGGTCTATGCACTTTACAAATATCTCAATGGACCCTCACAATAATTCTGGGAGATAGATGTTATTAATATTTCTGTTTACCATTTGAAGAAATTGAATCAGACAAAATATAAATGACTTGCTCAGTGACAAACAGTTTGTAAGTATCTGAAGCTGTATTTGAAATTAGGTCTTCCTCTCTTCACAAGAACAAATTACTGTATTTTATATATACTTACAATTTTGAAAAGCACAAATTTGAATATTTATGAACTCTTCAAAGGATTCATTATTTGCACTGATCTGGACTTAATTATAGTTTAATTCATTTCAACTAATATTTATCAGAGGCATTCTACTAGTCATACAGAGACAAAGACAAAAAAAAAAAAATCTCTATCCCCAAGGAGCAAACATTCTAATGGATAACAACAGTAGTTTGCTTTTATATAGAGCTTCAAAATTTGCAAAGCACTTTACATGTGTGATTTCATGTGACTCTAAAAACAACCCTACAAAGTCAGTGCTATTATTATGTCTGTTGTACATATGAGGAAAACTGAAGCTGATAAGTAGTGTCTACAGCAAGATTTGAACTCAGGTCTTACTAGAGTCTGTACTCTTACCTGTCCCATCACCTATTTACATAGATAGGACACATAAATAAGAGAAATTAACCAAATATAATTTCAGAAAAGATAGAATACTAATAATTTAGGGCTAGCAGAAGAGGTTTCCTGCAGAGGTGGTGTCTTTGGTGAGCTTTTGAAGGAAGGATTCCAAGAGTTGGAAGTAAGAGAAACATTCTAAGTATGGCGGGCTGACTATGCAAAGCCACTCACCATCCAAATGTTTTAGCCAACAGAGCCTCTAGCTCAGGTGCAAATTTTTTTGTCAATTCTGCCTTCTCCAGAGCCAGTAATAGAAAATACATTTGCTCCATGATGACCTTACAGATTCACATACCAATTTCATTTTTGCCAGTCACTTTTGATTCATTGGGTAGCAAAGTGTGAATGGAAATGATTGTTTTCTCTCACTCCCCACTCTGCTTGGCAGGACAGGGCCATTCAGAGAAGACATTTTTCCAACAGTATAATAATCTGAGGCCTTCGATAATTATCAATGATAATAAGGAGCCTTCAGGGAAGTCCTGATGATTGTCCATATTTGCCTCTTGCTATTGTATGCTTGAAAACATTCCCAAAGAAACAAAATTGGATGCAGAGAAAATAAGAGGAGAGAAGAAAAATAATATTTTAAATGCTGAAAAATTGTCTCTTAATGGGCTGTAGCTCTATATGCCAGCTGGCCACAAGATTCACTCCTTGCAGTATATACTTTGGGGAGCGCTCATGTAATTCATGGGGCCATTTACACTGAATTGCAGCAATTTAATTGTCCTAAAACTGGCAAGGCTTTTTTTTGGTTACTTAATGGTAGATTTGCTTAGTCATCTCTATAGACAAAGTGGACAGCACAATTTGAATGTGGAAAAACTGGGCTATCCAATGATATTTTCAGTCAGTCCAAGAAATAAGAAGGAATCATTTATAAAAAAACTTAGTATGTGGTGACAAACCTGCTGTCCAGGCTGATCCTTCTTAATCAAATGGACTTCAATATTCTTTGGGCACTCCATTTGTTAAAAATAAAACTGCTGCTGTTGCCTTGATGTATTGGAATCCCTCATTTTCAGAGGCGCCTGCTCCCCAGAATATAGTGAGAAGAATATTTTATGAGGTCACCTTCAGAGGATTTATCTTGAGACAGAATTTTATAACTAAACCTCAGCTCATTTTATGGATGTGGAAATGTTTGTTCAGAAAAGTTGTGACTTTCCTAAATTCCAATTGCCTCATTTCACAAATGAGGAACCAGACTTGGAGGGTTAAGTTACTTGTCCATAGTTCCATAGGTGTAAGTAGTTGGGGCAGGATTCAAAGCCAGGTCTTTTGACTATACAACTAATGCTCTTTTCATCACAACAGTCATCTACTCTCTTTGTTTTTGGGGGGAATGGGGGGGTAGTTAACAGAGACTTTCCCTCACAATTACTGGAAAACTAAATTATCACACAAGTTCATAGCCCTCTATTATCAAAACACATTTCCAAGATAATGGGAGTTTTCCCAGAGATATCACACTTGAGAATATGAAGTTTTCCTTTTCATTCTTTCCAGAATTGCCCAGAGCTACCTTGCCAGCTTATTGTGGGGAGCAGTGGAGAGTAGGGCCAATAAAGGTCATCCAGCCAATGAGCAGGCCTTCATTCCTGAGAAAGGGGAGGTTCCCAAGGAAACATCAAGAATGGAGCCTTATGTTTCTAATTACTGAGCATGGCTGGAGAGCAAAATCGGGCAACACTTTCTTTAGACTGATGGAAGCATTTAAATCAGAACTGAATGTCAGGACAAAAGGCTGTCAGTGTTTTCTAATTGTGTTGAGGGAGTGGTGAGAAGCCTCCCAAGTTATGGAAGCTTGAGTCCTTCAAATGAGCCCCTGATTCTCTATTTTTCTTATTTTTCATTTGTCTACTTTCTGTCCCTGGATCACTCTTATTTCCCATGAATTATAGGGTCATAGATTTAGATTTGAGATGATCTCAGAGATCTTCTAGTCTTAATCTCAGATGGGGAAACTGAGGCCCAGTGAGATTAAGTGACTTGCCCAGCGTCATACACTGGAACACTGATCATTAATGAGTGATAAAGCCTTCTTCACATTTCTTCAGTATTTAAATTTTTGAATACCTTCTCCTTCTGAATACTCTCTCTTCTATTTTCTGCCTCTTGCTTCTCCCCCTTATCTCCTCAATTTCCTTTGTTCAATCATCATCTCCTATCTCCTAACCATGACTGTTTCACAAGGTTTAGTCCTGGGCCTTCTTCCGTCTTTAGTGAGTGTGTCAGTTCCTGTAGATTCATTAATCAAATGCTCAGATGATTATACCCAACCCTGAGTTCTTTCTTGAGTTTCAGTTCTGTATCTCCAGTTGTCTACTGGACATTTCTAACTGGATGGATCTTATCCAAATTACCCAGAAAATCTCACGCCTTAAGGCATGGACAGAGCTAATTGCTCCCTCTGCTTAGTCATTTTCAACATTCAAGAGATGAACTGATTTCATTCCACGAAATTCATGTATCTCAAAGTAGAGTTGACTCTACTGTCAATAAAATATTGATCTGTCCCAAAATTTAATTAATTCATTCATCCATATAATCATTTATTGAGCTGGAAATATTTGCAAGGCTTTGTGGGTGACTAAAAATTGTATAAAGAAGAGTGACCAAGGAGGTAGATACTTATGGTCTATTGGGGGAGATGAAACAGAGTTAAGCCACATAAATAATTTGGTGTTCAGTCATTTCAGTAATGTCTGAATCTTTGCGACCCCATTTTTGTGATTTGTCATTTCCTTTTCCAACTCATTTTACAGGTGAGGAAACTGAGGCAAGAAGGGTTAAATGATTTGCTCTGAATCAGCTAGTAAATGTCTGAGACTGGATTTGAACTTAGATTATCCTGATCCCAGGTCTGACATACTATTCTCTGTGTCCCTTAGCTGCCCATATAGCTTATAATTTGGGAGGGAAGATCAGAACTATAAACAGCCAAGGCTCTCTTGCTTGGTGGAAGCCATTGAACTTCAGAAGGCTTTATAGAATATTTCACAGGATATCACATAACACATGATATCAATAACATGAAATTAGGTGCTTTTAGATGAAATCTGTGCTCTCCACCCAAAACCTACAAATTCCATGATTTGAACATGCTTACTTCCAAGGAGACAAGTTTATTAAACTTTTACTGGAAAATCATAGCTAAGTGATTTGCTCAATCAGTTTATCCAGGCCTAGAATTTGATCTTTGCATCCAAAACTTATTTATGAGATGATAGATTTAAAGACGCAATGTGGCTCCTTGGTCTTTTCTGGGATTTGGAAGAGACAATATTTCTAATTCAAAATGTAATCCTGTTTCATATTCAGTCTGTTCTTAACTTCCTCTGTGTTGGTGAAATATTCCATTCTGACTTAAGCCCACTCTAGACTGGTAAGAATGTCCTTCCTACCACTGACATTTATTAGAATCTCTATAAACTTTAACATAATATATAAAGATTATGTATTATCCTAATTATTATATACCCATAGATGGAAAATGTCATTTGTATCCAGAGAGAGAATTATGAAGACTGAATGTGGATTGAAGCTTACTATTTTCATCTTTTTTGTTTGTTTGTTTGCTTTTTCTTTCTCATGTTTTTTTTTTCCCATTTTGGTCTGATTTTTCCTTTACAAGATGACAAATATGGAAATATGTTTGAAAGAATTGCAGAATACCTATATTTAATCTATATCAGTTTCTTGCTATCTTGGGAAGGAGGGAAGTAAAGGAAGGAGGGAGAAAAATTTGGAACACAAAGTCTTACAAAAATGAATGTTTGAAAACTATCTTTCATGTATTTGGAATAATAAAATACTATTGAGAAAAATGATTATATATCCATAAGTAAATATGTCATTTCCATATTTGGTACCTAATAAATATTTGTTATAGTTATCTAATATGACATAGTAATGTGAGGATCAAACTCAAGGTTTGGAGACTTCAGTATTTCAAGGATTTTCAATTTCATCCATATGGGACTCACAGCTCCTCAACCAGTTTAGTGAATGGCCTTGGAAAGTTGTTGGGGTAGAACAATTATCCCCCAGCAGCCAATGCAATGGAAGAGTCAGGCTGATCAGCAGACACAATCAATTTTGGTGCCTGTGCTTGAAAAAATCTAGTAGGGTGTGCCAGACCTTATGTTTAACTGGTACAACCTTAGCCAACCCAGGTCACTACCATGCCATAATGACACATCATAGGAGAACTTCAGTGTAAAGAGACAATGTATGTAAAAACACATTGCAAATTACAAAATTCTCTACAAAATGAGGGTCTTCTAATCTCCTCTGGGCTTTACACAATGCTCTGAAAATAATAGTCATAAGATTAGGGATTCTTACCATTGAAAACTTAGAGTTATCTAATCTAGCATCTTGTTCAAAGAAGAAATCACTTTTACAACATCCTGGCATATGCTCTGCTAAAATATTTCTCTACATGGGGAAATGCAATAATTTATGTCATTATATTGTTAGACAACTCTAAGGATGATAGGACTCTGGTTTCTGTTTAGACCCTCATTTCTATCTTGGAAAAAAAAATAGTTCTCAATGGATATTTCTATAGTTAGAGAAAGGAAGGGGGAGAAGGAATATGAGGAGAAAAGAAAATAATGGAGAAGAATGGAGAGGAGAAAATGAAGAAAAGACAAGAAGGAGGAAGAAGAAAAGGAGACAGGGAAGTGAGGAAGAGGTTTGACTTGTGTTCCTGAATCATAAGATTTGGCAATATTTAAACTTTTGACTGTAGATTAATGAGGTTTCCCTTTTTGGAGTCCCTTTTTATCATTATGGATGTTGTTAAACTTAGGAAAGAAAGAAGAAAGGAAAAAAGGAGGGAAGGAAGGAAGAATGGAGGAAAGAAAGAAGGAAGGAAGAAGGAAAAGAAGGAAGGAAGGAAAAAGGGAAGGAGAAAGGGAGGAAAGATGGAAGGAAGGGTAAATGTGTGTGTGTATATATGTATATATATATATACATATACATATATATATATATATAATTTCTCATGACTATGTGTAAGTGGCTTCCCCATGTTAGTCTTTGTTTAATCAGGAGATATTTTTTTTTTCCCAACGGACCACCTCTGCCCAACTTCTTGGGCTCTGAAGTTTGGGGAAATCCTAAATGGCTTTCAATACTTAAAGGGAAACATTGGCTACTTCATTGGCAGTTCTGAAGCATTTGTAATCTCTACAGCTAGCAAAATCACCTCCTCCCAATATCAAGCAAAACCTTCAAAAGCGTATCTAATAAAATAATCTAATAAAAGATCATTAAAGAAAAGTCTGAATCTGCCTAATGGGAAAAACCAGTGATGGTCCTAGAGATGAGAAACTGAAAAATATTACAGATGAGATAATGAGGTGAAGGGATAGGGTAGAGTTTATAAGGATAGAATACAATAAACAAAGACACAGTATATTAAATGTTTCTGCTCACTTGTTTTTCTTTTTCACAAGAGAGAGTTAAATTTTGAAGGAAAGAAGGCTATGATGAAAAAAACAAAAAAATGTCAATAAAGCTTTTTTTCTTACACTTTTTCATTCTTTACTATAAACGATAACTCTCTGAGAGAGGCAAGGGAAGAAATATAATGGAGCATGCAAGTGATGTTAAAAGCTATCAATAAAATTATTTTAATTAATAAAAGTTTAATATAGATAAAATATTATTTTAAGAAGTCACCCAAAGTGACTTATCTGATAATCCTGATAATCCTGATAATCACAATCTTCCCCAAGCATCAGAATCATAGGTCAAATATCAATTAGACAATAAGTAGTTATTATACACTAGGCATTGAGGGTAATATGATCACACATAGAGAATTGGAAAGGATCTTAGAAATATCTAGTCCAATCCTGTCATTTTACAAAGGAGGAAACGAAGGCATTGAGAAATACCTTCTCTTAATAGAGAAATTAAGTACCTTGTCCAAGCTGTCTGTGTAGATAGTAGTGGTAGATGGTGGTGGTAAGATGAATAGATTCAAATTCAAGTCTTATAAATCCAAATCCAGTACTCTTCTCACAGTGCTTAGACATATAGCATAATTTTACAAAATCAAAATATTTAAAATACTCAGATCTCATATGGTCATAAGCATGAATGGACACTTGGACAATGCCCTTGCCAATGTGTTCAGTTCTAATGACAGATCTATCATGCACATGAAGAAAAAGGCATAGAAATTTAATGGAAGTTTACACTACAAATGAAAGGAAAATTGGGAATAGTTGCTTCCCAGCTCCTTACCTAGTGCCATTTTGTAAATGTTATATCCTTTCTAAGCTAAATACCCTGAGAAGACAATTCCCCCACAAATTTGATCCCAAGAAGTCTTATTTTACATTGTTAGTTTTGGAAAATGTGTGATTGGACAATTTTGCTTTCTTTCTCTTCCTTCCTCCCTTCCTCCCTTCCTTCCTTCCTTCCTTTCTCTTTCTTTCCTTCTTTCTTTCCTTCTTTCTTTCTTTCTTTCTTTCTTTCTTTCTTTCTTTCCTTCTTTCCTTCTTTCTTTCTTTCTTTCTTTCTTTCTTTCTTTCTTTCTTTCTTTCTTTCTTTCTTTCTTTCTTTCTTTCTTTCTTTCTTCACAGTCCTTTGGAACAAGATGGTAAAGGGGAGGGTGAAATTTAAGCCAAACTGTATGTTAGCCTTCATATGTTTATTTGGTTTTGAGTCCCAAATGAACCATCCAGTTTAGGAAAGAGGAAAACTGTTTGATAAATTGAATTTTTTTAGAGTACAAAAGTTCATTTTCAGCAGTCACGTTGTAGCCCTGCCAAATTTTGCTATTCCCCCTGAAAATACAATTTTAATGAAAATGTTGTGGTCAGTTCATATCCTGTCAGCAAGGTTTTCAAATTACTTTATAGACACTGATAAGTCAATAATAGTACCCACCTATTATGTGCAGAGTACCTACCTCAGGCATAAACCCTGCAAAGTACTAAAAGGCAGTATAATCATGCCTATTTGACCAAACATGACTCAGAAAAATAAAATGAAAATTGTGCTGTTCAAGTTGACAAAATCAATTTAATACATATTTTTGAACATAGTTAAGGCATATTTATGTAGTTCATATATTCATATGTTTTATGTAACATAAATTATATCTATCAAGGCAGGATGCTACAATATAGAAAAACATAGGACCCAGCTCTTGCCCTTATTATCTGGTGGGGGATATGCAACACTTAAACATGTAACAAAAAAAAATATGCATTCAAATGAGTGACAGAAAGGATATCATAAAGCAAGGCAAAGTTAATTACCAAATGGAATTGCACAGCAAAAAAAATGCTACACAAGTTTAGAGTACGAAGAAATTACTTAAAGATGGTTAAGTCACAAAAGAGCTGAGCTGAACTGAGTCTTTGAATTTAAATTTGCAACATTATTTGGAGGACTGGGAAGGAAAGAGAAGGAGTACATTTTAAGGAGGTAAAATAGTATGAGTAAAAAATCTAGAGGGAGAAATGCACAAAAAATTTTTGTGCACATATGTACTATTTTCTCTATTCACATTCTAGCTTTTGAATTGCCTTATTCAATATTTTTTCAAAACACACAACTCTCCACTCATAAAGTAATGCACTCACATAGTGCATGATATTTACACAACTAACCTCTCACAATAATCAGAATTTTAAATCTTAAATATAACCATTTACTTAACAAAAATACAGAAGAAATGTAATAGATAGCAATATATTAAACTTGATAAACTTGGGTATTTAGGTGCTTTGGACTTGGAATCAGGAAGATTTGTCTTCATGAGTTCAAATTCCATCTCAGATACTTATTAGCTATGTGACTCTGGAAAACTCACGTCACCCTGCCTCAGTTTCCTCACCTTTAAAATGAGGTTGAGAAGGAAATGGCAAACCATTCCAGTATTTTGCCAAGAAATCCCTTCTTGGGCAGGCTAGAACCTTTCCTAAGAGAAGGTATTAGTCAGATGTAGTTGTGAAGGGGAAGCTGAGATGAATGGAGACTCTAAGAATAGTATCTAGAAAGTATGCTAAGGAACAAACCAGAGATAAATGAGGAGATTGCGAAACAGAGTGGTCACATTGAAAAATATGAGAAATTTGTGATTTAACATGTCAGCAAGATCATAGAGGTTTTTTTTTTCAACTGGACTCTGAGGTTTCACAGCAAAAAAAAAAAAAAGAGGAGTCAACTAAGACATTAATAAGAGATTTTACTTTTTTCCATTTGTAAAATGGGGCATTATAATGTTTGCCTTACCCATTTCATGGGGTTGATATGAAGAAAAATATTTTACAAACATTAAAGCACTATAGAAAAGTAAATAGTAGTTATTGCTGTTATTGTTTGTGGCTAACCATGAAATGTGGTCTGTATTGAGGCAAGTATAGCCAAGAAGGGGGTATATGAATTGGGAGAAATTTGCATTAAAAGCAGAAAACCAGTTGTGTGTATGAGAAACAGAAAGGTAAACAGAGAGAGACAGAGAGAAAGAAAGACAGAGGGATGGAGAGACACAGAAACAGAGCCAGAGATAGACAGAGACAGAGAAAGAAAGAGGGATGGAGAGACACAGAAAGAGAGACACAGAGATAGAGACAGAAAAAGACAGAGGGATGGAGAGACACAGAGACAGAGAAAGAAAGACAGAGAGACTCAGAGATAGAGATAGACAGAGACAGAGAGGAAGGGAGAGCAGTAGGGAAGGAGAGAGGGAGATTAGGGAAAGTGGAAAAGTGGAAAGTAATGTTTGTGATGAAGGAGAGAAATCTCCAAAGTTCAGGGTCCTGGAACCTGGAGGGTGATCCAGTCTGAGATGTGGCCACATGCTGATTTATGGATCCTTGAAGTCAAGAAAATAGAGAAAACGTGATACAAGAAAAAGCGTAGGACCCCAGTGTGGATGGTGAAGTTGCTGAGGACAAAATGTGAGTCTGGGAGAACAGTAAAAAATGGTGATTCAGAGAGAGTAGCATAGGCCAAGGGCTTCTTAAATTTTTGGCACTCAAGATCCTTTTTCACCAAAGAAATTTTTATGCTACCTATTTTATATATATGTGCTATATATAAGTATATAAATAGGTATGCAAATAGAACATTTACTGATAATAAATCATAAAGAAATTTATTTTAAAACAATTCTTTGATATACCTATAATTTTTCCATGTATTAAGGCAAAAGCAAATTTGCATACTAATGAGTTGGATTGCTTGTTTATTTTTACATAAAGAATTAAATTTTGGCAGAATATTTGATACCTTCTACTGTTGCCAAATTTTTCACAATCCCCACATTTAGTTACATTACTCCCACACAGTTTAAGAAGTTTTTGTCTAAATGAATGGGAGAGGAGGACTACAAATTATGAGAATCAGAGGGGAGGGTGTTTGGAACATCTCAAGTTGACACTTGGGACTGTGGACCAAGCCAACAATCTCTCTTTACCTATTTAGTTGAGGGAATGGGAGATGAAGTCTCCCTGAGAAAGGGCAGTGGGGGTTATAGCGTCTAAAAAAAAAAAGCAGTGTTCCCACAAAGTCAATTGAGAGAAGAGGAAGAAAGCCAGAGTTGATGGTAAGAGGGAAATTAGTTTAGAGTAAAAGTCTGAATGTGAATAGTGTTAAAAGGTAGCACACATCTGGCCGTAAATATAATGAATTAAAAAAATAAATTATCAAATGCTCATTATATGCAAAGTGTTGTACCAAACACTGAAGATAAAAATAAAGAAGATAACCCTTTTCTCAAGGAGCCCATATTCTAATAGAAACAACACAGGTGGGCAGGGGCTGCAGACCCTGCAGAGGTTGGTTTTAGGCCACAGGATCATAGATTTCCATCTGGAAGAGACATTTGAGGTGATCAAGTCCAAATCCCTCAATTTACAAGAAGATTTTAGACTAAGAGATTAAGTGTCTTACCCAGTTAACAAAGTGGGCAGATGTCACATCTCCATGAAGGTTGCTTCCCTGGACAGTGGCTGTGGGGACTGGACTAAAAACAGATCCAATGATCAGGAGCAAGGACAAGGGGCACAGCTGTTTCCAAGGCTCTTTGGTTTACCTGGCCATTGGTAATGGTTGGTGGTGGTAGTGGCTGAATGGATGGTACCTTTTCTACAAGAATTCCCCAAACCTTTGCCTATGGTGATGGCTGCCATTGACGATGAGATTGAATGGACATCCACAAGATCCATGCCATTCAATTCAACAAACATTTATTAAACACCTACTATGTGTAGAAAATTGTGTTTTAGCTATGGGGGAAATAACAAAGATCATTAAGAAATGACATATACAGTCTGATTGGGAATAAGGCATACACAAATAACTGCAATATAAA
The DNA here is from genome assembly GCA_023553655.1 of Myrmecobius fasciatus. Classification (NCBI taxonomy): domain Eukaryota; kingdom Metazoa; phylum Chordata; class Mammalia; order Dasyuromorphia; family Myrmecobiidae; genus Myrmecobius; species Myrmecobius fasciatus. The sequence continues at coordinate 523,726 of JAJPUD010000245.1, forward strand.
ATAAAACAAGATGAAGACATAGGTACAAAGCGATATTGCCTGTCTCTAGAAAGGTAGGTTTATTACTGAATAGAGATCAGAGGAGGCTACTAGAGAAAGAATTTTATCTCTCTTTTAAGAGTGTTTAAAAATTCAATAGCTAACAACAGAGAGAGAAGGGATTCAGACCCAAGAACTGGTTTAAACAAATGTCCAGAGTCAGGAAAGTAAAAAACCTATGTAGAAAATAGTGAACAGTCTAGTCCATGATGGGAAGTAGAGGGAGATGCTGCTCCAAAGGTAAGCATTGTTGTACATTGTCATTCAGTCATTTCAGACTCTCCATGATCCCATTTGGGGTTTTCTTGGCAAAGATACTAGAGTGATTTGCTATTTCCTTCCATCATTTTACAGATGAGGAAACTGAGGCAAACAGGGTTAAAGGATTTATCCAGGATCCCTCAGATAGGGAGATTTCAGGGAGATAACCTTCCTTAATCCAGGCTCAGAGCTCTATCCACTTTATGGAGCTAAATTATCCAGATTATGGATAACTTTGCTGAATTAAGGAATTTGTTCTTTGTATTATAGGGAATAAGAAGCCACTGAAAGGTGAAATGACAAAATATCTGGAATTAGTGAGGAGAGACTAGAAACAAAGAGAGTCTATTGGAATAATCTAGGCAATTGGTAATCAAGTTCTTACTGGAGCCCTGGCAGGGAGAATAGAAGTAAGGTAATGCAGATAAGGAACCTAAGAGGTAAGCAATTTGTCCTGTAAGTGGTACATGTGTCTAAGGAGGATAATAGAGGGATTGGAGTAGGAGAGAAGTAAAGTTTGTGTTAGCAGGAAGCAGGAAGAAATGAGATGATAGTTTGAAATTACCAGTGTTCCAGATAGAATCAAAAAGGTAGTGATCAAATTCACTGGGATGAGGACCAGAGGGAAGGAGCTTATGAATAAACACTGAAACAAACACATAGCTGTAGCTTTCCAAAAGTAATGTTTGTATGGTAGACCTTCAACCATGGCTGTGGGCAAGAAGAACCAAATGCAGTGATATGTTCAATGTCTTAAGTGGCTCTGTGACTCAGAGGCTCCAATTACCCCTTTATGACCACTGACTTGTGTGGTCCAAGTGGTCCAAGGGTAGCTTTTGTGGCCGTATTTCTGTGGTTTGACAAGCCAACTCAAATATAGTGCTTTTGTTTGTTGCTGTGTTTTAGCCATTGTCACAGCTGAATTAAATTCAATGAAATAGCAGCATAATCAATCTCTTCATTTGTTGAAATAGACCAAGTGTCCATTTTAGTTATTTCGATGGGCAATGATTTGGAAAGCCCTTCAAGAGAGCTGCCTTCTAATGTCTGAAGGATTATCATATGGAAGAGCCTGCACTTAATCCCCTGGAGTACCCCCCCCCAAAGGATGACCAAGAACTGTTGGAAGTTGTAGAGAAAGCAGATTTCAGCTGATGTAAGGAAATCTTTTAAACAATCAAATTTGACTGGAAATAGAAAAAGCTAACTAGGAGAGTGGATTATTCATCCCTGGTGACTTAGAAATAAAGGCTGGATGATTGCTTATCAGAAACATCGTAAAAGTATTCTTAGTTCATGATATAGATTGAATAGAGGACCCTTGAGATTCTGAGATTCCATGGTTTTGATAGTTTATCTTTATCTATAATCTGCCAAGAAGAATTGGATTTAGGCTGTGTTTCCATTTCTTTCTCTCTTGAATGTAGACTATGTTAGAATATATTCAGTTGGAGCCACTGCTGATGCTCCATCACCATCTGATATTATCAATTGCCTGTTTCCAATTTCAGAACTTAAATCAACTCTTCTGGTTTGTGGTACTACAATATGAGAACTCTAAAAAAGCCAAGAACCTAAGACACTAGGAGTACATAAATTTTAAAAAATGACAGCTCTTGTTCTTGTGGGGTTTTTTGTCTTTTTTTTTTTAAACCAATTCCTGTTACTTGCTTGTGAATTCAGTGTTGCTGCCCTTTAAAATTACAATTAACTGATGAATCACTCTTCTTAATTTTGCAATCATTTTTTGTCATTAAACCTCCAAAGGCTCTATTATGAAGGTGATAATCACAGTAACTCACAGGTGATAATTCTCTGGGTTTTAAGGGAATAGAACAATGAGGGTCAGATGAAATAAAACTGAAGTCTGAATATGGTACTAAATTCAGAGATTCTCTGTCCCTTCCATAAAATTATCAGAAACAGAATTAGCTATAGCAGTTTTTTTATTATGTCTAAGAATAGAGGGTGGAATGGAGAAAAGCAAAAGGAGAAAAAAGGAGAATATTTGAATTTTAAAATCTGTGACACAGATTTATTATACAATCATGGGGGAAAATATGTTGGCAATAAGAATGTGTCTCATTTGAAAAAATATGACATAAAAACCTAAATATAATAGCATAAATCAAAATGTACTTTGTAGTATCACAAAAATGTTCTTGACTTGACAAAGGAAATCATTTTTAAGTAGTAAATCTCCCCTAGAACATACAGTAAATTTCAACATTCTGACATGTCCAAAAACTTTCAGAAACATATCTATTGAGTAAATTAAGCCATACTTTGCTTGCATATTATATTTCTCAGATGTGTCCTTCTGCGATATTCAGAATTTGCATTGTTCTATAAAACATCTCTGAGCTAACTTGACATCATTTCATTGGTTCAGAAATTGTTCCCTAACCAATCATCATACCTTTCTCTCCCATTTCCTTTATCCCCATCCCCCAGTGCTGTTGGAAAGAAGCCAACTCGGGCTGGGGGTAAGAGAGGAAATGAGGGATTACTAGCTGGGGCACGGAAGCTGCTGCTCCCAAAACCGAGAAGAGTGGGGGGAGAAAAAGAGGGAATATATAAAAGCCTCCCCAGGCAGGGCCTCCTGTATATGGGAACCATGCCAGAAAACTTTAGGGTAGTTATGGAAAAGAAGCAAGGATTAAGGTGGCCCCCACACAGGAGTGTGAGACCTACTGAAAACTATACTCTCAACCAGCTTAGAACATCCTGTCCTTTCACACACATATACCTACACACCCCTCTCTTACCCCCAGAGAAAGCACACAAAACAAAACCTACCTGGAGACTGACACCCATCCACAATTAATTCAAGGCTTCCCCAACAAATATATCCCACACACATATATTAAACCACATTCCAGATTGACTGAAATAAATACTGATGTACAAACCCGATAAATATATGTATCTGCATAGATATATGCAACCAAAATATGGATCTCTGTATATATATATATATATATATATATAATTTTTATATGTATATGTGCATATGTGTGTGTATGATATACATATATATATATATATATATATATATATACTTCTGTCTCACAGCTACATGTTTCTTTCTTCAACTGCCCATCTCTTACTTTCACTCCATCCTCACCTTATTTGCTTTTTCTCCCACACTCTGAGGTACACATAAACCCATAACTCCAATGACAGTTAAGGTGACAGTTAAGTTACAAAATAATTTGCCAGGTAGGCTGATGGTGGAAGGTATGGGTATTTGGCAGAATTCAATATGGGCAAGAAGAAGAGGTTTGAGTGGGTGGAAAGCAAGGAAGAGCAAAGTACCAGAAGAACAAGGAGTCAAGTGAAAAAATGACCTTTCTGTAGTAGCTTCTGTAGATAATCCTAGATTTTACAGCACAAAAGCATTCTCTGTCTGCCTTGTGGCCATTCCTAGGTGAGTTAGCGCCTTCATCTGAGGGCAGGCAGATATATTATATTATATAATATATATATATATATATATATTATAACAGAAATACAAATAACAGAAATACAAATTCTAACTACAGCTGCTATTCAGTGACCAAAATGACTCATATAAAGTTGGATGGGGAAGAGAACAAAACCTAGTGGTTTGGATGATTTCAGGAATCCAAGCTACACAGAAATCTCAAAATTTGTCACTGTCAAGCAGAAATGGATTTCTGTCTTTATCCCATTTCTGCTTGTGGTTGATATATCTATCTGGGAATTCTGCACAGACTAGAAGGCTTTCTGTGAAGAAAGCAAATAGATGGCCATCTGTGTGTAGAGTTCCATCTCCCTCCCCCTTAATTCTGGGGAGTTAGAGAAGGGTACAGCAACCTCCCCCTCCCAAGACAACAGAGTCTTAGTGGAAAATATAGGAGCAAGAAGAGACTGAGACTGTCTCTCTAAATTAACTGGACTTCCTGCCCATTTGGGCATGCACATGATTGTACCGGCTGGGAAATGCAAAGAAGCTTAGCAGCTAGTAAGTCTGGCAAAGTAGGGTTCAGGAAGCTGCTTTTCTTTCCATCTCAATAATCACTAAAAACTTGGAAGAAATATATATATTCAAACATATACAAATCTTCACATATATGCATATATTTCGATGTTTATGTATGCTTACACCAATATCTATAGATATGGAAATCTCAAGTCCCTCTCCATGTATATATATACATGTATATGTATATATATATATGTGTGTGTGGATATATGTATGTATACACACACACATATATATACATATATGCATATATATATATATTCTCTTTCTTTCACTGTTGTGTGTTTCTTTGATTGCCCATTTGTGACTTTCATATATATGTGTATATGTGTGTGTGTGTTTTGTTAAAAGAATTAATTATTAAATAAAAGGAGATTATTTGGAATCAGTAACAGTTGAGAGATGGTTGGTGAAAAGGAGAGGACCTTGGACTTTAATTCAGGAAGACCTCAGACACTTATTAGCCAGGTTCCTTAACCTCTCTGTGCCTTAATTTCCTCATCTGTAAAATGGAAGCTATTAAATTAAATGATCCTTTCCAATTCTAAATCAATTCCTACTCATGTGACCTTGGGGAAAAGTCACTGATTCCCCTTTTTGGAACGCAGTTTCCTCATCAGTGAACCAAGGAAGTTAATTTGGTTAATCTCTAAAGTCCCTTTAGTCCCTAAATCCGTTAAATTTATGATCCTAAAATTGAGCTCCAAGCTAACAGTTTCAAGGTTCAAAAGATTAATTAAAAGAATAGAAACAATAGCCTATAGGATTTGAAAAGAGAAGAGGGACAGAACATAAACTTTCTATCATTTGTGCATAGGAGTGTGGGTGTGTTTAAGAATTTTAAAAAAGAATTAAGTTACAAGAGAAAGTTCCTGGCCTGAACTCCAGCATGAAGTTTAGCTTTTTGCTCTTTTCAAAGGTGCTGCCATGAAGTAGGGGCTGCAGATTTTACACAGCTCCCCATTTTTTTAATGTAGGGCAAATGGCTTGTCTCATGTGCACAGAAAGGGCTGGAAAATATTTTTTTGTGATCGGAGTGCAGCAGGGAAGTCTGGGATTCCAGAGGAAGTGGAGGCCTCCCGCTCCACACAGGAAACAATCTCCAAGCAGGCCTTAAATGCCAGATTCCAGGCCGAGTTTAACTAACCACTGACAGCTCTGTAAACAAAGCAAGGACAAAAAGACCCAGCTTTCCCTTTTCTGGTAGTCATTTTGGGTTTGGGGGCTGCAGGGGAATTCTGGAATACTTGACTCCATGGCACAGAAAGCCAGGGGGAGAGGGCTTCATATTTGAAGAGCTGCAAAGGGGAGATCTTGCCTGGAATAAAAGCCCCAAGGAGGAGGTAGGAGAGAGGAAAATGGGTGGATTATACTTGTAAAAAGAAAAAAAAAAGAATTGGGATTTTTGACACCTGGAAGAGTTTGTCCTAAATTGCATTATTTTAAAATGTGCTGCTGCTTAGGTATATTTATTTGTGATTTGTTTGCTGTGATTTTTATTATCAATAGTAATATAATTTCATAATATGTAACATACTATTGAATTTCTCTTTTCCCTCCCCTTTCCTTCTCCCTTCCCCCCTCTCTCTCCCCTTTTTTTGCCTCTTTCCCTCTCTCTTTCTTATCTTCTCTCTCCCTCTTACCTTCAATCCCTCTCTCCCCCTCCTTTCTCTTTCTCTCTCTCTCTCTCTCTCTCTCTCTCTCTCTCTCTCTCTCTCTCTCCTTTTCTCTTTCCCTCTTGTCTTCTCTTCCTCTCTTTCTCTCCCCCTCCCTCTTTTTCTCTTTTTCCTTCTTTCTCTTCCTCTCCCTCTTTCCTCTCTCTCTTTCTTCTTTTTTTCTCTCTTCCTCTCTTCTTCTCTTCCTCTCCTTCCCTCTTTCTTTCTGTCTCTGTTCCTCCTTCCCTCTACCCCCTCTATTTCTCTGTCTCTGTCTCTTTGTCTATCTCTCTCTTTCTGTGTCTCTTTCTCTCTCCCTCCCTTTTTCTTTTTTTCCCTCTCTCCTTTCCCTTTCTTTCCCTCTCTCCATCTCTCCCTCATTATCTTTCCTGATTTTCCCCCCAGGTCCATTCTTCCTTTCTTGCCACTCTCCCTTGTTCTTTTATTGTCTCTGTTTACTTCTTCTTTTAGCTTTTTCCTGTGGGATCAGCAAACTTCAAAGAGAAAAGGCATTCCCCAGCTTTCCAGTGATTCCACAAATGTTTCAAGTAGACAAAGCTATCTTTCTTCTGAGTTTTTGGATCTTTTGGGGGATGGGGGAGGGAATGTGCACCACTAAACCTGGGACTTTATTTCTTTACTGCTATGAACCGTTAAACTGACACTGACTTTAACATATGCTGACAATCTTGCTAGTAAACTCAACTCAGAAACCTATGAGTTCCCTGCCAGTCCTCAGACACTCCTTTATAGGAAAGGAAAATAACGAAATGAAATAAAATTAGAAAAGGAGCACAAGTTTTTGGAGGCTAGTGCTTCCCTGGGTCCCATTTGATGTTGGAATCTTTTCTCTTGCAGAACCAGACCTTATCTGGCCTCCCCAAATCTGAATATACACCATGGATGATTTCGAGCGCCGCAGAGAACTTAGGAGGCAAAAACGTGAGGAAATGCGCCTAGAAGCAGAGAGGTAAGGATTGGGGCTTTGGAAATACCAGTAATGTGTTAGTAGAGATGTTGGGGATCGTGGAACATTTATATTTTTTGGGGGGGGTGATAATGAACAGAGCTTCCGAGTCTCCTCCACTTCCCCCAAGCCAAACCTTGTGGGATCATCCCTTTGTACTGTTTCCAGAAGCAGTCTCTCTGAGCTCTGCGTGTATACTTAGTTATTCAGTAAGTTAAGGATTCAGAAAGAGGGAGATGCTTCAGAGAGACGTGGGGACCAAAAATGGCATTTTTTGGAGGCAGAGGGACCTTGAATTGTGGAAATGCCTGGAAAGAGCTTAAATGTGGAAATGGCAGAACAATGAGAAAGCCTGGATAGCAGAACCTTTAGGAAACATGACACAGTCTGGCTGATGGACAGAGATCTGTCCTACTCAGATTGTGTGATGACTTTTTTCTTTCTTCTTGCTGGAAAAGCTCTTCCAGATCTTCCAGATTTGTGGTCAATTCCATGTATGGATGGGAAGATTCTGTATCTGAATTTTATTCAAAGAAACCTGGATGGTAATGACTCTAAGAGTTATTACCACATCATATATATATACATATGTGTGTATGTGTATATATGTATATATATTTCTACATATGTGTGTATATGTATATATTTCTATACATGTATGTATATATCATACAAATACCCATATTTTATATACATATATTTCATATATGCTTATGTACATAAAATATACACACACATTTATTTGTGTGTATAATATACATACATGTTTGTATGTATACAAAATATATACACATATGTATATATATAATATATATATATTTATATACATACATTTATAATTTTTTATTACTGTCTGAGAAGTGAAGCTATAAGGTAGGTGTAAATAATGGTTTGGGCTGACCAAAATAAAGAGGAAGAATAGGGCGGGTCCTCAGAAAAATAATAACAAAAGATCTGATTCCTTAAATATTATTATTTCTCACTGTGTCCTTCTGAAATAGTCTGACAATAAGTATTTACAGTCTCATTTACAGATGAGAAATTTGAGCCCAGAGGTTGCTCAGAGTCTAGCCATGAGGCAGTGATTTAATAGGAACTGAATAGTTCCAATATTCATGAGAAGAGCTTGTTGAGACAGAGTCCATGCCCAGCATTGTGTGGGCTAAGGCAATAGTAGATACAATCTCAACCCTGAGCCTGCAAGGCATTTACACCCTATTTGGTTTTCCCTTAGAAAGTAAACTCTTCTGGAGCAGGCATAAATAGTTTGGGGAAGGAGTCATGATCCAGTAGTGAAATTAGTCAGAGGAAGTTGTTTAGGAGAGGTGGGCCCATAAAGGGAATAGTGGGCATGGATTGGTGGGAAGAGGAAAGAAGGGCTATCCATTGGAGAATGTCCCCCATAAAAAGCACACTTGGAGAAACAAGAAAAATAATCAAGGATTATGAGATTAATCTGGAAAAAACTAACAAATGGAGTCTGAGAGGTACTGCAAAAAGTAACAGCAATGTGAACCAGGAGTTCAGATTTGATTTGAAAAATACTGGAAATGTACTTTATTTATGCTCACAAGCAGGAAATAATTTTCAAAACACATCTTGGCAGCATTTGGAGAAAGGATAAAGGATAAAAAGTAAGGACAGTTAGATAAAACGGCTATAGGGTTGATGCTCAGAAGCATAACATAATGAGGGTTTGGACTAGGATTGAAGCCATAAAAATGAGAAGAGATGTGATCTAAGAAGACATTGTAGATCAGTCGGTAAACCTTTATAGCTTATGGCTCTGGGGGGGAAATGAGATGGAAGATGAAAAGATAACTTCAGATTGCCCAGATGTAGAAAATTATTAATGACATTGACCCTCCCCCCCCCAAATGGGGAAGTTGGGAATAAATGCAGTATTTAAGGGGATGGACCAGAAGGAGATGATGATTTTCTTTTTCTAAATGTTAAATTTAAGGCATTCAGAATATATCTAAATGGAAGTTTTTGTGTAGTAATTTAGCAGTGGAAGATTTCAATTTTTGTTCATAAAGAAGACAGAATTAGAAATGTCAATTTGGGAATCTTTAGCATAGAAATTGTGTTGAAATGATTACAGATAGGTAAAAATGAATGTTTCACAAGCAGGAAAAAAATGAACTGCTAAAGGGATAAAGGCAAGGGAGAGCTGAAAATAAAAATGCTGTGAAAAAACGCAGAATCGGAGAACCCAATTACACGAAAGATAAAAGGCATAAATGTAGGCAAGGATTTTCCATGTCATGCTAGTCAGATTTGGGATTTCAAGGAACATAGGGATGATCTTGAATTAAGTTGATCTAAATGTTTATTAGGAGCACACAAACCGCCAGCTGACCCATTCATACATTAGATAAATGAAATGAAGTTATACACATAAAGGTCTCCCATAAGTGCTCCATCTCCTGGATAGCCCACAGCTGTTAGGGGCTCTGATTTTATATTGAGATAATCAAAAAGAGCTGGAGCCTTTCAATGGATATACCACTCTATGGTTGGTCAGATAAGGCTAAACCCAAGGGTTAGAATTCCTTTGGAGTCAGAGATTGCCCTCCTCAATATTCATCAGTCATTCTACTGCCTCTCTGTCCCTGGCCCTTGCCCTCCCTCTAGAAGAAGGGGCCCAGCCTAAACAGTCTATGTCACCAGAGATATGGCGAGGTGCACAAAAATCCAGAGAATCATAGCCCCTTCTTTGTTCAGGACTCTGGCAAAATCTAAACTGAAGTTTCCCCCTGCTCTGCCCTCCGTGTCTACAATTTTGGCTTCTGGGAAAACCAAAGGGTCTATCAGCATTGTTAAGCAAATCAGAACAGGGTCAAATATAAGGAATCACAGAGTTTCCAATGACCAGATGAAGAGACAGGATTCATGAACCAGACTACAACTCTGGCTGCTAAGGGTCAGTGGCCAGCCACCACATCTCATGGGAGGAGCCAAGTTAAAAGGCCACTACAAGCTGAAACAAGTGACCACAGCTAGCCAAGGCAAAGATAAGAACTGGAATGCTAGCTATGTGTCAGAAGATTGGGGAAGGAATTGTTACCAGAAGTTTAAAAAACAAACAAACAAACAAAAAAACCAGCCCTTCCTTGGGCCAGTTCCTTCCAATTTCATGTTCTTGTCCAATCTGCCTTGGCCTGGAGCAGCCAGAGATAGTAATCTCTATCTGTGGATTAGGAAACTGCACTCTCAGGAAGAATAGTCAGTGATGTCTGCCATGGCCCTGGCTATCTGGTATTTCTTTCTTCTGCCTCTGCTGTGATTTCCTTTCTAGAGATCTTTACTTTTCCAGGGAAGATCTCACCTGATATTCTGGGTCTTTTCAGGGAAGGGAAACAAGATGATTAATTGTAAGCAGTGAGATGAGAGACTGGAGTTTCAGGAGAGAATATGTTTCAAACCACAGATGTGAGAGGAATATTAAGACTTCCTTGGAGTCAGTTCATAAGTACATAACAGGAATTTAGAGTAATATAGGATTTCTCCATTTTAAATTCTGTTGTTCTAGGACAGGAAAGGTCCAATACTTATATCAGAATTGCCACACTAGATTATATTCATAGCCCTCTTTTCTACCTCGGAAAGTGTCATCAAGGGAAGCTTTATGAAAGGATTTTACTTCTTTATTTTCAACCTCAAAAGGTGCACTTAAACTTCTTGGTTTTCCTTAACATCCTGATGGGGAGTTAGCCATTCATGAATTAGTCCAAACTCTTCATGAATCTATATATTTGTCTAAGAACCTTACTTTTCTCTCACATGGTGTTATAATAGAGTGATGTACTTGAAGGCTGGAAGATCTGGATTCAGATTCTACCTCAGACTCTCAGTAGCTGTATGATCCAAGGCAAGATAAATTACATCTCTGTGCTTCATCTCAATCAATAAACATTTATTAAACTTCTACAACGTGCCAAACACTGTTAAGCCCTGAGGATACAAAAAGAGGCAAAATATCATCCCTAAATCAATAATCTAATGAATATATACAAGGCAAGCTATATACAGGATAAGTAGGAAATAATAGTTTTGACAAGATTGTTTTTAAGATCAAATGAGATTTTGTATTATATATGTACATATAATAATATGAGTGTATGTATATGTATGTATCCATGTACATATATATGCTTTGCAAATCTGAGTTATATGTCACCTAGTATGATTGTTATTTTTATTATTTGTTACCTATCATTTTTTTTAAAGGATTTCATTTTATTTTTCTCAAATTTATCTTGGGCTTCAAGAGGGGATCTTTGGTTCTAAGTAGTTGAGATTTGGTGACCAAATCTGATTTTATAAACTTGGAACATAGTCCCTCTTAGCCTTCATCTTCAAACTGAAGTATACTGTAAGTTTTTTCCCCATTTGTTCTTTTGTAGAAGCCTTTCCACTGCCTTAATCATCAGATATTGTTCTCCTCTGGACCATTTCCAGATCTACTTTGGTTTTCTGGAGGTTCAGAAACCAGAGAACAAATATTATCCTATTTGTGCTCCATAGAATGCACCAAAAATGGGGGAAGGCAGAAGAGGGTTGCTGATTACTATAAGGAATGGAAATTGGAAAATAATTGAAAATACATTGGGATGAGCAAGAAGGAGAAAGTTTTAGAGATTCTAGAATGCTAGGGAAAACCATATTCAAGTAACAAGCTTTGACAAAAGTTTTAAGAGAGTGGGTGAGGAGTTTGTTCAGCAACGCAATCACAAGGTCACAGAAAATGAGGACTTAGAAATAGCAGTTGGAGGATACTGGCTTTCTTCTTGGCCTTGTATTGTTCAATACTTTAAATCAGTGATTTGGATGAAAGCGTGGCATATTTATTTATGATTGTGGATGACATAAAAGGCTGGCTAAGATATTGGATGACAATAAAGATTTAGAAAGATCTTGGAAGGTTGGGATAAGAGATTGGAACTAGCACAATGAAATATAAAAGGGATACATGTAAATTCATATATTTAGGTTCAAGAATCAACTACAGAAGTATAAGATGGTGAAGATATAGGTTAGTTGTGGTTTCCCACATTTAAATGTGTGAAAATGACTTCAGGATTTTAGTAACTGATAGCTTATCATGATGCTTGATACATTATAGGTGTTTGATAAATGTTTATTAATTGATTGATTACTAAGTACAAGTTACAAGTGTGGTATGATGGCCAAAAAAGCTAATGCTAAGTTTGGCTGATTTTTTAGAATTGAGATGTTCAAAACAAGTGTGGTAACTGTCCTACAATGCTTTGCCCAGTTTAGACCACAAATAGAGAATTGTGTTCATTTCTAGGTGCCATATTTTTAAAGGAACATTAATTGGGCCATTTCCAAAGTAGTTCAGTCAAGACACTAGAGAAATCTGGAGAATGTACCATATGTGGAGTTATCTGTTTAATTGAATCAAATTGATGTTTGCCCTGGGGGGGGAACCATAATAGCTATGTTCAAGTAGCTACTATGAGAGGAAGTGGATAGTAGTTGGAAGTGTTGTTTTAACATCTGGAAAACTAGGTTCAAATTTGAGCAACACTGACCTAACCATGTTTGTTTTCCCTCCATAAAATGGGCATGCCTTAAATATTCTATTTCATAGAATATTAAGAGGAAAACAATTTGCAAGTCTTAAATAACTATAGAAATGTATAGAGATGGGAATAGAAAAGGAAGGTTTATTTGCCATTGGAGAGGCCATCAATTTTAGTGCAGAGAACACAGGACTCAAAGACTGAGCTAAAAGACGTAGGTCTGATTTCTGCTCACCATTAAGAGCTGTTAGATTTAGAGCACAATGATATTTAACCTCTGTGATTCTTAGTTTCCTCATCTATAAAATTTGTACAGTTTGTACTTGACCACCCCACCTATAGAGTTGTTTTAAGGATGAAACAAAATTAAATGTGTGTATATATGTGTATATTATATATATGTATGTATGTATATATATAGTAGGTATAAAACTACATTTATATCAACATATGTATTTGTATGTATATGAATATATGTAAATGTGTGTTTATGTATGTAGGTGTGTGTAAACCTTAAAGCACTAAACAAATAAGTTGTTTATATTTAAATTATTTTACTTATGTTTATATTTATATATATTTATTATATTATTTATAAATTTAAATATATAAAGTTTATATTTAAATTATTACTAGGATAAAGCAATGTAACACTGGAAAGGGATCTTAGACCATCTAGTCCAATCTTTTCATTTTACACATGAGGTAACTAAGGCCAAAAGGGGTTAACCAAAACCACCAAGATGTCACAAGAAGTAGCAGAGCTGGTATTTGAAGCTAGGTACTTGGGTCTAACACTCTTTCCACTATACTTTGTTGACTCTCCAGTAGGGATATGATTAGCAATACCACCACTAATAAATAATTGAAAAATGATCATGTGATTGAAATATTAAATGTATTCTGATTCCTTCAGAGGACAGAAACAGAACCAGTGGTTAGAAAATGCTGGAAGGCTAAAAGAACTTGCCCCAGTGAGAGGTGTCCAAAAATGAAATGTGTGGCCTTCTTTAAGTTTCCCTCAGTGCACATATTCAAGCAATACCTGGATGGCTATGTGCATCAAGGATGTTATTAGTAGTATTGCTAATTATTACCTCCCTACCTTCCAGTGATACAACAGATCTCTGAATCAGGGTACTCCACAAAATCAGAAGCATCAAAATACAGTGAGCTAGATAAAAAGACATCTATAAAATAAATTAGACTATGATCCCATAAGGCAATATGTGATAGTGGAAAGAGCCTTGTATTTACAATCAGGTGGTCTGGGTTTGAATCCTAGGGCTTACATAGTCTACTTGTTTGAGCTTGGCCAAATCTATTTACTTTCCTCTCTTTAGTTCCTCATCTAAACTAGAAGAACTCTAAAGTTCTGTTAAAAAAAATCAAAATAATAAAAGCAAACAGCTACAAGAAATTCCAGGAAGAAGGGATCCCTTTCAGGGAAGATGAGAGGAAACATTCTACAGGAGATGATCTCTCTGCTGGATCACCAAGGATATCTCAGTGTATCTCCCTGGGTCTTTGGTCTTGTGCATCTGCCTCTTCCTCCTCTAGTCCAAATGAGTCTGTCTCCTCCAGGATTCCCTGGGAGAAAGACTTTCATACTTGGGAACTTGGGTTCATCTCTACCATTGTCCAATGAGTAGGAATGTTTATATTACTTTTACAAATATTTGACAAAATTAGATATATTCAAGCACTATCAGTTTACATATAGTGAAAATGTCTGTTAGTTTTTTTTCAATTCTTTATCCTAGATTTTTGAGGTACAGAGAAAGTACTTTGGACTAGTTATAAGCTTTTGCACAAGCATAAGAACATCCCATATAGATGGCCTCCTAAAGGATATTAAAACCCAAGCAAATCCCTAAGGAGAATAGAAATTTTCTAAAAGTAGGGTCATAAATAGGCAAAGCTAGGGGCAAGGTTAAAAAGGGTTAGAATTACATTATCTAAGCTAGGAGAGAATATATGAAATGAAGTTGAGGTTCTGAATCAAGTAAAAAAAATTTCAGGTTTCTTTAAAAACTTCCTGAGTCCATGTACATCTTCCAACAAAGCTCGAAGGCATTTTTTTCTTCTTATGGAAATCTGAACCCATGCATTATTTTGCCTGGCATTGGACTGACTTTCACAACACACATTTCTCACCTCTCCAAGAGGTGTACTCATTACATTCCCAGCCCATGCTCTACACCCCCAGTGCAAGCTCCCCATTCTGGTCAGAAGAAAGACACCTATTGTAAGGCTGCATTATCAGATTCAGAGATTCATAGGCATAAATTCATGGAATGAATACACCCTCACTGTTGTCATCTTTCATACATTTTTATGAGCTTCTGCCAGAGACTGAGGGTTGTAAATTGGAAACAAAATTCTCACAATGTTGGAAAAACAATTTTTAAAAATCCTCTGGGCATATGTAGTTTATTCCCAGACATAAACCATCAAAACTTTTACTTTAATAAATTAGAGTAGCTTAATTAATAACAGTATTAGTAGTTTTTCTAAAAGCTGTTATTCAAAACACATCTTCATGACAGTGAAAACTGGTTTTGTTGCTTTGTTCTAAGGATGATTGGATAAAATAATCAGTTTATTAACTGAATTTTAAATTTAAAAGTTATTTTACTATTAAATGGCCAGTTTGGAAACAGTGATAAAAATCTTTTTTCCTGAATTTATTTTAGCTATTTCTATTTGGGACTTGGGGTTAGTCAAGCTTGAATAAAGAAGGATAAATTTGATGGAATCAGAACTCCCAGTCCCAAAGTTATTTAGCTCTATACATATATAGTCAAACACATGCAGAAGTTGCAAAATAATTATGTCCTTTCTCTGAAAAATAGACATAATATTACATTGCTTTAAGTTCAAAGCAAAAATGCATACTTTGACTAATTCTCTAATACTTAGGAAACTCCTTTACATTGGAAACAATATGACTTTCCTATAAATAATGATAGATTGCAGGTGCCAGATTTCATCCAACAAGTCACCACCACCTCATTGTTGCTTTTAAAACTTTAGGGACAAATAAATTTAATTTCTAAGTCCCCAAAGGCTCCTTATCCTATTCTATTTTCATCTTAAAATCTATTCCCCACCAAACCCAAATTGATTGAAATGTATAACCTTAGTTCAGATAATAAATGTTGAAAAATATTTCCCTATTCTCAGTTGAGAGGTAGGAGACTGTGGGAATGGAATGTTGTGTACACTTTCAGACATGGTCATTTTCTTTTGGTTGGTTTTGCTTAATTGTTTTTCTTTGTTACAAAAGACGGTTTGATGGCAAAGGGTGGAGGTGGGAAAGAGGCATAATGGACAATGACTGTGATGTAACAAATAAAATAAAATAAAATAAAATAAATGACATCAATAATTTGTTTTTAAACTGACCCATATAGAAGTCAATGCTTGTAACACCTCAGAATATACCTGCCTTCATTTTATGAAAACAAATACTACTTCTGTTTTTATGAACATTCAAAGTCTTTCTTAATCATACTTCTTTTGCTCTCTACCTTTCCAGTCTTCCTATACCTTACGACCCCTCTATATATTCTGTGATCCAGTAACACTGGCCTTCTTGTTGTTCCTTGAAAAAGACATTCCTCTCATCTCTGGGCATTTTCATTGATTGTCCATGCCCAAAGTGCTGGACCTCCTCATCTCTGCAATTTGACTTCCTTGGTTTCCTTCAAGTTCCAGCTAAAACCCCACTATGTACTGGAAGCATTTCCCAATCCTTCTTAGTTCAAGAAAGATTCTAAAATCCTCTGTTGATTATTTCCTATTTGTTCTAATTGTTCAGAATTGTTTACATGTTGTCTCCCTCCTTAGGTTGTGAACTTCTTGATGGCTTTTTTGTTCTTTGTATCCTTAATGCTTAGCACAATCTTGTAATATAATGCTTAGCAATACTACCTTGCATACAGTGGGTAACTAATAAATGCTAGCTGAATAACTGATTTACTGATACTGACAAGATTAAGTCATTTTCATCTGCCTTGGCTAATCTACTTTAGCCCAGGAGCCACTTCTAAGAATATCGAAGTGAGATAGAAAAATCAGAGGTTTTTGGTTTTTTTATTTTGAGGTTTTTGTATTTTTTTGTTTTTTGTTTTTTGTTTTTTTGCCACGTCTGTTTCTAATCTTAAAAACTGTAGAGGATTTGAAAGGCACAATATTGTAGAGGGCAGAATGCTGAACTTGGAATCAGAGGACTTCTGGCCTTGGGCACTAAGCTTCAGTTTTATCATCTGTCTAGTTTTCTTCATTTGCACAACAAGGGATTTGGATTAAATAACCTCTAAAGCTCTTTCCAGTTCTGAATCTATGGTTTTGTGTATATATAAGAAACAGTGATTTAGCTCACTCTTACCACAATGAAGTCTGATTGTTTTACATGTGTAGAAATAGCCACCATCTCATTTGCCTGCTTAATATTCCTTTTTAAATTTCTTTCATAGACAGGAAAAAAGGCAAAGATTAAGTTTTCCCCTTAAATTAAACGGGACTATGGATTTAATTGTTGATGACAGTAAATTCAGTCAAAAAATTATTTTGTTTATCTTTTCTGTAATTGGATTTAGCAAAATTAGCTAATCAATCTCCTTGAGGACAGAGATTTCCATATCATGTATAGAATCACAGTATTTGAGAATTAGGATTGTTTAGTCCAATCCCTTTATTTAACAAATAAGGAAACTGAGACCCAAATATGATTTACCTGAGGCCATATAGCTAGTCAAATAACAGTAGACTGCTCTTTCAGACCCTTCACAGTAGTTGGTGCTTCTCCATAAATATTTGCCAAATTGAATTGACTGGTTCATTAAACAAACTAAAATGGATAGAAATAGAAACAGTTATAAAAATAGATAATATAGCATGCTTTTTGCAAAAATGTGCTAGGTTCACACTCCAGTGGCCTACATTTCTAAATGTTCCACCAAACTTTGTCCTGGTCAAACCGCATCTTAAATATGGCATTCATTTATGGGTGCTATTTTGATGAGGACATTGATTAAATTGGAGCACATCTGGAGAAGGTCAATCAGATTATCTAGGGCCTTGAATTCATTTCATATGATCAACTAGTCAACCAACAAATATTTATTAAGCACTTACTGTATACTAATCCATGTCAAGGAGCTATCAAATACCAAAACAAAAAGTAAACTATCCCTACCCTCAAGGAGCTTGTTCTTTTGGGAGAAGGAAAACAGAGAATTAGCATTTATTAAGCACCTTTTATGAACCAGGCGATATGATGAGAACTTCATGAATATTATCTCATTTGATCCCCACAATAACTTTATGAGATGGGTGCTAATATTAACCTCATTTGAGGAGCTGAGGAAACTAAGGCAGACAGAGGTAAAGGGACTTGCCCAGAATCATGCAACTAGTGTCTGAGACTAGATTTGAACTCAGAATTTCTTGACTTCAGACCCAGCACTTCATCTACTATGCCACAAAATAAAGAAAGGTAGTTAGTTTAGGGATGGAGGGCCCTAACAACTAGGAGGATCAGAAGGAACTTATAAAGAGTCTTTAAATATAGCACTAACATATTTTATCTCATTTGATCCTCACAACAACCTTATGAGAAAAGTACTGTTATTTTCCCCCTTTTTACAGATGAAGAAACTGACTAAGAAAGGTTAAATATTTTCCCAGGATCCCCTAGCTGATGTGCAGGCAGGGTTTGAATTGTGGTTTTCCTGATTCCAAAAATCCATTCTATCTATTGTGCCACTTTATTGCCACCTAGTTGAAATGACAGGATACGTTTAGCCAGAAGAACAGACTGGAGTGGGGAACATGGGTAGCTGTCTTCAAGTCTTTGAAAGGATGTCAAATGGAAGAGAGATTAATCATGCTCTGTTTGACTTCAGCATGCAAAAGCAAGAGCAATGGATGGGAGTTATAGAGAGGTAGATATAAGAGGAAATTTCCAAATAAATAACTACTCCAAGGTATAATTGGCTACCTCTGAAAGTAGAGTTTCCCCATCATTGGAGATCTTCATACAAGAGTTGAAAGGCCACCAGTTGGGAATGTGTAAACAGAATTATTTTCAGGTTCTACGCATAGCCTTTTGAACTCTCTTTCAACTTTGAAATTTTGTTATTCCATAAAAGTTCAGTTCATATTGATCTTGGGAGTTGTTCTTTTTCTGTTAGTGTGAGAACCATGTAGTTTAGACTCTCTTTTTTAAAGAAGCCCAGAGCATCTTTATAGTAAGCAAAATGAACAGAAAATAGAAGTTTTATATGTGAATAGACAGAAAGTACCAACATTAGTAGTAAATTGCTTGGAGCTGGGGCCAAGCTCTGCTTTCTAAGCCAAAAATGAAAAAAAAAAGTGAGGATCTGCAAAGGAAACTCCATTTTCAGCCCAGCTTCTAAAGCCTCTCATTTAGTGTACGTGCCTCCTTGACTGGGCTTCTTCATACAAAGCTTAATTATGGAGATAAGAGTTCTGTGTCTGTCAGGGTTTCATTTTAGCAACTGAAGCAAACCAAGGAATTCTCTCCCTCCAAAGTTAATTACTTCCTAGACAGGGCAAGTAAAAACAATGCCAGATTTTGAAAGAGCTATCACCCTCTTTATCTTTAATTTACCAATTCATCAAAAAACATTTATTAATCACTTACTAATACCAGGCTTTCTGCCCCAGGATTGAGGATACACTGAAAGATAAAAACAATGCCTGTCCTCAAGGAACTCATATTCACATGGAGGACACAACACACACACACACACACACACACAAAAGGAATTTACGAGATAGATGCAGAGTAAATAGAAAGCAATAAATATCAGAGGGTACAGCACTTTATATCTGCTACATCTTCTGCAGGAGATTGTACAGGAACTAGGTGAGGTAAAGCCAAAGTGGACAATGTGAAGTATAATTGTTAATAACCCTCTGCAGTTTTATAAAGTGTCTTCCTCATGACAATTCTATGAAGTGGGCAAAGGTACAAGCATTTTTAGATAAGGAAACTGAGACTAAAAAAGACTTTTTCATTTTTTGTTGTTGTTTGGACTTATAATTTCATGCATGTAGGAAACTTCCTTAGGTATGGAGAGGCTCTCCAAAGTACTCAGCTAGACCCAGTTGGCTCAGACATTTGCCAAGGGAACAGAAAAATAAATGACTTGCTCAGGATCTCATAACTACAGTGTATCAGAAACAGGAAAAGTAATTGTGATCTCCTTTATCCTCCACCACACTGTCATCTCAGAGAGATCATGGCACAACAAAGAAATACTTTCCCTCTAAAGAGTTGATAATAATAATAATAGCTAACAGATGATACTTTAAGATTTACAAAGCACTTTACATGTATTCTTGCATTTGATCCCCACAATGATCCAGTGATATAGCAACTATTAATATCCCCAGATTATAGATGAGAAAACTAAGCTTGAGAGAGACTGAGCCACAGTTAACAAGGGTCTAAGGAAGAATTCAAATCAAATCCACCACTTTATTAACTACCCCATGCTATACCCCAATAAAAGTAATAATTGAACATAAATATAAGACTAGCAAAATCATTATCAACACCCATCAATAACACTAGTAATAACAAGATAGCAGTTACATATTGATAAGGTTAGTAACTCCATATATAGATGGATATAGACATAGATACATATATATGAGTATGTGTATGTATGTATGTATAATGTAAGTTTGATTCTCATGACAACCCTCTAAGGGAAGTGCCATTATTATTATTTTGTACAGACACACCTTGTTTCATTGCACTGAGAAAGTCTATTGATGGCAGTTTTTCCAACAGTATGTGCTCACATAATGTCTCTGTGTCACATTTTGGTAATTTCTGCAATATTTCAAACATTTTCAGTGATCAGTGATCTTTGATGCTACTGTTGTAATCACTTTGGAGCATCACAAACTATTATCATATATGTGTGTGTGTGTGTGTGTGTGTGTGTGTGTGTGTGTGTGTGTATTTTGACTGTTCTAGCCATCAGCTATTCTTGTCTCTCTTTCAATTCTCTGGCCTCCCTATTCCTAGAGAAACAACAATATTGAAAGTAGGCTATTTAAGGACCCTACAATGGCTTCTAAATGTACAGGTGAAAGGAAGAATTAGTGAATATGACAGATATACAAATAGGGATGTACTAAGTAGAAAGAGATAAAGGCAAAAAAGAGGTCTAGATGAAGTGCTCTATGAAGATTTGAGGTGAAAGAGATTGTATACAGCTAAGGAGGATTATGTGAATCTTATTGGAAGTGACCTCCAAGTTAGGACTTTACTGAAGACAAGGATTTTGTAGACTGAAATTGGATTTTTTTTTAAAATGTATCTATGGTTTCATCTGTATAGTGAACTCCTAGTAAGGAAACTCCCTTTAATAATGCAGATCAGAACCTCTCTGTAATTCTTAAGAGTACTGGCACTTAGTCATTAAGCTTCCTTGCATAGAGTGTCAGGGTTAAAATTTAAACTCAGGTTCTCCTGACACTGAAGCTGGATTCAAGCTATTCTTCTGATATTTTTTAGAATTATTAAATTTAGAGTAAAAAAGAATTTAAGGAACATCTGATCCAGAGGTATTTAACCTTTTTAAAAAAAATATTATGGACCCTCAGGCAATCTATAGATCCCTCCTCAGAATAATGATTTAAAATGCATAAAATCAAATAAAAATACATAGGATTACAAAGAAAAGTGGTCATATTGAAATAGTTATGAAAAAAAAAAACCAAAATGGGAGATTAAGATTTCCTGATCTACAGAGAAATGCAAATAAAGACAACCCTGAGATACCACTTCACACCTGTCAGATTGGCTAAAATGACAGGAAAAGTTAATGATGAATGTTGGAGGGGTTGTGGGAGGGCTGGGACACTGATGCATTGTTGGTGGAGCTGTGAACGGATACAGCCATTCTGGAGAACAATTTGGAGCTATGCTCAAAAAGTTATCAAACTGTGCATACCCTTTGACCCAGCAGTGTTTCTACTGGGCCTATATCCCAAAGAGATTTAGAGGAGGGAAAGGGACCCACATGT
This sequence comes from Myrmecobius fasciatus, assembly GCA_023553655.1. Lineage (NCBI taxonomy): Eukaryota > Metazoa > Chordata > Mammalia > Dasyuromorphia > Myrmecobiidae > Myrmecobius > Myrmecobius fasciatus. Next base: position 545,284 of record JAJPUD010000245.1, read on the forward strand.
GCAAGAATGTTTGTGGCAGCCCTTTTTGTGGTGGCTAGAAACTGGAAACTGAAGGGATAATAGAATAGAATTTTCTATTCTATTCATTTTTCTAAATGACCTTTCTGAGTAGTTAGCTAAGTATAATTTAGGGGAATGAACACTGGACAAAGATACAGCAGACCTAGATTCTAGCCCTGGTCCTTCCATAAATCAACTCTGACTTGAAGCAAATCATATCACCTCTCTGGGCCTCAGATGAGATTTTCCTCATCTGAAAATTAAGGTAATTGTTGCTAAACATCCTAGATTCTGGGATAATGGGGGTGGATGGGTTAGAGTGCTATAGTATTGTTAGAGTGCTATCTTTGGTATCCTTTGAAGAGCCAAGGCAATTTCCAAGTAATAACATTTGGTGAAATATCTTCCAGTCACTCAGTAATTAAAACTTCAGAATATTGACATTACTGGGGTCTCAGGCCCCGTGACTTCTGATTTCACAGGCCATTCTCTATCTCAAATCTGAGAAACAGAATCTGGGAAAGGACCAATTTTGAGGAAATGGAAATTACAAACTTCAATCAACCAGCTCTTCCACAGCCAATCAGCAACTTTCATTTTTCTTATTTAGCTAGTTGTTTCTACATCTTAAAATCTCCCTTTAATTCCTCTCCTTTGAAGGACCACAGAAACCATGATGTAATCAACATCAGTTTGGTGGCCCCCTAAGCCTAATATAAAGTTAAGTTATATTTGAAACTCATACTGCACTGTGTCCAGAGAATGAATTTTATGGAATAGTTTTCCTCTGATAGACTGTAATATTACACATACTCACACTCACAAATCCTCTGAAAATGAGCTATGACAGAGGGGAATCCTGCTTCTAGGAAAAGGCAAGTAAAGGTGAAGGGATTGGGGATCATTTAGCCCAGAGAAAAGAAAACTAATGAATAACGTAGTTATGTTCTACCAGATTAATAAAGGGCTTTTATATAGTGCTGTTCTCCATTTCCTCTGCCTCACCAATGAAAATGAGAGAACTGAAAACTGAAGCTAAAGGAATTTATGTTAAAAGAAAATCCTAACACGGGCAGTTGCAGAAATAATAATAATTATGCCAATAGCTAGCATTTATATAGTTCCTTTTGAAGACTTTTCTTGATCAATGTGTTTTAATGTGGATGAACACTAGCCCTAGTTCTGATGATAGAAGGTAAAGAACACATTAATAGGGGCAGCTACTGGATAGATTACTGGCCCTGGAGTCAGGAGGGCCTGAGTTCAGATCCAGCCTCAGAAATGTAACATTTAGTAGCTGTGTGACCCTGGGCAAGTCAACCCCAATTGCCTTGCCAAAAAACCCAAAAATATATTGATAAAAAGGTGTAGAGAAAGCCAGTAGGGACTCAGGAAGAGAAGGTAATTTTTAATACCTTATTCCAAAGAATTATTTTTTTTCCCACTATAGCATGAGAAAAAAGATAGAAACTCTTTTCTTTAAGAGGAAGCATGCTAATGGCAGAAACTAAACATTTACCAACACCTAACACCCTATATCAAGATAAAGTTGAAATGGATTCGTTATTTAGACATAAAGAGTGATACTATCAGCAAATTAGAAGAACATAGGATAGTCTACCTCTCAGATCTGTGGAGAAAGAAAGAATTTATGGCCAAAGAAGAACTAGAGTACAATATAAAATGCAAAATGGATAATTTTGATTATATTAAATTAAAAAGTTTTTATACAAACAAAACTAACGCAGACAAGATTGTAAGGGAAGAAGAAAACTGGGGAAAAAATCTTTATATCCAAGGGTTCTGATAAAGGCTTCATTTCTAAAATAGAGAAAGAATTAACTCAAATTTATAAGAATACAAGCCATTCTCTAATTGATAAATGGTCAAAGGATATGAACAATTTTCAGATGAAAAAATTAAAACCACTTCTAGTTATATGAAAAAATGCTCTAAACCACTATTGATCAGAGAAATGCAAATTAAGGCAATTCTGAGGTATCGCTACATATCTCTCAAATTGGCTAGGATGACAGGAAAAGATAAATGAAAAAATGATGTGGGAAAACTGGAACACTAATACTTTGTTAATGCAGTTGTGAACTGATCCAACCATTCTGGAGAACAATTTGGAACTATCCCCAAAGGGCTATCAAACTTTGCATACCCTTTGATCCTGCAGTGTCTCTTCTGGGCCTGTATCCCAAAATTGCAAATCCAATTTTAGCCAGCAATTTTACTAAAAGCTACCATTATTCCTAAAGGGAATGAATAAGAGCGTGGATAGATCCCCACAGCCCAAATCTACTAGACAAAAACAATTCAAAGGATATTTCATTCATTGGTTACCTTATCTTCAAATAGGGAAAAAACAAAATGTTCTTAAACCAACCTCCATAAAATTTGTTTTTTTCACCTTTTGTTGTGAGGTACTTACTAGTATTGCCAAAACACAGCTTTGAAGGAAGGAAGAGTCAAACCAATTCCTTTGAACATGAATGTGAGTTTCTGAATGTTTTAAATGGATTCTTGCAACAAGACCAACTAGATGAACTGTTTTAACTCAACTATTCAAAAGTAGTGAAGGCTTTCAATCTGAATATTTATTATTTAAACAGTTTATAATCTCTGTATTAGAATAATAATGATAATAATAATTCTGTTGCTTATTTCTTTCAGTCATATCTTATTCATCATAACCCCATTTGGAATTTTCTTGGCAATGATATTGGAGTGCTTTACTATTTCCTTCTTCAAATAATAATTCACAGGACATTTTATAGTTAACTAAATTCTTTATATAGGCTATCTTATTGGATCCTCACAATAGCCCTGGGAGGTAGATAAAACAAATATCATCATTCTTCCTTTATATAATGAGAAAATGGAGGCTTAGAAAGACTAATTACTTTGCCCCAAGACCACACAGATAGGAAAAGACCCAAGTGGGACATAAACCTATGTCTTTTGACTATAACTCTGTTTCATTAATGTGCCTCCTCAACTAGTAAGTGATATAACCCAAGTTTTTTAACTCATTGTTCTTTTTTTGATTAGTCTGTCAAACACTAGAAGCCTGTATTTCCATAAAACGTTAACCATCAAAGACCTGAGGGAGCAGAAAGGTTACTTAGCTTTCTGGTAAATATTAGTTCTCAACAGTTTAAAAAAAAAAAGAGAGAGAGAGAGAGGCAGCTAGATGATACAATGGATAGAGTACCCACCTTGAAATTAGGAGAATCTGAGTACAAATTCAACCTCAAATACTTGACCCTTATTAGCTATGTGACCCTAAGCTATTCAATTAACCCCAATTGTCTCCTCTGAGAGACCTATTGACTTAGAAAACCATATAACATTATTTATTTTATTTCTATTTGTTTTGTTAAATATTTCCCAATTACATTGTAATCTGTTTTCCCTTAGTCCTCATGTTTGACACCTCTGGGTAGAGCCTTGAGAGCCACCTCAGTACCCCCATGCCACACTGTCTCTGTGGAATTTGAGAATTCAAATTCTATCATTTGGAATGTGTGTTAATACAGATAGAGGGTAGATACAAAAGCTAAGAGATTGGATTAACTGGGCAAATCAGTAGTATAGATGAGTTCATTCTGGTTCTATTTAAGCCATTTAAGAGGAAAAATAACTTGTTTTTCTCAAAGGATCATCATCAGAAAATCAGGTCTGTAAAATCATCTTATATTTCACAGATAGGAAATTAAAGTATAGATTAATTATAGATAATATATAATTAGATAGATATAGATAGATAAATATAGATAGATAAAAATAGATAAATATAAATAAGGTATAGAAAAGGCATTCTGAAAGGAATGCCATATCATTCCATTTTCTTTGCCTAGAAAACCTCAAAAGTGGTCACAGAGAATTGGACATGATGAAAATAACTCAACAGCAACATACTGGAAATGAGTGACAGAGTATTTGACTCCAAATCTAACTTTCTTTCTACTACACCACTCTACCTTCTGAGTAGAGTCACACATTTACATACAGATGATTATTAATTACAAGCCATTCTTCAACTTCTTTAAAGCTGATTTTCTAATGATTCCTTCAATTTATTATCCTGCTTGATTTGCTAAGATCACATTTCTTTGCAATAGTACATAATTCTACCTTTTTGCTAATTTATACTGACCACTCCTTAGTGAGATTAGATTATATTCTTAAAGCCAGTTCTGATTAAACATTTTTTAAAATTTCTATTGTCGTTTATTTTATTTTTTCATTTTATTAAAGCTTTTTATTTGCAAAACATATATATGGGTAATTTTTCAACATTGACCCTTGAAAAGCTTTCCGTTACAAATGTTTCCCCCCTAGTTCCTACCCCTCCCCTAGATAGCAGGAAGTCTACTACATGTTAATTATGTTAAAAATACTTGACAAATGGAATATATGTATACATATTTTTACAGTTATTGTTGTGCAAGAAAAATCATATCTATAAGAAAAAAAATCAGAGAAAGGAAACACAATGCAAGCAAATATCAATAGAGAGCATGAAAATGTTATGTTGTGGTCCACATTTCATATCCCTCTCTCTGGGTATATATGGCTTTCTTCACTGAACAATTGGAACTGGTTTGAAACATTTCATTGTTGAAGAGAGCCATGTCCATCAGAATTGATCATCATATAGTATTGTTGTTGCCGTGTATATAGTGATCTCCTGGTTATGCTCATTTCACTCAGTATCAGTTCATGCAAGTCTCTCCAGGCCTCTCTGAAATCATCCTGCTGGTCATTTCTCACAGAATAATAATATTCCATAACATTCATATACCATCATTTATTCAGCCACTCTCTAATTGATGGGGGTCTGCCACAAACATTCTTGCACATGTGGGTCCCTTTCCCTTCTTTAAAATCTCTTTGGGATATAAGCCCAATAGAAACACTGCTGGGTCAAAGGGTATGCACAGTTTGATAACTTTTTGAGCATAGCTCCAAATTGCTTTCCAGAATGGTTGGATCCATTGATTAAATAATTTTGAGTACAATGGTTTCCCTGCCATTTAATAATTCCCTATATCTATATACAGTTCCTTTATTGGAATAAAAATCTTTGTAATTTTCAAATTGGCTGCTATAAATAGTGGTGATGAGTCTGTATGCTCAAGAAGGTCTCACGGGACAGTATTTTTAACCACATATTGTTTAGAATAGGAAATTCTTCCGATGTCCATATTTTCCAGGGTGGGTAACACATCTGCCCCACCTCCATTGCCCTCCATTTTCCTTTAGGTTTTAGGATTCCAGCTGATTTGTTCCAGGGGATTGCCAAAGGTTTGTTTTTATTTTTCTAAGGCTGACTTTGGTCTTTTACTACCTTATGGGAATACTGCAGATTTCGTGGGGCTCTCCAAATGAAAGCTGGATAACTCCCTGAGCTGTCACCAGAAACTGAGTAATGAATGAGGCCTTTATTTCTTGAGCTCAGGGAGCTCCTGCCTCAGCTTAGAATAACAGTGGTCAATCCGTTTTCTACCCCCACAGAAAATCTTACACTCAGCTGGCAGGTTTTTCTGAAGCACTCTTGAGACCAATGTGGAAATTCACTGAGCTAGGACTATCCAAGAGACAAGTATGATCACCATGCTGTTTCAAAGACAGGGGACATCTCCAGGCATAATCATGTATCCTTCCCACGATGCTTTTGGCAGAAAGGGTTGATCATAGTCTCTTCCCACTCCTTCCTTCAACAGTAGTTTTGTTCTGTTTCTCTAATAATTACTGTCCCATCTATCCTGCTTGTTCAGTTGGGCTTTATTTCAGAGATCTGATGTTCATTTATTCTTTGACTCCTTCCAAATGGAGAACCTGAAGTGAAGTATATGACAATAAAAGGGCCCAAGATAGAACCATAAAGCAGACAATGTCTACATCTGGCAATTTCTACCCCATTTTGAAATCACAGCCATTTCAACTTTCAAACATGCTGAATTTATTCCTCTTTTTAGTTCTTCTCTATATTTTTGTGAACATTGCTAAATTGTAAATTAAGATTTCCTTTATCATCACTCTCCCCTTTCTTTTTGGATCTTCAACTTTGATTTCATCATTGTAAAAATTCTCAGTATGGAAAATCCCTTTCATTAGTGCAGAAAGGCAACTCTTTTTCCTTTATCATTCTTATTAGGACTTTTTATTTTTTAAAAAAAATCTGGGGCAGCTAGGTGGCTCAGTGGATAGAGCACCATTCCTGAAGTCAGGAGGACCTGATTTCAAATGTGGTCTCAGACACTTCCTAGCTGTGTGATCCTGGGCAAGTCACTTAACCCCAATTGCCTGAGCAAAAAGCAAAAAAAAAAAAAAAAATCTGTCCATAGTTTAAACAGATCTCTAGGTTGCCAGTATTGAATGAACAGAATAAAGATGTATTTTTTTGTTTTTGTCTTTGTTTTGTGAAAAGACTAAGTTGAAGTTGTCTTCACTTAAGAATTTTTCCTTAATTCTAAGACAAACCAAGTCCCATTCTCTTCCTTTTTCTTAATGTCCCAGAAGTACGAGGAAGTACAAAAGATATCCCCATTACCATGATACATACTATAGAAACATATATATATATACATATATATATTAAATAAGTACACACATATATAGATATCAATATATATTATACAAGATGTATTAAAATATATAACTAGCAATATAGTCTGCCATATTATGTATTATAGAATATGTGATATAAGCTATTATATTAATAGCCCATTTTTGTTCTTAAATACCTACTTCCATAATAATACTGATAAAGATGCTTTATTCATAGGATTCTAGATTTTGAACTGGAAGAGATCTTAAAGATCATCTCCTAGATGAGGAAATAAAGGACTTGTTCCACATCTCACACACACACACACACACACACACACACACATTATGCATAAGCGAAAAAGACAGATTTAAACCCAAATTTTGATCCCAAATTGTGTCAAACTCCATTGAACCAGATTAAAATATCATTGGGAAATATTTAACAAAATAAACTAAAAATACAGTAAATAGAGACAGTGTTAATATGTTTTTCCTAAGTCAATATATGGCCACAGGGATGTGTTTCGATGTGAGTTTGACACCAGTGGAGTTCTAGGGGAAGCTTTGTGATGACAGACCCCCTCTGACACTTTCTACCTTTCTGTTCCCTTTGGGTAACTCATATCTCAATGCTTCAGTTTCTTTTCTGAAAAAAAAGGGGAGTAGGGAGGGACCATGATGATCTGTAAGATTCCTTCCAGCTATAAATATGATCCTGACATCCTTGCTGCTTCCTGACATATTTTTTTGGTTTACTTTGTCCTTCTTGTCCAGTGTTATTATATGACCTTTCTGCACTGTAAAATCAAGAGAATCATCTAAGCCTTAAACAGATCCACAGATGTCTAGCCCTAAATAAACTGTAAAAGCCAGAAGTTTTTTATTAAAAGACTTAAGATGTTATAACAACCTTGGATAATTCTGGTGAGGGACTACTTTTATGCTAATTTAGAGCTATTGTTATTTAATTACAGAGTTTATCCTAATTCTAAGTCATTTCTCAAAACATATTAATTGAACTTAAACTATGAATTTAAGTATAATGAGGTAAAGAGGACTGGAACAGAGTGGTCTTCTTTCTTCTAAGCTTCTACAGTCTATTTAATTCAGAACAAATTAAGAGGACTCTTTGGCTTAAAGAAGAGAATGATTTCCCCCATTGGAGGGAAATGCGGTATAGTAGAAAAAGCACTGGTTCTTGAGTCAAACTGGATTTCCATTCTTACTCTGCCATTTGCATTTATGGATCCAAAGCAAGTCATCTCTCTGGGCCTTAGTTTTCTCATCTATTTGAAAAATAAAATAAAGACTAGATCATGTTTAGCTGGATAATGATCCCGAAGGCCTTTCTTGTTCTCATTTCTATAATCCTCATATGTTTAGATTTAAAAATCAGGACAGACTGCTTCCTTCAGGAAACACAACTCCTTGTCCTTGGACAGCTCCTAGCTATTTCTTCTGACCTCAACAGGGCCTTTAACTCATGATCACTCCATCGATTCTGGTGCTGACCTCTTTTACTGACCACACATCCATCTATTATTTCCAACATCCACCCACCATGCTGACCCAATGAGGAACTTAGCCTTGCCTCGACCCAACCCAAATTCTGACCTATCTATAGGCTCACACCTTCTCTGGCTTTGAGTCCAAATTCTGGAATGACCACAATACCTGATCTTTAGATGTATATAACTCTGTGGCTTTCTGGAATAGTTATTAGTTATTGAGCCTTGACAGAATAGGCTTATTCAGAGCATGGGATATGTCAAAACTCATCAATATTAAATTACTTTATCAATTACTAGTCTTATAAAAATACAAGGTGTTTTATCTTTTTGATGAAGAAATTTTTTTTTGTTTTTGCACTTGCAAAAAAAGGAGAGAGAGAGAGAGAATGAAAGGGGGATATATATATATATATATATATATATCTTCAAGGCTTGTGAAGCACTTTATTTAAATTCTTTCATTTAATCCTCACAACAGTCTTGTGAGATGGGTGCAATTTTACCTCCATTTTATAGATGAAGAAAGTGAGCTTTAAAAAAAAGTGAAATTTGTAACACAAGGTTTTGCAAGGGTGAATGTTGAAAATTATTCATACATATGTTTTGAAAATAAAAAGCTTTAATTAAAAAAAAGTGGTTTGTCCAAGGTCACAGAGCTAATAAATATCTGAGACAGGATTTGAATCCAGAGCTTCCTGACTAGAGTCCAAAATTCTGTCTTCTGCACCATGATACCATACCATACCACAGCATTACTTTACAACACTGAACATTAAAATTAAAATATGTTAACTAATAATAAAGCATGGATCTTAGTGTGGCATTTCTCTAATACCTTAATTTATCCATCTAGGCATAGCAGATGAGAACAGCATGGTCAAGGAAGACTATTCCCAGACTTCTAATTGCTGGCCCCTTCTTGATTTTATAGATATTAGTGAAGAGAGCTGAATTACTACTAGATTCAGACTGGAAAAGATATTGGTAGTAAATAGGTATAGGTTGTCACTGCCTTCCTACTGCTAAAAAAAAAAAAAAAAAAAAAAGAAAGAAAGAAAGAAAGAATATCCAAAAAGCTTCCCAAATGAAGACTTTTGTGTGGACTTTTACCTTTTGTATGTAAAAGAGTGTGGGGGGAAGAGCATGCCAGAGAACTTACAGGATGCTTTCAGGGGGGAGGAAGAAGGATCAAAAGTGTTATTAAACCCCAGCTTAAGTAAAAGGACCACTAGGATGCTTATTTGATTTGATGAGAAAAGGTGCCGACTTTAGGTCTCAGGACCAAAAAATGAGAAGACATACAAGTAATAGGAAAGAGTTGTAACAGGGAAGAGTTTGTGGAGGGAAGAAAAGTGATCTAGGTAAAATTCCCAGCAATCATAGTATAGGAGTTGGTTCCACTTATTAACCCACCTCATTTTAATAAAGTAATTAAATTAGCTTTGTCACTTAAAAACACTTTTTGATTAACCCAATCATAACAGTGTGTACCAGACTTGTACTCTTAAGTTGTACCAAAAACATTTGGGCTAGGTGAGGTTTAATCATCCCCTATGGAGACTATATAAAACCAAGGAGTTAGTTTGGAATTCTGGAGATTTTATAGCCTGGCAGCAGAGAGCGTTCTAGCTAAATCTCTGAGAAGGCATTGCTTGGGAGAGGAAGAGAGTACCTCAATCTCTCCTTTGATTCCCCCAACTCTGGTCAAAGGAAAACTTTATAAACTTTTAAAAGTCTAAGAACTTTGGACCTCCCAGGTTCCTAATCATCATCGCATCAGTGTTTCTAGATCAGCTAATGGTAGTGCCTTAACTGGAAGCCAGAGACATATTAGACATACATTCAAGACTCTACAGAAAGCTTAGTATAAAAAAAAAAGTCTACCGTACCTAAGGGGAACATCTTGAGGACTTGAAGTGAAAGAATATATATATATATATATATATATATATATATATACATATATATATATATGTATATATATATGTTATCATTATCTTAATTGTTATCTCTTTACTATAGTGCGAAGCTTGAGCTCTCACTGTGGGAAAACATGTCTTTTAAGTGAATATTTTATACCAACTGTACTTAAATATCCTTTACTAAAAACTAATTTAGTCTGACTGATTTTACAGATGAGGAAAAGCATACCAATGGGGGCTCATGAGCTGTAACATTAGAAAATATACCTAAAGGGGGCAGCTAGGTGGCGCAGTGGATAGAGCACCAGCCCTGAAATCAAGAGGACCCAAGTTCAAATTTGGTCTCAGACACTTAACACTTCCTAGCTGTGTGACCCTGGGCAAGTCACTTAACCCAAATTGCCACAGAGGACATACCCCAGACACTACAGATTGAAGCCTGGAGTCCTGAGTAAATCTAATGGCTGTGTTCTGGGGACCTGCTATCAATGAGAGGGGCTGCTGGGAATATTCACCATAGACCTATGTTAAATATAACTTTTTTAAAAAATAGAATTACTGAAGTTTTTGAATCATTAAAGTTTTAACATGATAGAATTTATATAGCTAGATCCTGATTAATGAAAACAATAAATTCCATGAAATAATTTGCCATGTCTGAATTCACATTCTTTAATTCCATTGCACTGGAACCAATCACCACATTTTACATAATTATAACTTAATTATAGCAACTATAGTTGTGTGAATTCAACTTTATAGTATGCATTATTTGTTGCTATTGGGGACCTGGCTGTTAACTCATACTCCAGCTACAAAATCTACATTGAAATGCAATATCCTCACATGAAAAGTAAACACAGTAAACTGACCCAGATACTTTTTAGTATTTTTTAAAGAGGACCTTTAAGATCTCCTAATCCACTTTCCCCATTTTAAAGATGAAGAAATTGAAACCTAAAGAGGTTAACATACTATTAAATATATATATATGTATAAAACATTAAATACTGAATAAACAGAACTGGGGTAAGAATCTGGATTTTTCTAATTTCCAGTCCAATGATGTTTTTTTTTTTTTACTTTGCTTTTTATTCCAAACTTATTTACTTCATTTCTTATGACATTTTTTCACTGCTTCTTTAATATTTTACAAAAACCTTCCTTACCAGATCATATTTAAATCTTGAAATTTGTACCTAAAATAAGTTGCCAGTGTCTTTCTTCACCCAGAGCAAAGCTGGAAGCCAGATTGGGTAATCTTAGCAATGGAACTGCAACTTTCAGAAAATTCTTAAATGAACTGGAAAAAAGGTTAGAAGGAAAAATAATATGAAATTCATTTAGAAAGACCGGGAATTCTGAAATACCATGGAGAATCTCAGATTTCTCCAATTCTCTACACCCAATGACATGTTTTAAGAAGTCAAATTGCTATCTCAGATCATTGGCTTTCAAGATTGGAAAGACTGACAAGTTTTTTTTTTTTTTTTGTAAAAAGGCTTTAATTTTCTTTTCTTTTTTGTTGTCTTCCAGATGATTCTTTGTCTTTTTTTTGTATGTGAGATTTTGAATGTATTTCTATTGCTGCATGTTTTAGTTTAAAAAAAAAGGCAGCTTTAGATTCTCTTTTATAGCTTAATAAGTAAACAACCATTCCCCATAGAATCTAAGTTTTTTGAGAGGAGGAACTATTTCACTTTTGTCTTTGCATCCCTAGTGACTGTCATAGTACCTACACTTAGTAGGGCTTAATACATGTTTGCTTCTCCTGGTTTAATCCTAATTGATGTGTTATACAATTTGATAATTTCAAGGAATAATTAGAACCTCATTTTTGACATCTAAGCAGGCTAATTTTTTTTATTTGTTTCTCTGAGGAAATATTTTACATATGCAAAATTAGGGAATCTGTAATTTTCTCAGTATAAGGAACTTCCTCAACCTCCACCAACACAAATCACAACTCCAAAATAAAAATAAAGAAATAAAGAAAATAAAATTTAAAAATAAAACAAAGAGTTGCCTGAGGCACATAGATATTAAGTGATCTGCCCAAACTCACACAGGAAGTTTCAGAAGAGGAATTTGAAGTCAATCTTCCTGACTATAAGCACATCACTGCCCATAAATGGGAGCTAGTGGTATAGAGGATGGAATTTTGGACATGGAATTCAAAGGAATTAAAATTCAAGGAAGACCTGAGTTCAAAGACTAGCTGTGTGTAGTATCATTTGGGCTTCTGTTTTCTCATCCAGAAAATGAATTGGTTGGATTAAATGGATACCAAGGTCCCTTACAGCTAATCCTAATGTGTTATACAGCATTACTTTATTACATCCTGATATAATTTACTAAATTGTATGCTGGCAACTATAATGGAATAATGTGGATAAAGGTCCTAATTGCACAATATAGATACACCCAAACTATGCAAAATATATGATTATCTAGTTCACAAAATGTCTGCAGAGACAAGTATAAATCCACATCTGAGACAGGGATGTTTGTCTATTTTAAAAACACCATATGTGAAATCACTGGGAAAAAAAATCATCTAGGCTCATGTTCCAGCTGCAAATTCTATATGCAAATGCAATATCCAGACATATAAAGTATTCCTAACTAATCCAAATGGTGATGAAACTATCTGAATAACATAGATTAGAATCCTATGACTTGAAAACTTATATTCCTCCTTCTAATTCTTTGTCATGACCCATCAAGCTCCTACGTTACTCTTTACAGACACCCCAAAAACCCAGTGCCCCAGATAATACCTTTCTAAACAGAAGCTTAAAAAACTGAGAATATTGTGACTCAAATATACCATAGAAAATACATTATAATCTTTTAATCTTTAATAGGTTTGATTGATGCCTCTTATATCACATTCATTTCCCATTCACCCTCATGTGTGACAAGGAACATTTAAGCAAAAACAGCATCTAATATAATATTCTATCCTAGGAGGCCCCTGACTTCTCTGCCATGAAGGAGAAGGGATGTTTCATTATCTCTTCTTTAAAACTGTCACTGATTTTTTCTTCTCTTCAGAGTTCAACTCTGCATTTGTCCTAAATTGATAGAGATCAGGTATGGCTGGAGGAGGCTTCAAATGCTCAAGACTAAAGAAAGGATTTGCCTCTTTGCATTTTTCCCTGAGTTTTCGTACCATGATGAAAGAATTTTAACATAAATAAAATGAGACTTGAACAAGAGTGTAGTAGAGGCCCCTCCCCTCCCATCACCACACATATTCCTGTTTCATCATAGAAATAATCAATAGGCTATGACATAGACTATTGTAGTAGTCTATTGATAGTGACCTAGTTTGTAAGGATTAGGCCTAGATGACAGCAAATGAAGAAAACAAGGGATCATTAACTCAAGTCTTATTCAACAGGAAAAAAAAATACTTTGGGGACATCTTTTGCTGATTTTCATCTTGGTAGGAAATTCAGATGGTCCAGGCTCTTCTAATTGGTTTCAAATGGGTTGTCTGATTGATTTGTTCTAGAATCTTTCCCACATTTTAAAATTAATTGTATTATATGTGTGATATAAAATGTATTATGTATGTGAATTATATAATTCAATTATGTATTTATTGAAAGACAAACAAGAAAACTTGCTTGTTTTCTACCTGAATTTTTTTTAGTAAACTTAGAAAGACAAAAATAGAATTCACAGAAAACTTGCTAGGCAGTGAGTATAGTATCATGAAAAGAACACAAGGTTTGGAGGACCTGGAGTCAATTCTTGCTTCTATAAATTACTAACTTGTGATGTTGGGTAACTTGTTTCCTTTAATTAGACCAGTTTCTTCCTCTCTAAAATGAGCATCTCTAAGGTCTCTTCCAGTTCTGTTATATGATCACATAAACAGAGAAATGGTCCAATAAAAAACAGAGTGAAATTCAATATAACTAGTGTTAGAAAGTGAACTTAGAAACAAAAAATGAATTCTGTAGAAATGTGATAAGAGAAAATTAACTAGAAACAAAGAGAATAGCAAAGGACTTTAAACGAGCTACAAAATGAATTAATCACCCAAGTACCAATGCTATTTAAAATGCTAATATGATTTTGAGAAGCAGTGTGGTGTAAATGATTGCAAGCTAGTCTTGGAATCAGGAAGACCTGGATTCCAGTCCTGCCATGGATATATATTGGCTATGTGACCAGGGATAAATCATTTGACCTTATAGCACCTCCTGATAACTATATAAGACCGTAATGATGTAAGGGAGACAGCAGTGTCTCTGAAGTCCCTTTGACCTGAAAACGCTCTTGTCTATCAATGATTCCTCTGGCCTAGGAATGTAAAAGTCCTGTGGCCTAGGAATGTAAGTCCTCTGGCCTAGGAATAAGCCCTTTGACCTAAGAATCAATAATTATGGAGGTCCTCTGGCCCAGGAATGTAGTGGTGTTTCTTCCCTTAGATCCACTAACAATCTTGCCTGTCAATGATACCTTGTTGGTCAGTAATGACCAAGTTCTTGGGACAATAGTGAATAGACCACTCCTCAAACCTACCTGTAAGCCATAAAATTAGCAAATAAGTAACATGAAGCTCTGACCAAGCTCTGTATAAATCTATCCCTCTTCCTTCGATTCCTTGCTAAACTCCTTTCTAGAATCTAGCTTACTGTTATCAGTTTAATAAACTCTTTGCCCACTTGGAAACTGGGTCTGCAGATTCTTTCACCATACCTGCAACACTGACCTGAGGATCCCTCAATGCTGTTGGGGTGCCTTATCCCTCAACAATAAGATCTACAATGGGAGAAGAATCCTACATCATTTAAATCATGGGCCCTATACAGGGAGTGTCCAACACCAATTAAATGGCAGATCTGAACCAAAAACAAAATAAAAATGATTTGGGGGTTTGCATTATCATGTTTATAGTGTACAAAAGCAGGAAATTTCTCCTACTGTGTTTGACAAAGCCATAACTAGTTATTTTTGAGGTCTAGGTAAAATAAGGTTAGAACAACTTGGTAGGAGAAGTTCCTGGAACTTTCTATTTATTTAAACCAATTATTCTTGCTAATTAGATGATTTTTTCACTTGGTTCTATTCTCCTGGACCATGGCAAGCAGTCAGTACCCTCTAAAATTGGATACCCCAGAATAAAATTCTGGTCACCTCACCATAGTTATAATTGTGATGTGATGTTTGCCATCCGTTAGGGCTTTTTTTAAAGTATTGTATCCAATTCTAGTCTCCCTTTTTGAAAATAAATTTCTCAAAAGGTATAATTAAGAAACTAGAATATAGAAACTCTGAAAGGAAGATTAAAGGCTCTGACATTTAGCCTAGAAATGGTAAGACTGAAGGCTGACAATACCACTTATAACCTTAAATTTCAACAAGAGAATTTGATTAATGGCTACTATAATCAATAAATCACCATTTTTTTCGCTTCTAGAGAGGATGTCAATTCCCTTGTGACTCCTCACACAAACCATTCTTCACTCCATCAATTTTCTTTCCCCCATTGTGTTATATTTTCCTATTAAAAGTCAACTTCAGGAGGGCAGGGACTATCTTGTACTTGAATTCTCCAACACTTAAGCATCTTACTATAATAAGTACATAATAAATGTTTATTCATTTTTTCAAGGGTGATTGAATTCTGAGACAATCTACTATACTATTTACTATACTAGATTTGACCTCAGGTGCACTGCCTCTTCCTATTATATCATGTTGCTCCCATCTGCAATACAATAGACATTGAAAGACATGCTTTCTGCCTTCACACAATGTGCCCTTAAGAAAGATTTATTGAATTAACTTGATAGTGATTTTCAAGGATGAGATAGAAATGTGTAACTAGCAAGAGACATTGTGTTCCCCATTTTGGCAAAATTAATTTTACTCTTTCCTCACTCATTCATAGAATTAAAAATGATTACTGTATAAGTACTATAAGATTTGCTTTCCTCACCACAACTCTGTAAGATATATGGTGCTATTGAAAGGGTTTCACCACCAAATGTTAGAGTGATGGAGTGTTGGACCCCAAGAGTATAGTGGGGTCGAAGGTTGGTGTCATGAGGTGTCTCAAAAGAATATGTAGGCTTTGATTATCTCCAAATCAAGAGATGAAGATTTTATTACTCTTCTAACAGAGGGCTAAATCCATATGGGATTTTTGGCAATTAACAGGGGAGGGGAGAATGAAAGCTAAATTCCCTAACAGAATTCCCAATTAATCAAAGGGAAAAATGCCATTAAAGAGGAAGAAATTCATAAGGCAGTCTAAATTCCTAAAAATGGAATTATACCAGAGATTACACTATTGCTTGGTGGGCTAAATTCCTAAAGAAGTTTATCTATTGTGATATCTAGTATGTCACTGACTGACGAGCTAAGGAATTAATAGGAATTATTGACTGGTGGGCTAATTATAAGAGGACTTTAGCATCCTAAAAAGAGTTAGTGGTAACTAGCAGAAAGATGCCATAAAGTGTGGTAAATTCTAGAGCACTCCATAAGAGGGGCTAAATTCCTAAAAAAGGAGTTTGAGCAGGGCATTACAGTACAAGTATATTCTTTAATAGGGGAAGAATAACCTCAAGGATTAACATCATAACTTGGCTTTCTGATAGATTACAGTAATTGTGGAGTTTGAACCTTCTGTTAATGCAAAGAGTTAAACTAAGAATTCTACTGGAGACTTCAACCTGGGATGGGATTATAATAAAGGTCACTAAAAAATAACAAAAGGTCCAATTAAGATCTAGATAACCAGTGCTCCTCCCAGCTAGTCTCCAGGAGTAGCTTGGGCTGTAAAATTCAGGCTTTCTCTAGATAGTAACACTCTGTACTATCCAGGACCTGTCCAACTATCTTAAATTCTGGGTCTTCTCTGCCCTCCTCACAAGTACGGACTATCATCATCTAGATTTTACAGTATCACTTCTCTCATTTTGAAATGAGGTTGAGATTAAACCCCAAGTCTTCTGACATCAAAATCATTTCAACTTCTACTACAAACGTTTTATTCCATAATCTTCCTTCTGGGGTAGTGAGTGGTACATGCTTAGAAAGAGACCACATGCTATGAAGGAGATGGGGAGAAAGAGAAGATTGAGGGGCTTCAAGAAAGCGCATTAGAATTTTAGGGAGATAGAATTGGGTAGAAATGTAAGCAAAGTGGAGAAGACCAGAGACCCTCAGATTTGGGCAAGTTTGAATGTGTTCCCACTATCTCTTGCTGGTGACCCACTACAATAAGCTGGAGTTAGATAAATGTCCACTATCAAATACAAAAATAAAAATTGGAAAGGAAGAACAGGAAAAAAAAACTTAAGAAATTGAAATTATTCAGGGGAGAAGAGGAACATAAAAAGGAGGAGCAAAAAAAAGAAAAATAGAATAGCATATTCTTTTGGTTCTTCCACAAATCTACTAGAAGGCAAAAACAGGAAAGAGATTCTGTGCAGCCTTAGAGAGGGGATAAAGGCATTGGGAAAATTACTCCAAACATAGACCTTTTGTGAGAATATTACTTCAAATACATGACAGCACAGCATAAACAGGCTGCATAATCACCAGGAGAGGAATATGGACCAAAGGAAAGTGCATGGGTCAATGGGACAAGCTGGGGCAAGTTTCCTGGAGGAAACACAAGGGTCAGGGGAAAGAGGAAATAGGACTGCCTGCAAATGTGCAGGAAAGCCTCTCTTCAGCATCCTCGCCCACTTCTCAGGAAAATTTCTTGGCCTGGACCCACTAGTGTTACATTTGAAATCACTTCCTTTGTGAGGGTTTTTTTAATTGGAAACTTAAAAAAAAAATCAGTTCTGTCTTATGCCAAAGCCACACCTACACCCTCAGATAAGATGGGAGTCAGCAGTCAGGAAGCAGAGATGGGCTTCATTCCGAAAACCCTGAGGGAAGAAAAAAAGAGGCTCAAAGGTAATCATTTTTAATTCTAAGAATGGGTGAGGAAAGAGAATAAAACCAATTTTGCCAAAATGGGGAACACAATGTCTCTTGCCTGTGACACATTTCTATCTCATCCTTGAAAATCACAGTCAAGTTAATTCAGCAAATCTTTCTTTTGGGCACATTGTGTAAAGGCAGAAACCATGTCTTTCAATGCCTGTTGTATTGCAGATAGGAGACACAACATTATATAATGGGAAAAAACAGTACACCTGGGTTCAAATCTGGTATCTGATGCTTTTTTACCTATGTGATCACAGGTAAATCACCCAATTTTCCTAGGCCTCCATTTTCCAGTCCCTTCCATTGCTAAAATATGATCTTGTAATAAGAAATATGGTTTAACAAATATAGTACTATAATTAAAATGATTCCCACTTTTATATAGAAAAAAACTTTGGATCATGCAATTTGAAGTCTAGTTCATTCTATAAACTATTGCCTTCATGTTGCTTAACCTATGAGCATAAAAACAAGCTAAATTTCTGGTTAGCTAAAATAACAAGAGAATTTAATCTAATTGAACAGAAATCACTTAACTTGAACCCTGAGCCAGAAAATCTAGATTTTTCATCCATATTTTGTCTCTAACATATTGTGTAGCCTTGGACAAATCACCCAATTTCCGTACCAGTTTTTTCATCCGTAAAATGAAGAAGACTGGATTCTATGTATCAACCCCAAAGCTTTATTAAGTATTTATTATGTGCCCTGTGCTAAGCACCAAAGCTACAAGACAAAAGAAACAAACAAAAAACAGCTCCTACTTTCAAGGAGCATGTGTTCTAAATGGGAATGACAGAGTACAAAAATTGATACAAAGAAGATAGAGAAAATGCAAATGAAAAGTAGCCTCAGAGAAGAAATCACTAGAAATTAGGGGGATCAGGAAATGCCTGCTAAAGGAAGGGCCCTTAAATTGAGCCTTAAAAAAAGCTCAGGAATTCTAAGAGGCTGTAGTAGAATCCCAGCATGGGAAACAGCCTGGAGAGAAAAAGTGGAAGTGCATACATAGAAGGGAAGAAAATATAAAAAGACTGGAAAGGGTCAGGTCATGAAAAACTATATCTTTAGACATAGATGAGTCTTTATTTGACTCATTTGACTCATGACATCATTTATTTGATCCTAGGGGTAATCAACTGGAGTTTATTGAATAGGGGGAAGATAAGGTCAGAATTATTATTCCTAATCTAACCCAACCAGCATTCTTTTTCAGGCCCTACCATGTGCAAAGCACTGGGAGGTATACAAAGACAAAACAAAAACTATCTTTTCTCCTCAAGGAGTTTACACTTTTGGGGATGCTCCTTGAGGACCCTTCCAATTTCTGTGGACTTTATTATCCTACATATGGATCCTTCCTCTTAACCAAAGAATAAATCTCTATTAAGAAACCCAAATAATAAAGAGCTTGATTTTTCATGCTTTTTGAGAGAGTAAAAATTCCTCCTTTGATACTTGACTCTATCTGCGTTTCAGAATCAGTTTGTCCAGTTCACCTTAGAGTTGGGAAATGTTTTCATTTACTTAGACAGAGGTGGAGTATAATCTCCAGATACAATCAGCACCAGCACCACCACCACTCTTCCTCCTCCACCTCCTCCTTCATGAGGGCAGAAATTTGGTTGCCATCCAGGCTCACCTTGCCCTGGCTGAGCTGGGGAACTCACCAAGTGAGGGGCTCGGATGCAATCTCTGCTGCCGGCTGTTTGTTTCAACATGTTCACGGGCCTCCTCCTGCCTTCCTTGCTCAGAGGGATTGGAGCACCCAGTGCCTCCAGTTATTTGGTGAGGGAGTCTCCATCTTTCCTGCATTTGGTTTGCATTTACATTTCATGCATCCTTTCCTGGATAAAAGGGACAAGAGAGGTTTCTTAGATTGAGTTTCATAGTGGGAACTGTTTACTTTGGAGGCCACCTACACCAATACTAATTGAGAACAGATCTTAGAGCAACTGCTGGAGAACTGTACCCAGATGAACTTTACAGGAGGCTAATCCCTAATGATCCTTTCACAATTAGATTGTGTGTGTATGTGTGTATACACACACACACATATATACACACACATACATATGTATATAATCCTTTCACAATTAGATTGTGATATATATGATTAGATATATATACATGCATGTATATATATACATATATATATATATTCACACACACACACACATATATATATAGTGTTTAATGTTGACCATGATCAGCAATGTTCAGAAAATTTTGAGAATATATTTTAAACTTCTTTGAATGGCTACTAATTGAAATAGAGATTATTTGTTGGTAATACTTCAAGTCCTTGCTGTAACACTCCTGTCTAGTAGTGATATTCTTGGGAATCTTGAAATATGAGGGCCTTTGAGGTATAAACAAGTGAGAGCTTCTATTAGAGAGATTACAGTAAAAAATAACAATCAGCTCTCTGATGATCCTATGCAAAGGGGAAGGGTTGGGAGGAGTAGATTTGGCCGAGGACGAGCTCAGACTTTCGTCACAGGGACAGACCAAAATGTTAATACATAGGGTGAACAGGGGAGCATCCTGCAAACTCCATTAAGACTGAAACGAAAATGACATTCTTCCTGTCCCATTCCACACCCTAACGATTTGTCCAGTCCCTCACTGAACCTGGCAGCAGCTCCCACTGATTCTCAGCTGTAGACATGCTCAGCAGATCGAAGGGAAGACGGAGCCTATCCAGTCTCTCTCAGTGAGTGCTTACTTTATTTTCAATTTTTGCCCTTATTGCTTTTCTGAATTGAATTTTGAGGAATGGGGTTAGGGTAGAGAGCTTTGGAAGAGGAGTAGAAAGCCAGAGAGATAGAAAGTCACTAAGTTCCAGTAAGTTCTAAAACTGTACAAAACTTGGGTCTAAATGCCATATGGGTTCTAACATCTCATTTTCTTTCTTCCCACCTTGTTGTGTTTGGTAATATATGATCAGAGGTGGGCTTATTGTCATACTTAGGGGCATTCTTCTTGAGAGATGTTCTGTATTACAGATCAGCATTCTAAGATTAAAAAAAACAAAACAAAACAAAAATCCTGTGGTTAGTTTAAACCCAGTCCCTCTGTTCGAAGTGATCACTTTACAACACACAGATTTCATCTAAGTCGTTTATTGCTCAATCCTCAGAGGAAATAGCAAAAAGCTTTCATTATACAAGCAATCTGAACAGGGCAGGAAGAGTGAAGAGCATGTGATATTGATCAGGGAATTATTCAGATAACCAGCTCCAAAGTTAGAGAATGATGGAGGCATAGAATATTTGAGCTAGGAAGTACCATAGAACTCCCATTTTACAGATGAGAAAACTAAGTGTCTGAGGAGGGATTTGTACTCAGGTGTTCCTGAGTCCACAGCTTTGGGGGATTGTCACTGTAATTGCACACACAGGTACAACTGTTATATCTCTTTGCCTTAGAGGTAATATTAATCTATAATGGGCAAGTTCTAAGTTTTCCTGCCTTTCTGTAAGGTTTACCTCGGTATTAATGGTATAAAAAGATTTTGACAAACTTTGGTTTGGAGCTTTGTTATTATTGTAGGTATGTGTGAATTGGCTGTTAAATGCCCTCGAATTTTGAAATGTCAGCATAGTAAGCATTTAATAAATGCGGGTTGACTTGCTGGACTGACTACATGAGTCTATGATAAGATCATTGAGAGGTACTTCATCCATGATAATAAACTGCCAATAAACTTCACTTCTATTTAATTCTCTTCAATAATGAGCAGCAAAGTCATGGGCTTCTATATTGCTCCAGATAGGGAAAAGGACAGTTGACATTTGGGATAGGCTATATTCAGGATCAAGGCTAAATTGTTATTACTTTCTTCAGGGAAAATTAGCATTCTTAATGAAGAAACATACTTTTAAGTAGCAGGATGATGTAAGAAAAAAATTTAAAGGCTTTTGTTTATGCTACAATATTCAAATAATAATAATAATAATAAAACCGCCACAACCCTCCAACAAAAAAAAAAAAATCTTTGAAGGCATGTCTTTAATCCTTCCATGAACCCTTAATAATCATCTCCTCTATTTTCCTATTGGGAGACAAAATCTTTCCAGAAAAAAAAGCTATCTGTGAATCCCAGAATTGGAAGGAACTTCACAGGCCATTTAGCCCCACCCATACCTCTACAGTGCTATTGAGAAGTGGTCAGTCTGTATTTGAAGATTTCCAATAAGGAGGCATATACCTGTCAAGGCAGCCCATTCTGCTTGTGGGCAGCTCTCATCTTTAGGAAGTCTTTCCTCTTATCAAGTCTAATTTTGCCTGTTTATCATTTCTGTCTTTTACTCCTATTTCTGCTCTCTGAAATCAAGCAGAATACATCTAATCTCTCTTCCACGGGCTTCATATTCTTCAAGATGGTCAGGATGTTCCTAATAGTTCTCCCCTTCTCCATGCTAAACATCCCTAATTCCTTTCCCTGGTGCCCATTTGGCTTCGTCTCAACGCTCCTGCTTATCTCTCCTCTAGAAGTGTTTCAACTAATCAATGTCCTTGAAATTTGGTACCCAGAACTGAACATTGGTACCAGTCTGACCAAGGCAAAACACAATAAAACTACAGCCTCTCTAGTCCTGCTCAATGTAGCTTTTTTTTTGACACCCTCTAATTCCTTTGGTCTGTATTAGAGGTGTTCAATATGGTCTTTCGAATTGGAATAGGTCTGTTTAGATGTGAAGCAAATAAGTACAATAAAACTATACTTATCTGATATTAGCGGGGAAAGAAGTATTTCTCATAAGCAAAGTTCTGAGATAACAAGCCTACTTCAAATACTGAAACTCTTCATTAATTATAACCATTTTCTGGAAAACTTTCTAAAATGTATCATAAAACTTTCCTTAATAACTTAGTGTTGTGATTGTGAATGTTGGGCAAGAGGAGTGAAATTGATAATTATTAATAATTCAGGAGCTAGTGACTTTTATAGAACTATTTGCTCCTATGCTAAGTAGTTCCACACTACCATGTTTTTATCTGCTTTTTAATATTTTTCTATTTCCCTCTTCACCAGGAGGCGTCTGACATTTGCCATTTTTCTCTAGGGTCAGAATATATTATAGTAGCTTTCTAATGGTTTGATATGGAGAGAGGGAGAATAGAGAAGGGATAATTAAATTTGTAAGATTGTAATGTCGAATAGTAGATAGCATTTTACATAGTACTTTAAGGTTTCTGAAGAACTTTACAAATATTACCTCACAATAACTCTGAGAGATAAGTTCTCATTTCACCAATGAGGAAACTGAAACACCGAGAAAGAGATTAAGGGCTCAGTTAGTAAATGTCTGAGGTAATGTTTGAATTTAGGTCCTCCAGAAAACAAGTACAGTCCACTCTTTACTATGACATCTAGCTGTTTTTTATATGTAAGATAAAATTAATTAGAATGTAATGAAAATGAGGATCCTAAAAGTCTTCCATAAAAATCAAGTATGTGGCCTTCATGATTATTAATTTGGGTATCCCCTTCCTAGTCAATATCTAAAATTACTTTTGAGTTTATTGCTCTGTCCTAGAGATCTGACATCCTATCAAGTATAGTGTTGCTGTAACTTCTTAATTGAAAAATATTTTTAAAAAAATTTTAGACAAACTCATGCTAAGTAATGGTAACATGCATTGATTTTAAATTCAGTAAATGATGTTGCTGAAGTTTGCCTACTACAGTCAAGATTATGCCAAAGCACTTTCCTTATTTAATCAATACCATTACTCTAAAGTTTACTTTTAAAAAATAAGACTACTGTGATTGGAATTTGCATGCTTTTACAAATCATGTTGTACTTTAAAATTTAAGTGCTTATAACCAAATTTGTAATTCTTTATGAATTCATTAGGCTTCTTACACAACTTCAAAGCTATATGAAAGTTTATATGTAAGCAGAGAAGGTAAGGACCATACAAAGGTCCCACTGCTACTTCCAGCACTAAGAATGGAATTGAGTCCAAATTCATCATTTTACAGAAAGATGTACAGATCTAGGAAAGGTGAAGGGAACTGCTCAGGATTCCAGAAGTTGTAGGTGGGAAAGTCAAATTTTTTTTTTCCTGATCCCCAAATCCAGTGCCCTTTCTACAATTGCCAACATTTCCTACGTCTTTATGAAGATGAAAACAAAACAAAACAAAACAACTTCCCTTGACCCTCTATCCTGGTTTTCAAGCTATCTTCCATAGCTCTTTTCCCTTTCACAAGGAAATTCCGGGCAGAAGCAGAGAAAGGGGAACTATTTATATTCCCCACCTCAACATTTTCCCCTATTCACATCTCAATCCTCTTGAAACTGGCTTCCATCCACACCATCTGACTGAAACTGCTCTCTCCATGAGCTCGTCATCATTAAACACATTGATTTTTTCCCCTATTTTTCATATTTCTTTCCTTTTCTGCATAATTTATATTTGACCAACCACCTCCTTCTGGATACTTCTTTTCTGGGGTTTTGTGACACTTATAATATGGTTCTTTTCCTACCTCTTTGACCTATTCTTAGTCCACTTTGTTGGATTCTCATTAATCTTGTCTTCCCACCATCCATTCCAAGTCTCATTTGCACAACTGTAGAGATGTATATTCCATAGTTCTGGTCTGGTCTCTTTCCTTCTCTCTCTGCATTCTTTCTTGATGATCTCAACCTCCTTGGATTCAACTGCCATGTTTACGCAGATGAGTCCCAAATGAACACATCCAGATTTCATTTCTCTCCTGTCTTCCAGTCCCATATCTTCAATGCTTACTAGATATTTCTCCTTCAATGTCCCACAGGCATTTCAAAGTATAAAGAACAAAAATAGAGCTCATTCTCCTTTTCTCCTTCCCATCTCCAGCCAGTCCCTCTTCCCAGCTTCTCATTTCTGTTGAGGTCATGACCATTCATTCCATCACCAGGTTCATCACCTAGGAAACTCCCTTATCTCTTAACTCTCTCCCTATAGCCATTCAATTGCCAAATTTTGTTAAGTCTACTTCTATAACATCTGTCACCCCCATTCTCTTCTCCCCTCTATTTTCACCACTCCAAATCAGGTCCCCATCATCTCTCACCAGAATTATTACAATAACCTTCTAAGTGGTATTCTTGAATACTACTAATTCATCCTCCATATAGATACCCAATTGATATTACTAAGGGTCTGACCCTTTCCCTACTATAGAAGTTTTAACGGCTCCCCGTTGCCCCTAGGATAAAATATCAGCTCTTCTCTCTGATATTTTAAGCCCTTTACAATCTGGCTCCAGCTTATCTTTCCAAACCGATTACTTATTATTCCATATGTAGTCCACATTTCAGCCAGTCTGGCCCATAAGCTATTCTTTTAACATATTAAAGTCCATCTCCTGCTCCCATGTTTTTGCCTAGGCTATCCCCCAACCCTGAAATGTTCTTCCACACTTTTACCTCCTGAAACTCTAACCTCCCTTCAAAGCTCCAAACACCATTCCCTTCAAGAGAGTTTCCCTAATTCCATTCTGAGCCTTTGGAGCTTCATACCCAATCATGTTGTGTTTATTTTAGACATATATTATATTGTATATCTATGGGCTTATAGCACCCTCTGAGTAAATTATAAGATCTCTTGGGGAGGTATTATCTCCCTTTTATATTTTTATCTTCAATGAGTGGCGTAATTCTTGGCACATACTAAGTTTGTTATTGTTCATGTTTAGTCATTTTTCAGTCATGTCTGACTCTTTGTGACTCCATCTGGAGTTTTCTTGGCAGAAATCCTGGTGTGATTTGTCATTTACTTTTCTAACTCATTTACTTGAAATGCGTTTAATGATGAGGAAAAGCTGAAGCCAATAGGGTTAAGTGACTTGCCCAAGGTCACACAGCTACTAAGTGTCTGAAGTTGGACTTGAACTCAGAAAGATGAATCTTCCTGATTCAGGTCCAGGACTATATCCATTGTACTTAAGAGAAAAGTAGATCATGATTGTATTGTTTATTTTTAATAAAATAAACACTTAGGATGTGATAATGAGTTTTCCTTATCATTTTTTATTGATTCAGAATTTAATTAGAATATTATTTTCCAATCCTCACTGAATACTGATTCATAGTTTAAACCCCTTCCAGGGCTTTTGCAGCCTTATTTTTCAGGTATAAGGCTAACAGAATATTAAATTGAGTCCTACCTGCTTTTTTTGTTCTTTGATATCTTTTCTTTTTTAAGCAAAAGTGATCTTAGTTTGCCTACTCTGATAACCAATTTTCCAGGCTTTTTCCTTTTGTTTTCTATGTAGCAGAAGAGAAGAAAAAAATGACAAAAAGTATTCCTGTGCTAACAATACAAAGCCTCTGTTCTAGATTCTCTGATCAGAAGGAGGCTTTTTTTTTTTGTGAATTTTTCTGTGAACAAAATATTCCCCTATTCTAGGCATTCTAGCCAAGAGTGGCTAGCTTTATGTAACTTGAAATCTATATAACATAATAAGTCTTCAAATCTGACTTTTTTGGACCACACTGTGGGTTGGAAGATTGAGCTTAGGTAAAGGCACCTACCACATGGAGGATGGAGTGACCCTGCACAGTGAGAATCGTGGTCTCCCCATTTCCCAGGGGATATGGAGGAATGCTTTCACTTCCCAGACTTTCACTAGGTTGCAGAGCAATAGGTCTTAGGTCTCTCCTACATATGGTTACCAGACACTAGAAAAGTCCAAGGAGAGCCACAAGGAGAGAAAATGGAGGACACGACTAATTAAACATTAGGCTTCATCAGCAATGATATACAACAGCACGTATTACACTACAAGTTTACCCATTGTACATGATGTCAGATGGTGTTGATGGGCTATCTGTAAGATTAATTAGACATATTCTATGTTGTCACTAAAGGAATGAAAGAAGTTAAAAGCTCATCCCCCCAAAAAAGATAGAAGCCATCCAAAAATCCCACTTGAAAGCAAATTGGAATCATTTGATCTTGAAACTGAGTACTATAAAATTTCAAGTAATTTTACATGAATTTTTATTCCTAATTAGCAAATCAACAAGCATCAAGGATATTTCAAATTCTAGCCAGCTGGAAATATAAGGGAGGAAATGAGGATATGTCTTTCTCTGACCAGTTGCCTGGTAACTCAAAACATGAGCATGTCTTAGAAACTTGCAGATGATTGTTATAACTAATAACTATGCTTAGGACCTCAGGCTCTGATTTGGTCATTTTTCTGGTCTGATTTTGAGGCAGCTAGGTAGTGCAATGGATAGAACAATGGCCCTGGAGTAAGGAAGACCTGAATTCAAATTCTCCCACTGCCACTAACTGTGTGACCTTGGACAAGTAATTAATTAATTAATTAATTTTGAGGCAATTGGGGTTAAGTGACTTGCCCAGGGTCACACAGCTAGGAAGTATTAAGTGTTTGAGGCCACATTTGAACTCAGGTCCTCCTCACTTCAGGGCTGGTGCTGTATCCACTGCATGTTGGATAAGTAATTTAACCTGTTTGCCTCATCTATAAAATGAGGATAATAATAGTACCTACCTCACAAAGTTGTTCTGGGGATAAAATGAGACATTTTAAAAATGCTTTGCCAACCTCAAGGTACCATATAAATGCTAGTTATTATTATTACTTAAATGTGCATGTAAACCCTTCCAAAGACACAAAATCAAAGTGGGCTGGAGGGGGTTAGTGTGGAATTATTTCTTCCTTAGGATAGGAAATATACCTCCCTGATCATAAAAATGTCTGATCTCTTTAATTATAAGTAATTAAATCTATCTACCTTTAATAAAAGCTGATGGAGATTAAATGGTTTATAGGACAAGTGAGCCATGGAGACAATGTCAAGGAATAAATAGTTTTTCCCTGGGGTGTTGGCATCTTCTGGCCTTATCTAGTCTTGTTATTATCAAGGAGAAGATGTTTGAGATTCTTTGGTTAGACAGAACATTCTATCCAGTTCTCCCCTCTGCTCCTCTCCAAATTCCACAGAATGTTTAGAGTTGAATATTGAACTCTGAAAACTATATTTTCCCATATTCCTCCAAGGCCTAAGTGACAGAGAGGAATCCTTGATGACTGTTAGTCAGTCAATAAGCATTTATTTTGCCAAACCCTGTGCTCAGTATTGAGGGTACATAAGAAAAGAACAATAGTAAAAAAAAGACCTGACCTTAGAGAGCTCATATTTTAATCATGGAAACTGCATAGAAATAAGTGTACATGCAAAATATGTATAGTATTAATGGAAGATAATTTCAGAGTTAGGAGCAGCTAGTGAACAAAGTCTAGAATCAGGAAGAAATTTTCCTAAGGTCAAATCTGGCTTAGATAGTAGCTGAGTGAGCTTGAGCAAGTACATTTGCCTCAGTTTCCTCCTCTGTAAAATGAGCTGGAGAAGCAAATGACAAATAATTCGATTATCTTTGCCAAGAAAACCCTAAAAGTGATTGAAGGAGAAAATTTTAGAGGGAAGGCCCTGGTAGTAGGGAATGGGGAGATTGTGAAAGGCCTCATGTAGAAAGGGGATTTAGGTTGAGTTTTGAAGGGAGTCAGAGAAACCCAGAAACAGAGGTGAGAAAGGTGGGAAATAGTTAGTGAAAAGGCATACAACTGGGAGATGGAGTGCCTTTGCTAATGTCATTAAAACAGGGAATTTGTAACCTGGAAACCCCAACAGGAACAGAATAGAACAGACTATTCTTTTAATTTACCTGACAGTCCTCCTATATATCTCCAGAGCAGGAATTCTTCACTTTTGTATGTGTGTCATAGATTCCTTTATGGACCTCTTCTCAAAGGTATCAGCTGGAAAGGTAGGAAGGGCCCAGTTTGTGCAAGGTTTTAAATGCCTTGATCCTGAAGGAAATAGGGAGCCATGGGAGTTTGGGGGTGGGAGGGGAGTGTTACATATACTTTAGGAAAAATGCTTTGACAACTAAGTGGATAATGAATTGGAGACTTAAGAGGGGGAGATCAACCAAAAGGTTATTAGAGTGGTCCAGATGTGAAATGATGAGGGCCAGCACCAAGATGACTGTTGACCATTTTTCTGTCCAGGCATGAAGTAATAAGGGCCATTGACCATGGTTCTGTCAACCTTGAGTAGGATTAGGGTCTTCCCTTTATAAGTTTACAAAATGGCCTAATTACAAGTGTCTAATGGGTCAGTGAATCTAGCTGCATTCAACTTATTACATTATATTGTAATGATGAAGAAACTACATCCTGAGATGAGTCATATGCATTGATCCTTCAAAATTTGGAGAGACTTTTTAACAAATTACCAACCTAGCAGCTAAATGATAATTCAGTAATCCTAAATGATTATGCATGCATAACTATAAGTGCCTCATTTTCCTCATGGGGAGACAGGTTCTCAAGGAAAGATAAACTATATCATCTTTACTATTATTCTTGTCCCACAACCTTTTTTATAAAAATTAAAGGAAAATAACCCAAACTTACTTTTTAAAAAAAATTTAATGTTTAACTCTCACCTAATCATCACTTCTCAATTATGTCTTTATCTATATTAACCATCTAAAGTGATTTAAACAAGTTTTCCATCATTTGATATTACCTGTTTCTTCAGTCTTTCCTTCCTCTATTTTTCCAGTCAGAAGTATCTTGTCCATTTCATTCTTTACCAAGTTTATATTCTATTTACTTTCAATTAATAACTACTTATCACATTTATATTTCTAATGTCATTAAAACAGGAAATTTGTCACCTGGAAGCCCCAATAGGAATAGGATAGAACAGACTATACTTTCAATTTACCTGACAGTCTCCTATATATCTCCAGAGCAGGAGTTCTTCACTCTTGTGTGTGTGTGTGTGTGTGTGTCCGTGTTTCATAGATCCCTTTATGGACTTCTTCTCAAAGTCATATATTTAGATAATTAAAGGAAATTTTAAATTTCAGTTAGAGTTGGTGAAAATAAAGATCTCATTTCCTCCCTATTCAAGTTCACAGATCCCTTAAAATCTATCTGTCTACCCCTTATAAGAACTCTTCCTCTAGAGGCTTGTCTAAGAGATGCCCCTTCAAAGATGGAAAAAGTGATCCTTAGAAATCAAGTCTAAAGCAGTCATGATCCAAGAGGTCTTTGAGGAGACACAAGAATTTGAATCAGCTTTTTCTGAACTGAACTTCCTGATCCAACTTAGAATGGGCTTGAACCTATGAGACAGCTCTGAAAACAAGCACCTTAGTCCTGGAACAGAGAGTAGTACAGTGAGGATGGGGAAAAAAGAGTGACATCCTGGGAGGATTACAAAATACACTTTAATTGCTTTATTTGGGAAATAGTATTGATGGAAGAAGAAAAAACTAAAACATTGATTTAAAAATAATAATAAAAGATCCAGTCTGGCTGATGAGTAACGGTTGAAGGAGAGGAATATGAATATAAGCCAAGATAATAGGATGGGAATAAAGGGAACATGAGGGAAAAGCCATCCCCATGGATATGGTTCTTGTAATCTTTCCAGAAGTCCAAAGAGAACTTTTGCTGATGCTATGGTGACCCATGGCAAGGAGAGATATTACAAGGCTGTTCAGGATCAAAGACCAATTGACTTCACCCCCATCTAAACCAGTAAGCCACACCAAATGGATATTGGCCTCCCTACAATCAATTCCCTCTCCACTCTGAATTGAAGCCTTCTCTGAACTGAATTTCCAAGGAAAGCTTCAAAAATACATTTTTAAATGCATTTTTAAAAAAAGTGTATTAGTGCCTCGGTTTATTTTCTTTTCTTTTCTTTACAAAACCATAATTGCAGCCTATACCAAATAGGTTGTCCTCCATCTGATGAGGCTTTAATTTTTCCAGTCCCCTCCCTTCAATGTCCATTAGCCACTTCTCTTTTTGCTTGATGAGCAGCATATGTCGAAGCCACTCTTGGGGCCATCAGCGTGGCCAGTCTTTCTCTTCCCTGCCAGTGTCCTAATAAGGGAATAAATGAGCCCTTATTGGTGAGGTAAGAGGAGTCAGGCAGTGGATAATATTTTTGCTGATTGAGAAGGATAAGGTGTGGTTTGGCAGGTATTTCATTGGTTTGGCTGACTCCCGACATAGTTTGTCTCTTTTACAGTTCAAATCCCATAGAACAGACTGTCAGGCAGGCTGGGTTTGGGGGTATTTTTTTTCTGCAGATGTTTAGCTAAGCCATAAAAATTTCATCATGTCACGGATTGTACATGCT
This sequence comes from Myrmecobius fasciatus, assembly GCA_023553655.1. NCBI lineage: Eukaryota > Metazoa > Chordata > Mammalia > Dasyuromorphia > Myrmecobiidae > Myrmecobius > Myrmecobius fasciatus. The sequence continues at coordinate 576,451 of JAJPUD010000245.1, forward strand.
AAGGAAAGATGAGGATTCTTTGTGGCATGATGTTTCTACCATGCACACAAAAAAAGGGAAGGTTAAGATTATAAGACACATCCCATAGAAGTACTTTTGTTTTTGTTTTTGTTTTTCCCCAAGGGATAATGACTATACCTCAAGTAACTGCCTCCAATGACAGGGGTGTTTGCTTTATGTAGCAAAGGTGAAGCAGTGAACTTGTCTTAAGGTCTGAGCATTCAAGAGAAGTAGAGCTAGACTATATCTCTCAAGATGCTCACACACATTTTTATTTTTACTTTGAGGAAAGAACAAGATCACAAAAACATTGATTGATTTAGAACTAGAAGAAATCTTAGAAGTCATTAAAGTCCAACCCCCTCCTTGTACAAATGAAAAAACTGAGACTGAGAGAGATGAAGGGATTTTCTCAGAATTATACAACTAGAAATTATGATATTCGACACCAAGTCTTTTAGACTAAGTCCAGCAAGCTAGATTGCTTTCTGTTTAGAGAAGAACATGTATTAGTAACTTGTCCTTCCCACTGGTAAACTTTAAGTACTTTGTCACTTAATGTTAGTAAGTGCTGATTCTCTGTTTGCTTTTGAATTTTATTTTGTCCTTTGAAAATGCATTTCTCTACCAGTTACTAGGCCCAAAATAGTCATTTAGAAGAAATCTGCTAATTACTTCATTTGAACTACTCTGTATACTCTGTTGTTCAGTCATTTTTTTCAGTCTTGTCCAATTTTTTGTCACATCACTTGGGATTTTCTTGACAGAAAGACTGGAATGGTTTGCCATGTCCTCCTCTAAGTCATGTAAAATGACATGATGAGGAATTAAGGTAAACAAGGTGAAGTGACTTGCCCAAAGTCATGTAATTTGTAAGTATCTGAGACCAGATTTGAATTTAGAAATATGATTCTTCCTGACTCCAGGCCCATCATTCTATCCACAGCTTCCCCTTTGTACTCTAAAATACTCCTATCTCATAGTTTCTCCTCAAACTTACCAGTCTGGTATCTGGGGCTTTGGGCTCTGTAGCATCTTTCTGTCCTCACTGTCTTTCTAGTGGCTTGAAATTCCTGTTTTAAAGGCATTCTGGTTGCTCTTCTTTCTGAATTCTCTGCTCACTCCAACTTTTTCCTCCAGATGAGTGATCCCACTATTTTGCTACTTCATTTTGCCATTAATTCAGAACTTTATCCATTCTTACATTTCAAAGCCAGGAAAGACAGGACAAAGTTCAATAGGTCTCTTAACAGATTTGTAGGTTTATTGAGGTTGATCCATTCTCAGGGGCAGAATGATACTTTTGAATCAAATCAATAGTTAGATACATGTTTGAATTTTTTGTATCAAATGAATAAAATCAGAAATCTATAGAAAGAACCTCAACTTGCCTATTAGATGAGGATCAGGCAGATTAAATGACTTCGATATATAGGTAGTAATTATCTGGGTTTTTTGTTGGATTTTTTTGGTAAGACAATTGGGGTTAAGTGACTTGCCCAGGGTCACACAGCCAGAAAGTGTTAAGTGTTTAAGGCCAGATTTGAACTCAGGTCCTCCTGCCTATACCAACTAGCTGCCTCTAAGTATCTGGTTTTTAACCCAAGTTTCTGAGATTCCAAGTCCAAGGCCTTAAGTTTTGTCAAAGTGTTTGGGACTAGGAGGAAGAGGGGAAGCATAATCAGGCCATAGTTAAAAATACTGACATCATATGACTTTCCTGTTTTCTGAATATGTCACCCAGTGACTTGATTTAATCCAACCTTTTTTTGTTTTTTCTTCCATTTTAAGCCAATCACAGATCTAAAAATAATGTTGTGTTATGAGTTTAGATTATCTATGAGGAGAAAAAAATTGCCCACCTTGGTTTCATAACTAATCAGCAGAGGCATGTCACCCTGTTGTCTCTATCTTAGTTTGCTCGGCTCATTGTTCCACAGGACTCATCAGTTCTGATTCACTTCTAGAGCTATTGAGTCTGGGCCCATTTATTCAGCCCTCATTGTGTGCCAGGAGTTGTGCAAGAGGCTGGGGGTGCAAAGAAAAAATGAAACCGGCCTTGTTCTCAATGAGATTCTAATGGGCAGACAATATGTATATGTGAAATATATACAAGCAAATAACTAAGTACATATGGACCAAAGCTAATAGTACCTTTGTATTTATATAGTGTTTTAAGGATATTGTCCCCATTTTGCAGATGAAGACACTGGGGATTATATCCCCAAAGTCACATATTTAGTATCTTCGGTTGAATTTGAATTCAAATCTTCATGACTCTCTAAGCCCAACACAATATGCACTGCTCTACCTAGTTGCCTATGTGCATATATATTTGCATATTTATTTATAGATATAATATATATTTACCTATATATATATGCAAATATATATATGCAAATATATATATATGCAAATATATATATATATATGTATATATATATATATATATATATATATATTTGCAAAAGGAAGTCACTACCAGGGAAGGAAGGTTTTTTGAGAAGGACTCTTGCAGATAGTTGCATTTGAGCTGAGCCCTGACAGAGGCAGGGGAGGTGAGAAGGTGGAGGTAAAGAAGGAGAACATTGCAAGCAGGGGAGACAGTCAATGAAAAAGCCCAAAGATGAGAGATTATTGAGTGACAGCAGAAGCAGGAAGGCCAATGTTATAGAAATGTGGTGTAAGGGGCAGTGGATAGAATACCCTGAAGTCAGGAAGACCCGAGTTCAAATCTGGTTTCAGACACTTAACATTCCCTAGCTGTGTGGCCCTGGGCAAGTCACTTAACCCCAATTGCCTCAAAAATAAATTAAACTTTAAAAATTAAAAAAAAAAAGAAATATGGTATACATGTGGGAAGTAAGGTGTAAAAATACCTGGGAAGGCAAGAAGGGCCCAGATTGTAAGGAACTTTGAATGCCAGGGATTTTATGTTGAACCTTGTATTGGATTTTATTGAATAGGGGATTATATAGTCAGAATATTATTATATTCTTATGTTATATATAAGAAAATCATTTTGGCAGCTGAGTTGAGGATAGATTGGAGTGAGGAGATCTTATTACCATAATGACATAACTGGGAATTAAGAAACTATGAAGTTTCGGGGCAGCTAGATGGCACAGTGGATAAAGCACCAGCCTTGAAATCAGGAGGACCTGAGTTCAAATTTGGCCTCAGACACTTAACACTTCCTAGCTGTGTGACCCTGGGCAAGTCACTTAATCTCAATTGCCTCAGCAAAAAAAAAAAAGAAAAAGAAACTATGAAGTTGCTATGAAGACAATGAGTGAGGGTATGATTTAAAATGCTGGAGGTTTTCTGAGTTTATCTCAAACCTAGCAGATGTGTAAAAACTGGAAGATGAGAAATAGAATATCATATATGAGCAATAGCAATAGTATGTGAAGTATTATAAAATAAAATTGAAGAGGTAAATTGGAGCCAGGTTGTGAAATGTCCGAAATAGGAATCTGTCCTTAATTCTAGAGGTAATAGGGAACTACTAGAGTTTATTGATCAGGAGTGTGACATGGTCTGAATTGGGCTCTGGAAATATCCCTTTAGCATAAAGACTGGAAGGGGAAAGGTGATGAAGGCATTAACTGGGTTGGTGGTTGTGTAAGTAGAAAGGAGACAGATGTGAAAGATGATATGGAGACTGAAATTATATCTGTCAACTGATTGTCAATGTGGTTTGAGGGAGGCCAAGGGGTATACAGATAAGAAGGGACAGAATTGGGATTCAAACAGTTATTCTGGCTCCAAAACCATGTACCATGCCATTTCCTATTTGTATCTCTTTTGTGCTTTCTTGGAAGAACGTAAGCTCCTTGAGGTCAGGAACTATTCCTTTTGTATGTTTATATTTCCAGCATCACACATAGCATCTTGTACATAGTAGAACTTATTGAATGTTGGATGAATGGACTGACTTTAGAGCTAGATTTATATGTGAGGGGGGAAAAGCAGATGACTTCATGAATAGTTCTAGTATAGAATGTAATTAATTTATTTGGTCACCTCAGTTATCAATCTGGCAGAAGAACCTCAAAATAAATGGAGTAAATTAACTGGAATAGAGTTTCTTTTGCTTGCTTTTGAAGTCTTTACTACTTCCCACATCTCCCCCACCTCCCTCTCCTGGTAGCCAAGGACTCACCCCTAGGGCTTCATAGGAGTATGAAGAAATACACTGAGAGAAATGAGGAGATAGCAAAGGTGGGGTAAGGGACAGTGTGAGGAAGATTCCTTTAAAGGAGCAGGGAAAGGTACTGCTTATCTTCCAGGTCCTGGAGATAGCCCAAGAAAGAGATAAGTTAGGTAAATAAGCATTCAAATGGAAATAATTTATCAGGCCAACATCAATGGTCAGAACTGTTAAACATTAATTCACATTGCTAGTTTGACTTCAACCCTTAAATACTATCAAACAGCTGAAGTCAAAAATGATCTCACTAGAAACTGTTTAAGATGACCTTTAGTAAGCTAAAAACAACCAATTTCCAGTAGCCCAAATCATAGTTATGATCTATGTCTAGTTGAAATGGAACCCCTCAAGTGCAAGAAGCAACATGAAAAATAAGAAAATTAATTTTTAAAAAACTTAAATGCACTAGCTAAAGATTCAAAGTTTTATACTCTGGCTCAGGGACTAAAATTCTTTTTTTTTTTATTTTTTTAAAGCTTTTTATTTACATAACACATGTATGGGTAGTTCTTCAACATTGATTCTTACAAAGCTTTCCCTTACAAATTTTCTCCCTAGTCCCCTCCCCTCCCCTAGATGGCAGGAAGTCCACTACATGTTAATTATATTAAAATACTTGACAAGTCGAATATATGTATACATATTTCCATACTTATCTTGCTGTACAAGAACAATCGTATCCACATGAACAAAAAAAATCAGAGAAAGGAAACACAATGCAAGCAAACATCGATAGAGATCATGGAAATGTTATGTTGTGGTCCACATTTCACATCCCTCTCTCTGGATGTATATGGCTTTCTTCACTGAACAATTGGAACTGGTTTGAGACATTTCATTGTTGCAGAGAGCCATGTCCATCAGAATTGATCATCATATAGTATTGATGTTGCCATGTATAATGATCTCCTGGTTCTGCTAATTGCACTCAGCATCAGTTTATGCAAGTCTCTCCAGGCCTCTCTGAAATCGAGGGACTAAAATTCTTTATGATTGCAAAAAATCACTGATGAAAAGGTTGTTAGTAATCACTTATTACTAGAAAGGGCTAAAAAAACAAATGTGCTGTCATCATCTCTGGAAAGGACTTTAGAGATCATTTAGCCCAGTTCTCTCGATTTATGGATGAGATTCAGTCATATAGATAATAAGTACAAAACGGATCTAACCTAATTGTCCTCTAATTAACTAAACAACATTCTTTGTAGTTGAGAGCTGTTTCCATTTGCATCATCTTTAATTTTTTTCTCCTTCCCCATTTTCACTGGATTGTCTCCCCTCACTACTGGGCTGAATCTGATTAGTTACAATGAGGAGAAACCTATGGCACTGGAAAAAACCCAAAGGATCATAAAACCTCTTGCAAGGGGCCTTAGAGATCATCATTAGATAAGATTATAAACTCCTTGTGAGAAGGAACTGTCTTTTGCCTCTTGTCATATCTACAGTTCCTAGCTGTGGTTAGCCCATAGTAGGCATTAATAAATGTTGATTATTTGATTGATCATCTACTTTAATAATCTCCTTTCTGCAGTAATCTCCAATTCAAAATCCCCAAGAGCCATTCATCTAAGTTCTCAAAGCAACCCTTTCCTTTTCTAACCCTCTTCCTAAATCCATTTCTAAGCTTCCATTAACCAATTTAGAAGTTCTCTTGTCCTAGTGAGCTTTGAGCCAAGGATTTAGAGTGAGTGGGAGGCAAAGACATGGAGGCAATGAATGTAGACTATCCTTTTTTTAAAGTGTTTTATTTTTTTCAATTACACATGAAGACAATTTTTAACATTCATTTTTTATAAAGGCTTGAGTTCCACATTTTCTTTCTTCCTCCATTCCTTGCCTCCTTCCCTAAAATGTTAAGCAATTTAATATAGGTTATGTATACACAATCATGTAAAACATTTCCATATTAGTCATGTTGCAAAAGAAGAAACAGTTCACCTCCCAAGAATTACAATTTGCAAAAGCAAAAAACTGAATGTAAAGTATACTTCCAGCAATTTAGTGGTAAAATAAAGGTCAGGGAGATCATGTTAACTTGGTGGGATGGTAGGGTCAAAGGAAGGGGTTTTTTGTTTGTTTTTATATAAGCAGTGCATGTTTATAGGCAAAAGGGAAAGAGTCATTGGAAAGATAAGATCTAAAGATGCAAAAGTGGAGATAGCTGATGGAGTTAAGTCCCAAAAGGGATAGGAGATACAAACACACACACACACACACACACACACACACAGGCAGGCAGGCATGTAAGCATGCAGACATGCACACAACTTTTTAATGCTATCAGACCTAGAATACTTTGGAAGTCTATGCAATTCCAGTCCTGACTAAATTCAAAATAATCTCAAATTCAATAGTGTTTCCAAAAAAAATACAATAGGAAATATGGATTGAGGAAAGGAAAGCAGTCAGAAGGTATTTCTTTAGCGTAGGTAATGATAAGATATGGGCCCCCTAGAATACTGACAGAAATGGTTGTCTATGAATAACTATAACCATGCATCTAATTTTCCCTCAGTGGATTTATAATCTAGTTATAGAGGTAGGACATAAACATGAAAAAAATAAATAGTAATACAAAAGAGAAATAACATTTCATAAAGAAACACAAGCAGTGTCACATTATTGTCAAAGGAATAATTCAAACAAGTTCTATCAAGTATAAAAAAGAGATCATTATGTGCTAAATGCAGGAGTTCTTAAACTTAAGGTTGGTGAATTTTTTAAAAATATAATGATAACCATGTTTTAATATAACTAGTGTTTTTAAATCCTATTATATTATATGCATTTAAAAAGATATTCTGAGAAGAGATTGCCAAAGGGTTCCATAATACAAAAAAAAAAAAAAAAAAGGTTAAGAAACCTGTAATGATTTAAGAAATCTTCATGAGGAAGGAAAAATTTGATCTGAAAATTAAGAGAAAGTTTAATTGAGAAAGTTTTCCCTAGATTACATTTGATTTATGATGGTGGGAAGAAATTAATCGAGGCTCCAAATTTGCAAGTTGTATCTGTTCAGGATTCCAGAGGTTTGGGTTAGATTAGGTGGTTACTGAGATCTTGGATTTAGGAAGACCAGGTGTGACTTAACCTTGAAGGCAGCTGAGGGACCTTAGCAGTGAGTCTGGGGTGGGGGTGGGGGGAGAGAAAGGAGAATGACAAGGAAAATATTGCATTCTGAAAAATGGAAAGCTGGGTTGGATTATTCACAAAGGGTCCTCTGCAGGCCTACTGCTTGAAACGATTTGTAGGATTTGCTAAAGTTAAGTCTCCTTTTGTTACTAGGATTTATGGAGCCCTTGATAGTGAGTAGCTGGACCCAGTGTTTTATTTCTTTGATGGGAAGTGAACACTGGGAGGGCTGAGGAGTAAAACGAAGCAGCTGGAACATGAAATGAAAATAGAAGCTAGACACAGTGTGCTGAGTTGGAGGGCTTCCCGAGCAGTATTACTCTCTTTGGACTTGACCCGACTTCCCTTTCCTTACTGACCATGTCTACAGTAGACTTTACTAGCCTTATGTTTTTTAGGCCTAATGTCAAGTAAATGGTAGCTCCTTCTGGCCAGTAGGGTGCTGGTAGCTTACTGGAGCAGTAATTGATAATCAGGAAAAAATTAGATTTCATCCCTCTCTTTGTTCTTTGGCCTTTTGTCTTCAATCTTCCTCGCCAGCCTTCCTTCTCCAAGCATTACTCCACTGTAAGAACCAGGATGGGGTAAATGAGGCTTTGGCCCAGAGTTCTGACATTCAGAAGCACGTGCTTTTCCTTGGTACCACCACCACAGACCTTCCAACTGATTTGGGCTTATTTGGAGGTTTTTTGTTTGTTTTTTTGCCCTTGATTAAAAAAAAAAAATTCCTAGTTACACCTTTGTGTGACCTGAGATAAATTGTTTTACTATTTCCATTCTAATAGAGCATCATTTCCTCAGCTGTCAAATGAGAGACCTAGACTAAAAGATTTCTAAGGTCTCTTCCATCTTTAACAAAAATCTGGTAGTTCTTTTAGTATAGATGATGGCCCGACTTAAGCAGAACACATGTTCTAATTTTCTTTTCTACTAGAGGAAGTCTGACTGGCCCAAGCTGATCCTCAGGTCACCTTCAAGAATGAATGGTCTGGAATCCAGGATGTGACCTTTTATTTTCCATTTCTTGTTCCCATGAAGAATCTTCCTCTTGCCATCTCTACAAGCTTCTGTGCAGAAGGGGGATAGGTGAGCCAGTGAAGTGTCAGAAGAATGGATGGATCTTGTGTTAAATGCTCTGGAGCGGTTGGGCTAGTAATCATACAACAATAGGGTTCTATGCAAGACTGGGCAGTGATCCCTGCAACCTGTGGAGCTAGAAATAATACCCCCACAGGGCTCCCTCTGTGTGATCGAATGCTTCCTAAAGAGGGAGAGAGGTGCCAACCTGTCTGGAAAAGAAGGACACCAGGTGCATTTTGGAAGAGGGGAAATGAATATTAAACCATTTTTTTTCATTTTTCACTTTTAAAAAAGGAAAGCAGAAGGAGCTGAGTGTTGGATGCATATTTTGGGTTGTTTTGTTTGTTTTCTGGAGGAAAAAAGAGTGGTGGGTCTGTTACAGAAATCCATTATTGCACGAATACTGCTGGAATCAGCCTCTCTATTAGGGCTCTCTGTTTAAGGTAATGGAAAGAAGCCACTGTGCTGACACAATGCATGTGATTTGAGTTAGTGATATTCTACATGCCATAAACAGGTTCAGGGACCACATTTGGAAAGCCACTATTCCTGTATGGTGGCTCATTTTAGTTAGTTACAGGTTTCTAATCCCTTTGCTTTAAGACTTGGTAGTGTATCTTATTTTTGCATTTTAAAATTACTTTTCTTTCTGTACTGAGATACCTGGCAGTCTGGTAGCATAGAGAAAAGTCTTGCTGTCCATCTTACATGGCACAGAAAGTCAATCATTTAATCAAAGTCTTTTGAAAGGAAACATAGATTTCTAATAATAATGATAACTAACATTTATATGGCATTTACTATAGGCCAGGCACTATGTTAAGTATTTTAGAATCATTATCTCATTTGTTCTTCTGCTGTCCCTGGGAGGTAAGTGCTATTAATATCCCTATTTTACAGATGAGGCAGACATAGTTAAGTGATTTGCCCAGAGTCACATAGCTAGTAAGCATCTGAGGGCCCAATTTGAACTAGAACAGCCATTTCTAATTCAAAGAGTCAAATTCTTCCAAAGTTTATATAATTAGTCAATCAACAAAGCATTTATTAAATAGCTGCTATATGCTGGTCCCTGAGCTATGTGATGGGAATACCAAAAAGACACAATCATAGATTGAGATCTGACAGGGATTTTAGCCCCTAATCTGTGGCCTTTTGTCCAGTTTTATAGAGATATGATTTATTCTGTTAGGCCTGCAGCTAGAGGCTGAGGAGCTGGTGAGTCTATAACCTAATCTTGATTATCAGGTGGCTGGATGGAAGCTAGCCTTCTGGTTTGATCACTTCAAATATTCTGTGGTATCATTTAGTTTGTATACATCTTTTGTGAATGATCTGTTCTATCCTTGGCTAAGAGGGATTTTACAGAAAAAAAGTTAGAGATTTGTTCATAAATATACAAGGTGTCCAGTAGCAAAGCTGGGTTCTGAACACAGGTCCACTGATTCCAAATTAAGTTTTCTCTGCCATACTATCTTGTATCATTAAAAAAAAGATAGAATCTGGAAATAGAAATTCCCAAATGTTTCCCCAAGATGCTTATTTGGGGCCCTTTAGATTATGTTCATATACAGATGGTCAAATGAACCTGGTCCTTAACAATTAGTGAAAAGTCACTTTGTGGGATCTTGGTCCAGGTAGGCAATTGGTTGCAAGCTTCACTCTGAATAGGCCTCCAAGGGGTAAGGCTGGATACTGTTTGGAACCTAACTTCATCAGCCTCACTTTCCTTTCATTTACCAGCATAAATACAGCCTAAATTTTATGACCATTTCACAATAAAAAAAAAATTGTGTTTGGCAAAAATCCTGGATTAGGCACAAAAGAGGAATTCACATTCTCAAATGCACAGTGAAGATGAGCCAGTGTCCATTAGCCAGATTTTATATTTACTGGGTCTTAAGTAAGGGACAAAAATTGTGGAGTTTTTTTCTTCTAAATTCCATTAAAATACTAAGCATATAATCCACCACTCTCAATCCCTTATCCATATCTTTCCCAATCACTCTTAAAATCATAAAATACTTTTAGGTAATCTTATAATCTAGCCCAGTTCTCTCACTTTGCAGAGGAGGAATCTTAGGTTGAAAGAGTTCAGATGATTTGCTTGACATCTTACTTCAAATAAAGAGTAGGAGCATAAGGTTATAATTTGAGTTGAGTGACCTCAGAGGCTATCTAATCTAAACCCCTCACTTCACAGATGGGGAAATACCCAGTGAGAGACTACATGGACACTAGTAAGAGTTAGAAAGATTTGTACTGAGGCCTTTCTATTTCTTCTGGCTCTCAGCCTTAGTGTTCTTTTCATCACACAAAATAACCAATTTATTTTGCATACCATCAAGCATCACTTCCTAGCTATCTATAACCAAGGTACTTTTTTAAAATCCATAAAGAAGGAACAACTTCTTTGAACCCTAGTGCCAAATTGCTCTTCGAAGAATGAACAGAGAATATGGTGGGATTGGTAGAGTCCACCAAGCTGAGAACATTAATACCAGAACTAATACTATCAGAAGGCAGAATGTTGTAGAATTCCGGTTCTTGCAGACAGCCAAGTTTTAAGTCCCATCACCCAAACTGAAAATGTGGGAGAGTCTTGGCACTTGAACCAATCTATTGGTGAGATAGGAATTCAATAAGATATTTATCAAGGAATGCTTTGAAAAACCTTCAAGTTTTAGAAAAATGTGAACTCTTACTAATCCAGTTGAATTTACTAGTAACAGCAGAGCTTTGAAGAGAAGTGTTCATTCCAGTTCTCCTTTGTACTCCCATTCTGCCTCAGGTAGTGGTATCATTCAAATGAGGAAAGGCTGAGAGGGGAGTGGGCCAGAAAGGGGAGGAAAAAGAAACTGAAAGGCTATCAGAATACTATGCATTTATTATTATTATTATTTACTGCCCTTGTTAAGTCATTTCACATGTTTTCTATTGCCTGTTTTCCTGATCTGTTAATGTTTGTTTCATGCCTGATACTAGGACCCTTGCCAGTGGGAATGTTTAATTAATGCAAAAAGTAAACAACATCTGACATTTTCTTGGAGATGCTTGACAAATATAGATTGGAAGCAACTGTTATGTGATGGATAGATGGTGGATTTTTCTTTCTTTTTGAGTTTAACACCTATGTTAGGACCACAATCAATAATTACTGGAAGAAAAATGAAGATGTCAGCTATTGGAGGATAAATCGCTCTCCTCTCTTGAATCTCCATTCTGAACTTGATTTGTCAGTCACTCAAAATCCTTAATTTTGGGTGTTTCCCTCTGCCTCTTCTCCAGTATTTAAGAATTAATAGAGTTCAAGGCAATTAGGATAGAGTGCTGGACCTGCTGTCAGAAAGATCTGAATTCAAACCAGCCGCAGACACTTCTTAGCTGTGTGACCCTGAGTAAGTCATTTTACCCTATTTCTTTATCAGTAAAATGAACTGAAGAAAGAATTGGCAAAGTACTCCAGTATCTTTGCCAAGAAAATCCTAAATGGAAGCACAAAGAGTTGGACACGACTGAACAATAACAAAATCAGTGTGCATATTGTTTTCCTAGCTTTGCTTAATTCATTCTACCTCAGTTCATGTAAATCTTTCCATATGTAATTTTTGTCTTTTATTACAACCTGATAATACTAGAACAGCAAGGTGGTGCAATAGATAGAGTGCCAGGCCTGGAGTCAGGCAGACTTGTTTTCCTTGTTCAAACTGGCCTCAAACACTTAGCTGTAGGACTCTGGCAGGTTATTTAATATCTGTTCTTAAACCACTGGAAAAGGAAATGGCAAACCATTCCAGTATCTTGCTTGGCTAAGAAAATTCCATAGACAGTATGGTCCATGGGGTCACAAAGAATCAGACGTGACTGAATAACAATAGCAACAAAAAATTTAACACTTTCAGCAGCTATGATTTCATAAATGTGCTCTTCCCGAGCATAAATCATAAGCTTTTCATACTTTAGTGGGTTAAGGAGATGCGATGATGATGATGATGATACAGTGACAAGTTATAGACTCATAGTTTAGCAGAGTCTTAAGACTCTTCTATTTTAACTTCCATATTTTGCAGATGAAGCAACTGAGACCAGAGAAGGTACATATGTTGCCCGACACCAATAGTTAGCAATTGGCAGAGTTGGAATTTGAGCCCCATTGCTCTAACCTCCAATCCAGAACTCTTTCCATTGTACTAGATACCTTTGTCATCAGCTCTCTAGGAGAGACTTAATAAATATTTGTTGAATGTGACTAAATGTTTACAGAAGATTTGGGATCCAGTAAAAACTTAACTAGGTTTTACCTAGTATCCATCATTTGGACTTTGTACAAACAATAAAACTCCTAATAGATAAAACCCTCACTATCCTAGCTATCTATACACAAGGCACTTTTTTAAACCCACAAAGAGGGTTTAAAATCTACTTGAGTTCTAGTGTATTCACTCCTTCCAGATTTTTCCTATCCTTTTTTGGTATCCCTCCCTGAACAATTCTTCAGAGGCTCAGAATAAGGACCAATATTTTCCCTCCTTCCATTCCCTGCTCTTCTATGCAGTCTGTGCTTGTATCTCTTTTGTCCCTGCAAGGGCAAGGAGGAACACAGGCTTACGACTTGTGTAGAAGTGATATCTACTTAGAGAGCAAAGATAGAGGAAGGGATATTCCAGAACCAGTCCCCAGCCCAAGTGTTTTCTCACCATCTCTTTGTCCCAGCATTGGCTCTAGTATGGTGACATGGCAAAGGTCCTTTGGCAGACAGCTAACATCGTTAAAGGAACTTTTGGAGTACAGATGACACATTCACTTGTTTACAGACAAACAAATTAAATTATGAGAACTAAATGTTTTAGGGAGTTTAGATCTTCCTTTCCTTCCCCAAGGAGCTTTCCATTCTGCCCAAGCTCCCTGGGACATAGTGTATCCACTTACTCTTCTGGGACTATGTGAAGTTCTCATTAATTCTTCCACATCCATATATTCCCTTTCAGAACATTTTTTTCTTCCTCACTTAAAAATGCTAACATTACCATAATTAGTGGTTAGGATAAATTTGTGCCTACTCCAGGTCAGAGTAAACAGCAAACTTTCTGAAAACTCATTACTCTTACTGGCCTGTGGGTTGTGCTTAAAGAATGATGCCCAAATGGCAGTAATTATCAGACCCACAGAGGGAATGGCTTTGTCACATAATGGAACACTATCTCTGGCATCATAAGACCTGAATTCAAATGTGACTCTTCAATCTTATGTTATCTTGGGTAAGTCATTTCTCTCTGGGCCACCATGGTTCCCTCTGTAAAATGAGGGTATTGGACTAAATGAAGTATTAATGACTCACTTAGTTCTAAGGAGTGTGATAATAAGTCACTGTGAAGTCTGGAGTCCTTGGTGGCTTTGATGCCTCAGAAATTTTTGATTCACCTGAAGGGGACAGATGTAAGTGTTCTTGAGCTTTAATTGTCTCTTCTGTTATAACAGGATGAGGATAAGAATGCTTCTACTATCTAATTCATGTTGGAAGGAAATTTTTGTAAAATTTTTCAGTTCTACCAAAACATTATTATAAGTAATAATAAAAAGATTTATGCCGAAGGAGAATGTTAGTCGTTATCAATTATCCAATGGTTGTAAACATAAGCTCTAGAAATATAATTCTGTTTAACTTTGAAGGCAGAGGAGCCAGCTTCAAATCCTTACCATTTGACCATAATATGAGAGGTAGAGCTAAGATGGCAGAGTGAGGGCAGAGACTCACCAGAACTCTCCCCCAAACTTCTCCAAATACCTTTAAATATTGACTCTAAATAGATTTCAAGAGTTTCAGAACCCACAAAAAGATGGAGTGGAACAATTTTCCTTCTGAAGATTACAATGTGAAAAGACCTACTTCTAAGCTTAGAGAGGGATGCACTGAAGCTACCTTGACCCAACTTCTAAGAGTCATTAAATTTTCAGAATGAGTACTTACCTCTTGGAAATCAGCAAAGACACAAATCAGAGCTTGATTTATTATTTTGTTGATTGTCTAAACTTGAGAAAGTAATAGAAAAATGTTCATAATACAGATTAAGCTTAAAAGTATGTCATATAAGAAAACCAGTTGTTAAACATTTACCAGCCAACCCCTACCTACAGTTGTAGATGCATGATGAAAATGTTTTACATTTACATTCCTTAAACTCTTCCCACTATGATGGCAAGCCCATTCCTAGAACTCTTTCCAATGAGCTTGATAACCATAGAGGCAGAAATCAACAGAAAGTTACATTCATTCATAGTTCTCAGAATCATTTCCTATATTAGGTTCAATTAGAGTTTTTGTTTCCCAGTTTCGTTTATCTTTATGCTTTGGCAAGAAGCCCCATCTTTTCTCATATCATAGTCTATTGCTATAGAAACCCTTGTGATTATAGGATACTGTCAATATGACTTCATATGAGCCTTCATATGAGGAAATAGTGTTCTGATGGTTAAGATCCTTTGATGGGAATATAAATAAGGCCATGTCTATAAGACAATGCTGTTGGCCAGCAAACCATCAGTTTTTGTTCCGAGTGGCATTTTGTTATGTCCATTTTAAGCAGTAGAGAAATCGGTCAGCTTCAGGAAACCCTCAAGTAGGATGTTTCAATTAAACTAACTGGGTCCCAGGAATCAGAAATCAGCTGACACTTCTCTTCATAAAACAAAGAGACCAGCAGCAGATAAGTAAGGCTATTACAAAAGCTAAAACACCAAAGAATGACAAATAGAGGCTGGGTTTTGAGGGAATTTAAGGTATTTTTGGTTTTGAGAGAGAGAGGGAGAAAGAGAAAGAAGTAAGAAAGGAGTAAATAAGTGAAATTAATTTTTGTCAGCAATATCTGGCAAAAGAGATAGCTAACTTCTGGGGTGGACATTCTTTCCATACCTCAGGGTATCCAATTTGATAGCATAATAATACTTATATAGCATATAATAATTTCTTATATTTTATATAACCCCTTATGATTACAAAAGCTTTTTCCATTTATCTTATATACTTTCCAGGTCTGCTAAGCTTCTACACATATTACCTAATTTGAGTTTCACAATAATCCTGTGAGATAGTATGTCATCATCATCATCATTATTATTATTCCCATTTTACAAATGAATATATTAAGAATGAGAGAAGTTAAGTGATTTAACTGGGGTTTTAAAGCTGCAAATGTCCAAGTCAGTTTCAGACTCAAATCTGAGGCTGATCATTTTTTTCAGATGAGAAAACTGAGATTCCACATTAGTGGCTGGCCCAAAGACATACAGCTAATGAGCAGGGGATCCTGGCTTGAGCTTCTGTCTTCTAATTCCAAATCTGGTACAGCTATTCCTTCTATATTATGGGAGTTAGGTATACACTTGCCTCCCACCCCCATAATCTGGAAAATCCACATAAAAAATTTGGCTCTCCCTTTATATCAGAGAAATCTGAATTATTATTATATTAAAAGATAAAATATGTTGATATTATATAATATCATACATATATTTTATGTATTTCTGAGTTTCTAAACTTTTTCTGTCATCTGCTGGCCTCTGAGTATTGTCTGCAGTTTCTGCCAAACTTCCCCCTCCCCCCCAACAAATTCCCATTTCATTTCTTATGCTGACCCATAATATATCAAAACAGCAATGGGGAAAGTTACAATGCGGAAGGGATAATGTACTCAAAAGAGACTTGAGAGTCTTTGAAAAAATCTTTTAAAAATAATCAATAAATAAATTTTTGGAAAAATAAAAAAATAATAATTACTTAATCTAGATTCAGAAAGTATTCAGTTACATCTTTAAAACTTTCCCTTGAAAAATCCAATAGCATCAGAGTATTTTCAGTTGTTTTTTTTCTTTCTGCAGAAGTAGGGATAATAAATGCCTTGAGAATATGTGATTTATGATACCAGATCTGGACTAATATATTTGTGAGACCCAGGCAAGTTTTAAAAATCATGTCCCTCTAAGTTTTACTGTTGTTTAGAGATTTTGAGCTCTTACCATCATATAACAAAACTAATTATTCTGCACCAGCAAAATTCTCTAGCATTACAAGTATGTGCATTTTTAAAAAAATCATCTTCTGTGCTGCTGCTATTTCACTATGACATGAAGATGACTCTGGGTTCCCAAAGGCTGTGTCAGCAGAATATAAATTTTTTAGTTCTTAAAAAAGATGGAAAAACTTCCAGTAAGGGCTTAGTGATGAACTGAGTGGCTCAAGATCAGCTTTGTTAAGGCCAAAGAAGCTTATAATAAAGTTGCCTACAAAGGGATTGATTTTTCGACCACAGCAGTACTTTTTTGTTGTTATTGTTGCTGTCATATTTGAATTCCAAGCTATTTCCTTCCCTCCCCCTAACCCCTCTCTAGAGAAACCTTATATTTGACACAGATTTATATATATTATATAATACATAGTTCCATATACCAGTCCTTTCTCTTTCTTCATAGGTCCTTTATAGTTGATTTGAATATTTATATAACTCAGAATAACTTAGTCACTCACATTAATATAAATATTTTAGAATATGTAGGTTCTTTTCCCTGATCACCTTGGGAAACAAATCTAATATTGATAGAGGTGAGTCAAAGGGTATACACAATTTTATAACTCTTTTGGGCCCAATTCCAGATTGCTTTCCTGAATGTTGGATCACTTCATAATTCTACCAACAGCGTATTAATGAACCAATTTTCCTACATCCCCTCCAATATTTATCATTTCTCTCTTCTATCATTTTAGCCAATCTGATAATGTGTTAGATGGTATCTTAAAGTTGTTTTAATTTGTTTTTCTCTAATCAACAATGATTCAGAGTATTTTTTTCATATACTATATATGTCTTTGATTTCTTCCTCCAAAAAAAGATAATCATTTACTTTGATTGTTTATCAATTGGGGAATAACTCATGTTCATATAAATTTGATAAAATTATCTCTGTATTTGATATAAGAGGCTTTTATTTAGGAAATTGTCTACAACATTCCTCCCTTCCCAATTTTCTGTTTTCTTTATTCTCTTTAATAAAATTTTTATTGTTTCTATGACTTGTTCTTTATCCACTCATTTTTCAAGAGTAGACTTTTAATCTCCAATTAATTTTTAATCTGTATTTCTATGGTCCCCTATTAAATATGATTTTTATTGCATTATGATCTTAAAATGATTCATTATAATTTCTGCTTCTCTGCATTTAACTATCAAAATAGTTGATCATAATAGATGATCAATTTATGTAAAGGTGTCACATGCCATGAGAAAAAGGTATATTCCTTTTTATTCGGTTCATTTTTCTCTAGATATTCATAATAGCTATGTTATCTTAGATTCTTTTCATTTCCTTGACTTCTTTTTTATTTATTGTTTAGATTTATCTAATTCTGCAAAGGGAAAATTGAGATCCCCCATTATTATAACTTTGCTATCTATTTCCACTATTTCCTTTAAAAATTTGAGTGTCAGGCAGCTAGATGGTACAGTGGATAGACTTCCAGCCCTGAAGTCAGAAGGACCTGAATTCAAATCCAGCCTCAGACACTTACTACTTCCTAGCTGTATGACCTTGGGCAAATCACCCAATTACCTCTCAAAAAAATAAAATTTAAAAAAAATTGAATGCTGTAGCATTTTGTTCATATATGTTTAGTATTGATGTTGCTTTGTTATCTCTGGCACTTTTTAAAATAATATAGTTTCCTTGGTTATCTCTTTTAATTAACTCTATTGAAGTTTTAACTTTGAGTTTCATGATTGCTACCCTTACTTTTTTTTTAATGTCTGCTAAAGCATAATAAATTCTACTTTAGGCCTTTATTTTTTACTCTTTGTATGTCTCTCATTTTTAAATGTGTTTCTTATCAGCAACATATTATCTGGTTCCACGTTTTGATCTATTCTACAATCTATTTTTGTTTTATGAGTTAGTTCATCCTATTTACATTCAAAGTTATAATTGCTTTCTATGTATTTCCCTCCATCTTATTTTTCCTTAGTTTCTTTTTTTTACCCTATTTGTCCTCAGAAATCTAATTTACTTCTGACTCTCTACTACATTGACTCCCTAATTTGCACACCCTTCTAAAATTCCCTTCCTTATCCTATACCTTTGACTTCCTGATTCTTAATTCACAAACCTTTCAAAGATTCCCTCTCTTATCCTATTCCCTTGCCCTCCTATTTATCTGTAAGTTAAGAAAACTTTTATACCCTACTTAATATACATTTTATTACTTCTTTAACCCAGTTTTGATGAGATAATGAATCAAAATATCAAAATTTATGGGATATAGGAAAGGTAATAATTTGAAGAAAAAAATTATATCCCTAAATACTTACCTCAATAAAATAGAGAAAGAACAGATCAGTGAATTGGATATGCAATCAAAAAAACTAGATAAAGAAAACATTAAAAATACCCAACTAAACATCAAATTGGAAATCCTGAAAATTAAAGATAAGATTAATAAAACTGAATACAGGTAGACCATTGAATTAATAAATAAAAATAAGAATTGGTTTTATGAAAAAATAAAATAGATAATCCATAGGCTAATATGATTTTTAAAAAGAAAACCAAATCATTAGTATTAAACATTAAGAGGGTGAAGAAATTAAAGCAATTATTTTATGCAATTATATGCCAATAAATTCAAATTTAGGTAAAATGGGAGAATACTTTAAAAAAAATAAACTGAAGATTAACAGAAGAGGAAATAGAATATATAAATAAACTGTTTTAGAAAAGGAAATTGAACAGGCTATAACTGAATTCCTTAAGTTAAAAGCATCAGGGGGCAGCTAGGTGGCACGGTGGATAGAGCACCAGCCCTGAATTCAGGAAGACCTGAGTTCAATTCTGGTCTCAGACACTTAACATTCTCTAGCTGTGTGAGCCTGGGCAAGTCACTTAACCCCAATTGCCTCAGAAAAAAAAAGTTAAAAGCATCAGGACCAGAAAGATTTACAAATAAATTCTACCAACTCTTTATTGTGGCATTATTCTTATTTCTTTCCCCAATTTTTCTTTAAACTCTTTTATTTGATCTTTAAAACCTTTTTTAAGCTCTTCCAAAACCTCTTCTGGGGCTTGTGAGCCCTTTGTATTTTTCTTTGAAGCTTTACAAGAAACTGTTTTGTCTTCTGAGTTTGAATCCTGATCTTCTCTTTGACACAGTAGCTATCTATGGTTGGGTTTCTTCTCTGTTTAAATTTTTTTTAAACAGCCTATTGTTGGTTGTTAGTGTTATATTAGTGCCTGATTTTGTTTCTGTAGTGTGAGGGATAATGTCTCAAAACTAAAGTTTTTTGTGCTATTTTCTGAGCTCTATCTGGGGCTGTCTTTGACCTCTTGGTTCTTCCAACATTCTATAATAAAAGGTAATTGAGGTCATCTTGTTTTGTAAATAATCTTCGGTACTCCTCTTTGATCCTGGACCCCAATCAGGGCCCCCAGTACAGCTGCAACCACAAATTCTCTTACTCTCTGCCCTACCTTAGGCCAATGCAAGCCTTACTTGCATCTCTACTCTAGAACATGGACTCCATTCTCCTAAACATGATCACAAACAGCAGAGCCCCACTTACCAGTGTATACTCCTTCCTCCTTGCCAACAGCCACAGCCTGGGACTCCACCTGGTCACTCCAATGGAGAGTCCCCAGAATCTTCCCTGATCAGGCACCCAACCCCCACACCATCTTTGGACAAAAAGCCCCTGAAGGTAAGGCTGTTGTAGACATAGCTGACCCCTCCCTGTTTGTTGACTGGCCAAGATCTGCCTGGTGCTATCTGCTTTTCAGTCAGACCAAACCACCACCTCAGGAGGTCTAAGGACCCTTTAAAATCATTTTTCCCCACTCTAAAATTTGTTTTGAGGCATAATTTTATTGGGGGGAAATTTATTTTTCAGAGCCAGGTAGTTTTCCTCATTATTCTGCCATCTTCCCACTATTCTTTCCCTTATATGATCTATAACAATTCTTGAAATCCATTTACCAAGTCACAGAAGGTTTGAGATCTGCATCAGTAGAAAAAGCCCTTCTTCACTGATGAAACTATCAATATTTAACATTGCAAAAATATAAAAAGTCATATTAAAAGATGTTCCTCATCATGTCTAATCCTATATATTGGGCCCTAAGCAGCTCCTTTCTATACCTATCTCTATGTCCACTGTATGCAAGAAAAAACACTCTAGCAGGAAATAAAGTAATAATGGAAACTAAATGCTTAATATAGCAATTACCCTGTGGTCAAATAGTTATGGTTTGAAGGATGACATGAAGAAACATTACTTTTCTTTTAGAATCACTATTTTAAGAAGAAAATGAAAGTGATGCAAATGCTTGAAGCATACCATTCATTCAACAAATATTTATTGATGGCTTGCTATGTGCAAAGTATCATACCATGGCCATGGATATACAAAGATATATAGGGTGGCCTTGAGCTCACAATGGTAAGAAAAGTATTTTGAAAGGCATAAAGTACTCTATAAATGTGATTTTTCTTTATCATCATCAACATCTTTACACTCTAGCATGAGAACTAAGACCACAAGTCTGTCCACAAGTAATATGTAACAACATGGTAGTATGTAGTGAGATTCATGAGTAAAGTGAAGGTGGGCAGGGAAGTGGAGATCTTCCTTTGTCTGGAATGATCAGATGTAATGTCTATCCTAACATTATCATTGGTGGAGGCAGATGTAAGGAGCATTTCAATAGAAGAATCAATAGAATATATTAATCAATTTGCTATTAGGGAAGAAAAGAGGAGGGAAAGCATCTAGGATTCAAAACATTCAATTTTTCTTTCCCATACCTTTAAATGCTGTAGTTATGTGATAGTGATTCTATATAATAAATATTACACATTTCTCTTTGTATACAGACAATACAAAACTTGCTGTTCTAAACATTGTTCGAGAATACCAATAATTGAATCAAAACAGTGTAACAAAACTAGTTCCTACATGCCCAAAGGGCTATAAAACTGTGCACTCTTTAATTTAGCAATGTCACTACTGGGTCTGTATCCCAAGAGATCATAAGAGGGGGAAAGATTTACATGTGCAAAAATGTTTGTGGCAGCCCTTTTTATAGTGGCAAGGAACTGGAAACTAAGTAGATGCCCATCAGCTGGAGAATGGCTGAATGAATTATGGTACTTAAATGTAATAGAATATTATTGTCCTATGAGAAATGATGAGCAGGCTGGTTTCAGAAAAGCCTGAAAAGTTTTATATGAACTGATGCTGAGTGAAATGAGCAGAATTTGGAGAACATTGTACACAGAGCAAGATTATGTGATGATCAACTTTGACAGACTTAGTTCTCAGCAATACATTGATCCAAGACAGTTCTAATAGATTGGATGGAAAATGTTATCTGCATCCAAAAAGAGAACTATGGAGACTGGATATGGATCAAAGCATACTATCTACATCTTTTTGTTTGTTTGTTTGCTTTTTCTTTCTTGAGGTTTTTTCCTTTTGTTCTGCTTCTCTTTCCCAGCATGGGAAATATGGTAAATATTATTGTCTATGTATAGCCTATATTAGATTGCTTTCTGTCTTGGGGAGAGAGATGGTAAGAGAGGAAAGAAGGAAAAATTTGAAACTCAAAAGGGTACAAAAATGAATGTTGAAAACTATCTTTACACATAATGGGAAAAATAAGATATTATTGAATTAAAAAAGAAAAGAAAACTAGTTTCTAAATGAGGAAAAAAGATTTCATTTAAAACACTGAAGAAATGTGTCCAACTGCCCTGTGTTTGGAAGGAAGTTCTAATGTATAAAATGCTGAATTTGGAGTAAAGACCTAAATTCAAATAATTCCTTAGACATTTATAAGCTTTAAGGTAGTGGACAAGTAAATTAATCTCTCTAAGCCTTAAAATTCTTATCTTTAAGCTTTAGATAAAATAACTCAAATACTTCCCTCTTAGTTTTATTTTACAATAATAAGATATATTAATGATATGTAATAATAATATATTATAATTAGATAATATAAGTATATATAGCATCTTATAAACTTAAAATTGGTATGCAAATGTTAGCTATTGATGCAATTTTTTTTTTGTATTCAAAGATTTATAAATCAGGACATCTCCTCCCCCCTTTGTTTCTGACCAAAGCTTTCCCACTACAAATTAAGGCTGGTTTTTTTCAGTCTATTCTAAGTTAATAATTCTATCTATGGTTAATAATTAACAGTAGATTCAGTATCAGAGGATTCCCAGTTTTCTTTTCTTTTTTCTTTTCTTTTTTTTTTTTTTTTGGTTTTAGTTTGGCTTATAAGGGCTTTTTAAATTTTCTTAATGCTACATACTTAAAATATTCCCATTTTAACAGTTGAAAATGACAGTACCTACCCTTAAAAGGCTTGTATTTCCAGGTGGGGAATGAGACTTAATAAAAGAGAGAAGGTACAAAAGAGTACCTTTTTAAAGAAGGATAAATCTATATATATGCCAAATAAAAACTAATAGAGCCTGATTCAAGGAGCTTCCTCACCAGCTCTCTTCTCCTTGCTCAATATGGAAAGATTCCTTTAGCCTGGCTTAATTAAGAAAGTCAATTCTTCAATGTTTTCACTTACTTGCTATTCACATAATATTTCAAAAATCTGAGCATAATAGCTGCCAGTCACAGAACTAATATAATTATACTATAATTTAAAAACAGTGAGACAGTAGAATTATATATGTCTAAAGACATCTTGAGATGTCTTTTCTGGAAGAAAGCTGTAGCATTCTAAAAGAAATCACCCATCATGTATATCTGCCTTTGTTTTTCCTGGAAATGGGAGTCTTAAAATTGTGGTTCTGGGAATGGTATGGTGACAGTCCCCATCTCTTTTTCCTCCTCTCAGCCCCCACAGAGTTCCAGAGCTCTCTAAGAAATGAAATGTAAACCATTTCCTTTACTTCTGAACCATTTTTAAGATTAGCAGCACTGCTACCCTGCAGAGAGAATAATCAAACTCATCTCTTAATGCTAAGAAGTAAGTAAAGAGAGGACAGTTCCCAAGAAAGAAAATACAGAAATCCCTTTGTTGTCCAGCATGGCCAGGAAATAGGATACTCTGGTTAGTCAGCACTTTGGTTAATAGTGAGCTACCTTACACAAAAGATGTGGATTACTAATTTTCAAAGTTCAAAAACAATATAAAAAGACATACTTAACACCACAGTTATGCTGACAATCTTTCTTCAATGATTCAGAAATTACTCAGGTTCTCGCTGGCCTCTAGGATCACATTTTGAATATAGATACAAACATGTCCTGGAGGATAGAATAGAGGATAAGGCAACTTTTTTTTTTTTTACAATAGTTTCACATATGGATAAACTAAATTAAAGGTTAGTTTGATTTTTAAAATGATATTTTAAATGTTAAGTAGCCTGTCAAATATTAAATGTGACATATAGAGAACTAGATGGGTGCACAAACTATCTTTCAGATGAGGCATAGAACAAAAGGTGCTTTACTGCTCATTTACATTAAGGATCTTGTATCATTATTCTGTGCTTTGGTCAGATTCCAACTTGGCCCCCAGCCTTTATGCCTGAAGTTCTGGAGAAGACAGTCTCTTCTTCTTGGGAGGAATAGAGAAAATTGTATCTCTTACTGCTTGAAAGAGAAATTTAACAGTGTGCATGGTTATATCTACAATGCCAAGCAAAAAAGATAACTTTTTAAAAAAGTAAAGTGAGTGCTATTGAGAAATCCCAGTTTCAGCTGTGCTATGGGAATTCTAAAATCAACTGCTTCATGGAATTGTACAACAGTCTGAGCAATGTGAGGACCATCTTCAAGTATTTCCAAATGTTAGGTCTCAAATCATGCAATCATATTCATTTATTGAGTGTTCACTCTAAATGTGGCATTGGTACTAAGCACTAAGATAATTACAAAAGAACTCAGTTCTACTCTCAAGGAAAGAGTGTGTTAGTGGAGAGAGGAGACAAGTGATAAAACTAGAAAAAAATCTTAAAGTGACATGCAATCAAATATATGACAATATAGTATGAAGTATTTCAGTTCTGGATGTGATATTTTGGTGCTAGAAGAGACCTCAGGGGTCATCTGGTCCACCCTTCTTATTTCATAGATGGCAAAACTCAGGACAAGAGAGATTAGTAGCTTGCTTAATATGTCTGGTACACAGTAGGAAATTAATAAATGCTTACTGATTAAATTGCTCAGGGTTATTCAGGTGTCTTGCTATGTATATTACGCACTGTGGGGACAAGGTTATAATTGTTATGTACTGTTATTTCTACCTATTATTAAAAGTTACTATGTAACAAATTGACAATAGCTTCATGTGAATTAGAGAATAATGTGGTTTCTAATGTATGTTACTTTTAGATCTCTGGTAGAATGGAAGCTTCTTGAGAGCTGGGATGATTTCACTTTTGTTATTGTATTATCATTGCCTGGCATTTAATAAAGACTTTTAGATTGATGGATTTGAACCCAGGTCCTCTGACTCCATTCTTTCTACTAAACTCACTGCCATAAAACCAAAGATATTGGTTGTCTGAAAAGTGATCAGAAGAGGAATTACAGGATGGTGAAAAGCCTCAAGGTCATGCCTTGGGGCCACTGGTTGAAGGAACTAAGAAAGATTAGCTTTTAGAAAAAGAAGATTTGGTGCAGGTTGGACATAAGGGCTATCTTCAATCTTTTAAAGAAATGTCACCTAAGAAAAAGGATTATATTTACAACTTTGTCAGAAATTGCAAAAAGATAAAAAAAGATAAAAAAGGAGGGAAGAAATAAATGTAGGTTAGATTTAAGAGGAATCTTCCTGAGAGAGCTATCTAAAAGTAAAATTGGCTACCCTCCATGGAGGTAGTCAGGGAAACAACCATTTATTAAGCACATTTATTAGGCACTGTGCTAAGACTGGGGATACAAAGAAAGGTGAAAGATAGTTCCCTATCGCAAGGATCTCACAACTAATGGGGCATTCAAAGGCAAGAAAAACATTTGCTGGATATGTTATTCAATTAGTGTTAGATTACCCCTAAGACTCCTTCCCAATCTGAAATTTTTATTCTGAGCATATTAATAATTTTAACAAGTGGAGGAAGAATAAAAAGAAAAACAGTAATCAAAATGAAGTTAGTCAAAGATTATATCTTAACAAAGATCAATTTTGATTCCAGTCTTGTAAGTGATGTAAGTAATTGGTAAAAAAAATAATAATAATAAATAAATGGGAAGACATTTCATACATAAAAATAATATCCCCAAAGACATAAAGATGAGACAATCAAGAAATGTTGAAGAAAGGATAAGGAGACAAAAATCTAGCTAACAAAGACCAATATTCATCCCAAATAACAATTGTTAAAACATGCTTCTGCTAAGAAATAGTAAACCACAAAAGCTGAATATTGCATTGCTATCAATTCTAATCTCTAATGAGACTGTTTTGCTTAATTGTTTTTGTTTTTTTAAAAGAAGGTAGCAGGCAGAATGTTTGCTGGGAAATAATTGTCTTTTTAATTAAATGTATCAAAGGAATTCTATGATCTGCATAAAGAAATAAATGGGAGGATAATTTATTTATTTATTTTTGCTTTTTGCTGAGGCAATTGAGGTTAAGTGACTTGCCCAGGGTCACACAGCTAGGGAATGTTACGTGTCTGAGACCACATTTGAACTCAGGTCTTCCTGACTTCAGGGCTGGTGCTCTATCCACTGTGCCACCTACCTGTCCCTGGGAGGATAATTTTTGAGAAGAGCAAGGAGGAAAGGGAGAATGAGAGGGAAAGAGAGTAGAGAGGAAAAGAAAATGTGAGACAGACAGACTGAGAGACAGACAGAGAAAGACAGAAAGAGACAGAGAAAGATAGGCACGGAGAGAGGGAAAGAGAAAGGAAGAAAGGGATGGAGGGAGGAAAGAAAGGGAAGGAAGGAGGGAGGGAGGGAGGGAGAAAGAATGCTTGAGGGATATGGAAGGAAGAATTTGATAGAGGTTTCAAATGCTAGAGTTAAGGGTTTTGTTGTGTTTTGTTTGGTTGGTTTTGCAACAATAGTGAGCTTCTGAAGATTCTGGCATGGAAGGGGTCAGCAAATGTGGTCAAAAATTGATTGGAGGAATGGACTTGGAAAAAAACAGAGTAAAGATGAGAGTAAATTATATGTACTTGAGTCACTGAAAGCCAATCAGCAGACTTGCTGTGACTCCAAGTGGAAATGACTCATAGAAAATCCAAACAGGAGGTTTGGTATTACACATTTCCCTCAAGAAACAAATATTTTGAGTAGTCAGCAATAAGAGTGAATAAAAAGTTGATGATCCAGCTGCTGACACCTGTTTATACTGTTTAATTTGCAGCCCAAGATATTTATTAACCAGTGCAGAGAGCAATATAAAACCATGTCATACTTTGGCCCCAAACTATTGGCGAACTTATAGTCCCTTGACCGTTAACTGTGTCTTCTGGGAAAATCAGAAAGGTCACTGCCAGTTCAATCCAGGATCAAATGGAAGAAATCAAGTTAATAATGTCAGCATGCATGAATCTGAACATAGACTTTAGGCAGGATGAAATCAACTGATGGTACCAAAAATCTTTGGGGATTTTCTATTTTCCTGATAAAGATTGCCCTAAACCAACCACTTGGTCTCCAGGGCAAGAGACTGTTGTGGACTGGAACAAGGAATAAAAGTTATAAATGGTACAGAAAATAGGAAATAGGAGCAAAAGAAAGGAAAAATAAATGTACTTCAAGAAATAATGATAATAAAAAAAAATAATCCATGGAAGAAAGACTGACAAATTAAAAGTAAAAACCAAGTAATAGTCCTCCTTGAAATGTGATCCCAAAGATTCTGCTCCAGAATAAAATCCAGAGAGATGGATACAAGAACATTAGAAGTTCTCACTTCTCAAAGCTACGTTACTAGAGCCAATATTAAAAAATGATAATTTTGTTCTTACTATCTGTTTCATGTTGCTAATTTCTACGGGAGAAAAGAATAAACTAGTTTAAAACATTTTAAAGCTAATTCTTTGAGAAATAACATTTTACTAAACCATCTTAAAAGTCCATATTTTGTTTACTCGATTAATAATGTCATTTTGGGAAAGATAAGCCTACATTACAGCTCCTACTAAAAATGTAAATTCCATTAGGGCAGGGACCATGTTTTCTAGGAACTAAGCTTCCACATGTAACTTGTTTAATAAATAATGATTGAACTGATCTGACTTTCATTGAGAAGGAAAACGAAAAGTGATGGTGATTTTTATTCTCAAGGTTGTATCATTGGTGTATTTCAGAATAGCCTATCAGAGAAATGATGATGATGAAGAAGAGGCTGCTAGAGAACGTCGTCGCAGAGCCCGTCAAGAGAGGCTTCGTCAAAGGGAAGAGGAGGAGTCTTTAGGACAAGTGACTGAAAAAGTGGAGGTTAATGCCCAGAACAGGTAAAACATTCTTCACTGTGTGGAGCCCATGTAAAACTTGCTAGTGTGTCCATTTCATAAGATTTATTTATTTTTTATTTTTTTTTAAATTAAATTTTTATTTTGTTCCATTAATAATCATTTATTTTTTTCTCTTTCCCATCTCCCTTCACTTTTTTTTTGTCTAAAATCATGTAATTATTGACAAAAATCAGATCTAGAACTGTAATCTTCAGCGTTCTTTCCAGTGTATTCCAAGATGAGATTCTTGTTCTAGAGGCAATCCATCAATGCTAGAATAATCAAGAGTTGGTCAGAAATAACAAGGACAAAAACCACACAGAGCAGGTTGCCATGGATGGGATACACTCTGCATTCGTAAAAAGAATATTCATGTCCATCAAAATTGATCATCGTATAGTCTTGTTGCTGTGTATAATGT
>JAJPUD010000245.1:610648-785701 GCA_023553655.1 Myrmecobius fasciatus
ATGGTCTAAAATATTTATAGCAGCTCTCTTTGTATTATCAAAGAACTGAAAATTGTAAGGATGACTGTCAGTTGAGGAAGGGCTAAAGAAGTTATGGTACATGATTCTGAGGGAATATTACTCTGCTATAAGAAATAATAAGCTCAATAATCTTAGAAAAACATGGATAGACTTGCATGAAATAATGAAAAGTGAAGTGAGCAGAATGAAGAGAATATTGTATGTAGTAACAACTATATTATTTTAAGAACAACTTTGAGTGAGTAAGTCATATTGATTATTATAAATAACAAATTAACTACAGAGGACATATGAAGGAAGATGCTATCTATGTCCAGAGAAATAACTGATAAATAGAAATATATAAAGAATGATTTTATTTATATGTAGTATGTAATCTGTGTACACAATGGCCAGAAGGTGTTTGTTTTCTTTAACTTTTTTAGATCTTTCATTCAATTAAGTTAAAAATGAACCAGACCATAAGGAAGTAGTTATTAGAAATAATATATATTTACCAAATAAAATTTAAATGAAATGTTTTAATTTTGTTAAAGTGATGTGGCACAATATATTTGAAGTAGTAGCAATACAACATACATTTTGTGTGTTTTTAAAAACATGAAATAATTTGTGGGCAGAGGAGGTTTCCATTTGTCATATTATTTTTCTGCATTTTTGTGCAGGTTTGCAATTGTCTGAAGTATATTCTGCAAATTTAGGATTTTCTTGGGAGTCATTTAGGCATTCAAAAGTTTAAGGTAAAAGCAGAAGAAAATGTGAAAGGGAAAGAGAAGTACATATATTTTCTTTTTTTTCTTTCAAATTTAAATACAAAATAAGAAAAAAATGCCATCTGCACAGCAAAACATGAGAGGATTTCAAATTATAAAGACAAAGTTTCAAAGTACTTTTCGCAGTGCTTGTTGGTCTGATAACCTTATTATATGTTAAAAATTCATATCTCTAACTTCAGAGGGTGAAGGGAACTGAGAAGATTGATTAGCCAAGCAAAAAAGAATAAGAATAGGCTAAAAATTCTTGATATCCCAGTTAAGCATACCCTAATTGGAAAATGGCAGTCATGTGCTCTCTGATGAATAAGAATCAGAGAAATATAGTTCTTTTTCACCTTTTCAGTTTTGACTTTGGAGAGAGCAAGATTAAAGATGGAAGAATAAAGAAAAAAAGCCAGCTTGAAGAGTAAAGGAAAAAAAAAAAGCAATTGGTATCTAGTAAAAGCAAAGCCAAGTGCTAATAGGAAGATAGGGATAGCCAAGTTATACAATGGATAGATCACTAGACCTGGAATCAAGAAAAACTAAGTTCACTTCCAGCCTCAGACATGTATTATTAGTTGTATGGCCCTAGACAATCACTTAACTGTGTCTACCTCAGTTCCTCATCATAGAAATGGCAAACCACTTCAGTTTCTTTACTCAACTAAACTAAACAGCAACAACAATGGAAAGATTTTCTAAGAACACCCATCAGGGCAGACAGCACTTGATACCCCATTCCTATAAGACAGTTGATAAGTAGAAGTTTGAGGGTACATTAAGCCCCAAAGAGGCTAGAAGAAGTCGAAAGTTTTCATGCCATAGTTGCTCTCAAGGCCTTAAGAATGAAATGCTAAGTATGGCCTTAGAAACCTTTGGACTCTAGAAAACATTTAGTTGAGAAGCAATTTAAAATAGTTTAATTTAGTTAGAAGAAAGGTTGGATATTCAATTTCTTTAAATCTTCCTCCAAACTGTCATTCATTTGCTATTCATCTTTTTTAAAATGGAGTTATCCAATCAAAAGTATTGCTTCAATAAAGAGTGTTCTTTTTTGTAAAACAAACAAAAACTAAAAATGATATACTCAAACAAAAAACTATACTCAACATACAAGTGTATATTATCTCTGAGAATCACTTTTGTATAACTGAAGCAATTGTAACTACCCTAACTGGTATCACTGTAAATGAACCATAGCCATTAGAATTTCAGTTATAAAGGCTTAGTAAATTGGAACTAGCCTCTTGAACAGGGGGTAGGGAATGTCTGAGTCAAAGACTACAAAAGGCCCAAGAAATCATTTAGTTTGGTGCTGCTAAGGCAACTGCATGTAATGATGAGCTGAAAGCTAAATACCACAACCTTCCATTTCTTGAGTTCTATAAGCTGATAATTTTGTATGACCTTCAAATGACATTAAAAATATCAAATGGCCCTTGGCAGAAACAAAGGGTCCCCAATTCTGCTGTAGAGGGAGTGTGACTTACAAATTGAACCTATTTCAGTGACAACAAGTATCATACTTAGGTAGATCTATTCAGATACATAATATAGCCTATTTTTAAGCTGTAGTTAACTATATTCTATAGTTTGATTCCCAAGGAAAAACAAAGTTACAACAGAATTCAATGGTTTCAGTTAATGTCATAGAACATTTAAGTTTGGAAGGTGACTATAGAGTCCATTTAATTCAACTTGAAGATAAGGAAGCTTAGTATTAATTAACATTGAGGCTAGTTAATACCAAAGAGAGGACAAAAACCCAGGTTTTCCATTTGATATGTGTTCCATTTCTGGGGGGGAAGGCGGTATGATTTCCAAATGCTTAAAATTCAGATAAACTCAACTTTATCAAAAGAATTAGAATGTACAGTGCATATTTAGTATTCATCTGACTACTGAGATCTTTTAAGAAGGGAGGTAGTGAAGTATAATGGACAAAAAACTATATTTGTAATGAGCAAGATCTGGAATCACTTCCTGCCTCTGATATGTACCAGCTGTGAGACTTTGAGTAAGTCATTTAACCCCTATTTGCCTTGGGGAAGGAAGAGGAGAATCGTAATAGTACCTATCTTACAGAATTGTTGAAATAAGTTAATATAGCTAAAACACTTTGTAAAATTTAAACTGCCATATGAATTTTTTACTTTGTCTTTTTATTCTGCTGATCAGTCTCTATATCACTCTCTACCTCTTTCTAACAAGTATAGATTTTTTTTTAAATCCAATTTAATTTGTTTTTGTTTCTTTGTTTGTTTCTGGAGGCAAACAGGGTTAAGTGATTTGCCCAGGCTAGATTTGAACTCAGGTTTTCCTGACTTCAGGGCCAGTACTCTTTCCATTATATCACCTAGCTGCCTCTACAATTGAATTTCAATAAACATATCTTTAATATAAAATTGAACAATAAGTATTATGCTTAAAGTCAAAAAGCTTGTAGTTTCAAGAGAAAAAAATACCATTTATAAACTACATGTGTCATCAAGAAAATTTAATTTTTGCATTTCTAATGGACACACATAATGTTTGGTAGTACCGAGGTCAGAGAAGTTTTAAAGTCTAGCTTCTCTATTCCTTTAATTATTGTTTTCAAATGGGAAATTGGGTTTAGTCAAAAATAAGTGAACTTGAACCTCAGATAGTTTACTTTTGATTGGAATCATAAAATCTGAAAGAGTTTCTGAACTTAAGGAACCACGGTTTTGCAACTTTGGCCATGGCTCTTGATATCATAGCTATTTAGTGTCTGCTCACAAAGGCCAGCACCCTGTCTCAGAGGCAAAATCAGAGCACTGTATTCAGAGTTATCAGCTCATCAAAATCCCAAACTATAACCCTTTTAACTTTATGGCATGATCCTTGTTGATAGAAGGAGCTAGGTCTCTTCATGAAATAGTTTGTTTTCTTAGAATGTTTTCCCCTTTATTTCTACTAGAGACAAAGGAAAATTTCTGATGCATGAAAGCCTTTTTTCACAAAAAAAATGTTGATTTATTTAAAGTCAGACAAGCTGACCCCTTTGGGGAGTCCCAGAATTCTTCAGCATTTGCTACATTCATTTCAATTCAATTTAACAAATATTTAACAAAGCACTTATTCTGAATCTGGCCCTGCATAAGGCACTATAAATACAAAAATAAAACAGTCTTTGTCCTCAAGGAGCTTAAAGCATAGCTTAATATATATTGTCAGCCTACTAGACAGTAGGAATACCATATATATACATACTTATATACATATATATGCTCTTTCTTAAATACTACAACTACACATCCCAGATTATAGGGATGCTTCAGAGGAACATGGTACCATCCTAGAGTTGCAGTACCATACTAGAAGATCACATATCATTTTGGACATCTGTGGTATTGGTGGTTCAGAGAGTTAGTGATTTAAAGGATTAGTGAATCAGACTATCAATAATTAATGGAAATGCCATTTTTTCTCATGTTGTACAGTGTGGGTGACGAAGAGATTAAAACCAGCACCATATCCAACACCCAAGTTGAAGGAAGCGATGATGCTGCATTCTTGGAGAGACTGGCACGTCGGGAAGAACGTCGCCAAAAGCGCCTCCAAGAAGCCTTGGAGCGCCAGAAGGAGTTTGATCCAACAATAACAGATGAAAGTTTGTCATTACCCAACAGAAGAGCTCAAAATGATGCCGCAGAAAATGAGACTTCTGAGAAAGAAGAGAAAAGTGAAATCCGCCAAGAAAGATATAAAATAGAGGAAACTGAAACAATCACCAAGTCCTACCAGAAGAATGATTGGAGGGAACCTGAAGAAGACAAGAAAGAAGAAAAGGAGAAAGAAGAGGAGGAAGAGAAGCCCAAGCAGAGAATCATTGAAGAAAATCAGGTAGAGGTGATGGTAGAAAAGAAAACCGAAGTCCAAGAGGAAAAGGTAGTAACAGAATTGAAAAATGGTCAGGTCTGTGCAGAAGAACCCAAAATAGAAGGGGAGAGGACAGTAGACACAGAGGAGTCCACAGGTCATGAAAAAGCAGAGAAGCAAGAGGAGGCAGAGAAGCTCAGGTTGGAAGCTGAGGCAGAGAAGCTCAGGTTGGAGGCTGAGGCAGAGAAGCTCAAGTTGGAGGCTGAGGCAGAGAAGCTCAGGTTGGAGGCTGAGGCAGAGAAGCTCAGGTTGGAGGCTGAGGAAAGGGAACGGATCAAGGCTGAACAAGAACAGAGAGCTGAAGAAGAGAGAATGAGACTTGAAGCAGAGGAAAGATTGGCTGCCCAAGAAAATGAAAGGAAGGAGGCAGAGGAAAGGGAAAGGATTAAGGAAAAAGAGAGGCAAGCTGCAGAGGAAAGGGAACGGGCAAAAGCAGAGGAGAAACGTATAGCTGAAGAGAAAGCTAAGTTAGAAGAGCAAATGATTAAAAAGCAGTTAGAAGAAAAAAGAGGCAAAGCAACAAATAAACAGATTCAGGGGGGGAAAGGAGAAGAGAAAATACAAGATAAATGGGTAAATGAAAAGAAAGTACAAGATAACAAACTTCAGCCAACTGTCCTAAAAACTCAGGTACGGTAAACATTTTGCACCATGTGTGTATTATTGCCTGTGACGTGTGAGAAATGTAATGCACATCATCTAGGAGTGGGCCATGTCCATATAGTACCATCAATGTCATCTTTTGGGAAATTTATTCATTTTTTCCCAGTCATTGTTATAATCACTAAGCTATCAATTAATCACTGAATGGTTGATCTGATATAAACCTCTTGATAATCCAAACAACTGGAATATCTATAGTCAAATTAATTGTTTAGAAATCATCCATTATGACTGCCAAAAAATGAATTAACTAAAAAAAACATTATTTTGGTGGCACTATGTAGACTCACTTGTCTGTTTCTACTTCTTTACTAATTCTTGATAAAATTAACTTTCTTCAGTTCTTGCTGAATAGCTTTAATTATTAAGTTCTGTAACACAAAATGGGTCTATGTGAATAAATGGTTCCCAAATTGTATCCTTGGGGCTTGAGAAAATTCTGAAAAAACTATAGGACAGAAATCCAACTCCATGATTTGCAATAAAAAAAAATTCTATCAGAAAAGGCAACCAATTTGAAATAGAACTGGTAGTAAAGGCAACAAATCAATCAATTAATTAACAAATAAAGATGAAGCAAATTTTGATTTGGAGGGATTTCCACAAACACCTGCCTTAAATGAAAGCCAAAGCAGTTATTTAATATCATGTAGACCCATACTCAAAGATTTAAAGTAGCCTTGCAGAGAACCTTCAACAACTTCTGCCTAGTAAGTTAAATATATGTATATATGTATATGTGTGTATGTGTGTATGTATATGGATTTTATTCTTTTTGCCATGTGAATGGCAGGCAAAGCTGTAATTGGCTTGAGGTAAACTAAGCTTTGCTGATATCTGATAGAGGTAGATAGAATTCCTCTTGGAATGATTGCACTGGGGGCAGCTAGGTGGCACAGTGGATAGAGCACTAGCCCTGAAGTCAGGGGGACCTGAGTTCAAGTCTGGTCTCAGACACTTAACATTCCCTAGCTGTGTGACCCTGGGCAAGTCACTTAACATCAATTGCCTCAGCAAAAAGCAAAAAAAAAAAAAAAAAGGAAATGATTGCTTTGTCCATGTCTCATCTCCTGATCCTCCAGAGCTATGGAGTACAAGTGTTCCTGGCCACTAATCCCAGTGTCCCATCACTTAGTGCCCTTCTCCTAGGATTTGGGATCTTTTAGGGTCTTTGGGGGACAGGGTTCCCCCTCCTGGCATGACATCTTAGGTGGTGAGACTAAGCTTCTGGACTTCTGTGTCCCCTACCTACCTCAATGAACATGCCCCAGGCCCAATTTTCTGGCTCTAGATACAAAGCATCTATGCTAAGGGAAAAGAGGGCTGGTGAAAGCTGTTAGTAGGCTATCTGCAAGGCTGCCTTAAAATCTTCCCTGCCTAAGCATGAGATTATACCGGACGTGTTCACCTCCCTGAGAGTTTTCTGTCACAATCACCGCTTCAGCACTGAGGTTATTCAAGCCTAGACCTTCAGAGGAGTTATGTCAGCATGGTGCTAGCCAAGGGATTTGGGGGAGAAAAAATTCACCAAACCACACAAGGTCGTTCATCACCCATAGGGAGCTTCATGTCATGCTAGTCCTCCAATAGAACACTGGCACATGAGGGATTTGGCGGGGGGGGGGGGGCAGAGAAAAGCACCTGTCTTGCTATATTACACTAGAATGGGGTCTTGTCGTGGTTGCTGTCACCAAAGCAAAGTGTGATCACTGAGAAAGCCAAAAAAAAAATTCTCAGTCACATGTCATGGAGCCTGAACACCATTTCCGGGGGGCAGGGTTTATTGTAAAATGAATGACCCTGACTTCCTTAAAAAATGAAAAAGGGAGAAGAAAAAGGGGTAAAAGTGGAAGTTAAAAGAGAAAAATCCCAAGAAGAAAAGACTACCTTCAAAAGGGTGGAGGTAAATATATTTGAGAAATAATTTTTTTTTATTTCTCAATAATGGAGAAATATTATTAAATTTTGTCCAGGTCATAGTGCTAAAGACATGTCTCTACTTCATTCAAGACACAGAGGTTATTAAGACATTTAATTCCTGTTTCCTCCTTCCCATCCTTCCCCCACTATATTATGTTCTATTCTTCTTCAAGCTATTCTGCTTTCCTTCTAATCATGAAAATATTTTTAATCTCCTTAACTAATTTAACTGACTTTGACTAATGGCTCTGCTTCTAAGAGAAAACTGGTACCCCATGCTCCCCAGTAAAAAACATGGTGAGCTGAAGATAATGATTTGGAATTTCCAAATGAAAAGTTTAGCAAAATGTCCTGCATTGCATTTCCATGGTACACACAGCAGCTGGTGCCAGAGTGTTTTACTGTATGGTAAGTAAATAAGGTTTCCAGTGTTCTTACTTCTATGAATATTGTGCTCTTGAGTTTAAATCACAAACCTTAGGTTAGAAAGTCTGGCTTAGTGCCATTATTAACTTAAGCTAAAACTTGGACATGTTTGAGACCATGAAGGTTATTAAGGAGGATAAATTAGGGCTATTGGAGGTAGGAATAATTGAGTTATGTAATTCTTGAAGCTGGTAAAGTGAGTTGTAACTAAGTGGAACCAAGTAAAATTGGTAATGTCTTCTGTCTCACTGTTTCTATAACATAGTAGTCCCTCTAAAACAGGATTGACAGGATATAGATGTAACTCAAATTTTAAAAAAGGATATAATTCAAGTACAAATATGAAAATCCAAATGCTCCAAAAAGAAAAAGTATTTATTTATTATGTAATCATAATAGAGTTCCTATTCAAGTAGTAAGTTGCCCTATTGCATTTAAAGTTTTATTTCTTTTTCATTCCATGCCCACTCATTAGACAAGTTAGGTAACTAAAAATAAAACCAACAAACAAAAAACAAAAATTCACACATGAAAGTAAGGAATTTAATAATTACTCAGAACAATTTTCATATATAAGAATCTTGAAAAAAAGATAAAGTTTCTCAGCTTGGATGTATTCCAGAGATGGGGAACTGCTAGTACAAATGCATAGAAATGGAAGATAAAAGATCATGTCCAGAATATAGACCAGTTCAATTACAATGCAAAGTTTATGAAATGAAGTGATAAGAAATAAAAAATGGAAAGACAGGACTGGGATGGATTTTAGAAAGCCTTGAATGCCAGTCTAAAGATTTCATATTTCATTTCCATAAGCCCTTGGAGAGCTCCTGAAAGTTTTTGAATGGAGCAGAAATCAGATCTGGATCTACAGAAGGTTATTTTGTTCACTGTGCAGCAGTGAGATTAATAAGGAGAGAGACTGGAAGCAAAAAGGACAATTAGGAGGCTGTGATGGTAGTCCAAGTAGTATCATCATTAGCAAAGTGGCAGATACAGGAGAGATAATAAAATATTACTAGTGTAGGATCAATAAGACTAGACAACTGATTGGTTATAAGAACAAAGAGTCAGGGTTACAAACTTGGGTAACTAAGAGCATTAAGGTTCAAGGCAGGGATGTGGAATGTGAGATGTTCACAAAACATCCAAGAGAACTTAGTTGGTAGTTA
This sequence comes from Myrmecobius fasciatus, assembly GCA_023553655.1. Lineage (NCBI taxonomy): Eukaryota > Metazoa > Chordata > Mammalia > Dasyuromorphia > Myrmecobiidae > Myrmecobius > Myrmecobius fasciatus. The sequence continues at coordinate 619,512 of JAJPUD010000245.1, forward strand.
ATGAGAACTCTCCTGGAGTTTAGGAGAGAGATGAGGGTTATTTATGTAGATCTGGTAATCATCTACAGAGATGGTAACTGAACCTATGGGAGATGATTCCATTTCTGAGAAAGCAGAGTGAGAAAAAAAGAAAGGGATTTAGCACAGAGCCTATTAGGACAGACAGTGGTCAGTGTAGATGAAAGTTTCATCAAATTTCATCAAATTTTGCCCTGGTGAGACTACTTATGGATCACTGAGATTCAGTTCTAGATAGGACACATTTTAGAAAAGACATTGGTAAACTGGAAAAGATAGAAGGGCGAGCAAATAGGCAAAGAACTTCAAAATTATGAGATAATATCAACATTCATTGTAGTGAATGGGGATGTTTAAGTTGGAGAACAGAAAACTGAGGATCAGCACGGCCGGTTTAGCTTCTTCCAATATTTGAGGAGCCACCATGTTGAAAATGGATTAGATCCCTCTTGAACTCAGGGTTCAAAACTAGGGAAAATTAGTAAAACTGTAAAAGTAAAATTTAGGCTCAACATGTGGAGAATTCCTGATAATCAGAGCTGTAAGAAATAAAAGGGGATGTCTGAGGAGTTAACAGGTTTCTGTTCACCCAAGGTCTTGAAGCAAAGGCTGGTTGACTAACTACACTGAGTTTCTTGTAGCAAAGTTTCTTGATCCATTGTAGAGTAGCCTGGATGGTTTCCAGGGTCCCTTCCAACTCTGCAATTCTGTGGCTGAGTTTTCCTATTTCTTTATTATTATTATTATTATTATTATTATTATTATTATTATTATTTTCAAAGACATTTATCTCTCCCCACCTTATGTCCTCTATTTCTAATTTCTCAGCACACATCACATTTTCCAGGGTAGCTTCCTAGACCAGGATTACACTGATCTTCATGAGCTATTTCTGTTTAACTAAGTCGGAAGTCTAATTTAAGTTTTCTCCGGTGCTTAGAAGTTAGAAGTTAGACTCAGAAAGGGAGTTCAGATCATTTGTAGTTAGCAAATGATCATTAAAATCACTTTGAAAATGTTGTGATCCATGATCAGCTTCACCCCATTCTGATATTGAAGCATGAGGACAGATTTGCTGAAGTAATTGAAACTCCAGCCCTTTCCCATTTGCTAAGTGGTCATTAAAATTAAAAAAAGAATTAAATATGCTGGTACAGGCATGCATCATTTAAACTATTAACCTACCACACCCATGGGTCAGCCCACAGATACAGGAAGGGAGTATTTGAAACCTACTTGGATTTTATCTAAATTATATGAGACCAAATCTTGCCAGCTGAGTAAGCTGCCTTTTTACTTAGTAAATAATGGTAACTCTAGGTCCATTTGGATTCCATTTCTTGTAAAAGAGCAATAACTTTCTTCACAATACCAAAATAGCCTTAAAAGAATTATCATTTCTCCCAAAGGATCTTAGAAGTACTTCTTCAACTTGAACTTATTCTCCCATAGAATCTTGCTCATTAGTCTGCTTAAAATAGAATTCAAAGAATCTATGGTATGATTTTATATTTATTTATTTACTTGTAAAGAATTATTTTCAAATAAAACAAAACTATCCAGTTTTGATTGACATATTTATTTTAAAAATTATAATTTTCCACAGATAGATAGCACAAGCATCCCATAAAACAAGCCCTTTGCCAACAAAGACCAAACTTTTAAAAAAAGGGGGTAGAAAAAAGGATTCTTCTTCTCTTAAGCATTTGTTATTTTTCAAGTCCTATTTTAAACTTGGTTTTGGCAAGTAAATTAGATAATGCATTTTGAGAGAATGTCTCTGACCACAAAACAGAAGAAATAAGTTAGAGAATATTTCTCTGTTCCTTGCTCCTTTTGACCTAAGGAGATGGCTCATGGGTGCCATTGAAAATAGGATTACTGAGTTTTCATTCTCGGACTTTTCTGGATCCAGATCAAATTAATTCAAAGTCCAAATTTCTGTTTCTGACATTCCCTCCCATTGAAATACTAAATGATATAGGAACTAGAAATCTTATCTTTTTTTCTCTGAACAAACATGCATCTGCCTCTTCAAGAGCCACATGGTTTCTTTGCACATTAGGATAGCCATCAAGAAAAAAATAAAATAATAATAAATAATAAAACACATCACAAAAAAAATACAACTCAGATGCAGGTGGGAGTAGCCTCTGTACATATTCCCTCCTCTTCTACCTCATTTCTCAAGAACAAAAACATCAGAGAACTAAATTAAGGAATTCAATGGGTGCCACTACATGAATACCCCTGTTCAGGCAGATCAGATTGGGCAGGGTATTCTGTGACATACTTGGTGTTTTTTTTTTTCCTACGGAAAATAGTTCAGAAGAAAATGTCAGTTCATAGGATGGGAGAATATTCAAAGTATAGAGGACCTTAGAAATAATCTTGTCTCATTTAACTAAGTGGCTTTTGCCCATAGTCATTGGTAACTTGGCTACTTAGTAATATGGCTGCTAGTAGAAGGCAGATTTTCTTGCCCTCAGATATAAGTAGGCAGAAACCTAGATTTTGACCTTAGATTGAAAAAAGAACATGAGGTACATGAGGTAGAACCCAATGGAGACAGAGGTAATAAAACAAAGGGTAGAAAATCATTCGAAAAGAAAAAAATGTTTTCTTCCTTCAAGAGTATACCCAATAAAAGTAAGTAGAGTTTAAGAGAAGTAAGCTTAAGGATATTTTGTCAAAAAGGACAGTAGAAAAGAGGTAGTATATATGGAAAAATGAGTCTGAAGATTTACATTCTAAGGCCTCACTATGCCACTTGAGAGTTATGCTGTATTTAGAATACCAGCCATATACCTCAGTTTTCACAGTGGAAATAATGATATAACAACCATCTGTATGGAGTATATCAGTATGAGTGAACTAATACAGAGGAAATATATTGAACTCTTCATCAAAAGATGGAATATGTACTGAAGGCAATATTACTGTTAACATGGTCCTGAATTTATGTAGCTCATTTTATCTGAAATTTCACACCTTCATCAATTCTTCTAGAGATATTACTTAACTGTGAGGTAAATCAAATCATATGAAATAATAAAAGCATTATCTTCCCTTCAATCCTTACTTTTCCATCTGTCTTACACCCACCCTCTAATTATTGTCTCTCTAGAGCTAGCCAACCTACCCAATAGATTCCTCATTTATTCATTTCTGCTCCACATTTTCTCTCTTCCTGAAGTGAAAGAACTTTATTTAGGCATCCTGATAAAAGCCTAATCAGATTTTTGGTATTATGTCTTCCTAATAACATACTGTTTTATAGATCAAAGAAGAAAAGATCAACAAGGACAAGGGGCCCAAAGAGGAAATAAAAAGCAATTGGGATCGCAAGAAAGGGTTTCCAGAAGTCAAATCTCAGAATGGAGAACTTTCAACTCATAAACTTAAACACACAGAGAATACTTTCAGGTAAGAGACAGTTATAGCAGTGCCTGATAACTATAACCCTTGAAATAACAACATTAATTTCTTTTGTAGTAAGTAGAAATTAGTCTCACTAATTTATAGCAGGAGTTACCTTAACTTTTTTTGTGCCTTGAATGCAAAAATGAAAGAGTTTTTATTCTCAATGGACATAATTGTGTCCTGTTGAAGAAAACACATGTTTATAAATATATGCACAATAAATACAATTTAAATATGACATAGTTTTGAAATGATCAAACACTTGTAGTTGAAAGGATTAGCAAAGTCTTCATAGAGAAGGAGGTGCAAACAGATAAGGAATTCTGTGAGGCAAAAGTGAGAAGCAAGTACATCCCAGGCTTGGAGAATGGCTGATATAAAGTCACAGGGACAAGAAATGGAGTACCAAGCATGGAGAACAGCAAGAAGACAAATTTGGCTGGTCCCCAGAAGGCAAGAAAAGAAGTACTGTATAATGATATTAGGAAGGTAAGTTGAGGCCAGGTTATGAATGGCTTTTAAAGACAGAAGAGTTAATATTTTATTTCAAAGGCAACAGAGAATCACTGGATTTTATTGAGTAGGGGAGTGACAAGGTCAGACCAGTGCTTATGGAAAATACCACATCACTAATCTCTGCCAACACAGACACATCTCAAAAGGAAATCATGCTCACTTCTTCATATTTTTCTTGGAAAACCATTCTTGGTATTCCAGCCACCTCATCTGCTTCTATTCATGCACTATTGAATGGAGAATGAGGAGGCCACTTGTCTACATTACTGGGTCCACTACAAGATCAAATTATTAATTTCAACTGGTACTTCACTGAGGCAAAGCAATTTTTTAACGTCTCCCTAATTGATTCTCCATCACACTCTCTCTCCATCATGTCTGTCCAAACATTCTCTTCTCCTATCAAGTCTCCCACAGCAACTCCTCCCTTCCTTAATGGGATCCTTGCCACATAGTGACTTCACCAAAAATATCAAAGCCATTCTCCAAGTTCTCTCCACTCTTCTAACAAATCTCACAACCTCTTAACATCATCCCCACCTCTCTATTCTTAATCTAGTCTCGAATGAAGAAGGAAAAGAAAGGGACTAAAGGGAAAGGAATAAGCATTTTTTCAAACATCTAGCTAAGCACTTTAATTAGTATCTCATTTGATCTGAAGATTCTTCTTACCAAGGTCAATTCCACTCATATACCCTTGATTCCCTCCTCTCCCATCTTCTCCAGCAGATTATCTCCACTATTATCCTTCCTCTCTAATATTCAATCTCTTCCCCTCTATTAGTTCTTTCTCTGCTACTCATAAATATTCCCATCTCCTCTATCCTGAAAAAAAAGAACCCAATCACTAGATCCCAACATGCTTGCTATTATCCTACTTTTCTTCTCTCTTCCTTAAACTTCCTGAAAAAAGTAATCTATACACTCAATTTCTTCACTTTTACTTTCTTAACTCCCTGCTATCTAGCTTCTGACCTCATTAGTCAACCAAAATTGCTCTCTCCAAATTTAGCAATGATCTCTTAATTGTTGAATCTTATAAACCTCTAATCAATCTTCATTCTTTGAAGCACTTTACTCTATTAGTCATTCTCTCCTCCCAGACACTCATCCTTCTTTAAGTTTTCATGATGCTGCTTTCTCCCAGTTCTCCTTGGGAGAACTCCCGGCTCATCCCTTCTCAGTCTTCTTTGTCAACTTATTATCCATGTCACAGCCACTTACTTCCAATGCCTGCCCTTGAATCTGTCTCTATTTTCTCTGTATTCACTCTCTGGATAACCTTGTAATCTCCCCTGAATTCAATTATTAACTCTATGCCAATGATTTCCAGAGCCCTGTATCTAGCTCTATCTATGTATATCCAAAAGACTTTGTATTCATTATCTATATCTATATCTTGGAGATATTATTTTTATTCATATGTGTGTGTGATCATTTCATTTTCCCTGTTAGGATGTAAGGTTTTTGAGAACAAGTTCTGTTTCATTTTTGATTTTGTATTCCCAGAGCTTAGCACAGTGCCAGGCACATAATAAGTGTTTATTACATGCTTGTTCATTAATGGCTTAGGTTAACTGATAAGAATACAGTATTAATAAAGCTATAACCATGAGTTCAGTCGTTATGTAGCACATTTGCACCTCTAGTCACTTTTTAAACATCTAATAGGACATACAGAAGGATGTCAGTGAACCAGTCACTCACTCTTGAGCAAAAAACTCATGTTATCATGTTCAAGATCATGTCCTAGGGATACTAGACAGAGGCAGACAGATAGACAGGCAGGCAAGCAGGCAGATAGTTAAATGATAGAAAATAGATAGATGATAGAAATATGTATATAGGCATATATATGAATATATATCTATAAAGGACACTACAGTTTCCATATTAAGAAAATAATATAGATATGGAACTGATAGAAATCTTAATAGCTATTTATGTCAACTCCCTTATTTTATGGGTGAAAAGATTGAAACTCACCATCAACTGGAGAATAGCTGAATAAATTATGATATATGAATGTTATAGAATGTTATTGTTCTATAAGAAACGACCAGCAGGATGATTTCTGAGAGGCCTGGAGAGACTTGCATGAACTAATGCTGAGTGAAATGAGCAGAACCAGGAGATCATTATACACAGCAACAACAAGAGTATATGATGATCAATTCTGATGGACATGGCTCTCTTCAATAATGAAATGTTTCAAACCAGTTCCAATTGTTCAGTGAAGAAAACCATATACACCCAGAGAGAGGGATATAAAATGTGGACCACAACCTAACATTTTCATGCTCTCTATTGATGTTTGCTTGCATTGTGTTTCCCTTCTCAGATTTTTTTTCTTGTAGATCCGACTTTTCTTGCACAGCAAGATAACTGTAAAAATATGTATACACATATTTGATTTGTCAAATATTTTAACATAATTAATATTAGACTTCCTGCCATCTAGGGGAGGGATGGGGACTGGGGGGGGGAAATTTGTAACAGAAAGCTTTGCAAGGGTCAATGTTGAAAAATTATCCATACATATGTTTTGCAAATAGAAAGCTTTAATTAAAAAAATCATTAACCAGATATGTAATAAAGGTATGCTAATCTAAAAAAAATAAACAATTAAAATTTCATTCAGATCCTTTAAAAAAAAGAAAATAAAAGATGGAGGCTCAGCAATGAAATAACTTGCTTATAGTTCACAAAGGTACTAAGTGGAAGAGACAGGATTTGGACTCCAGATTCCATGATCATTCTGCTATCTGATGCTTCCTATATGGACTTCTGAACTCAAGAAGTTATTGAGTGGAAGAGTCCCTGAACAGATACTGCCCCTGTTATTCCTTATTTCTCATACAAAAATTGCCCTTTGATGCTACAGAGGCAAAGGAGATGTGGCAAAAGGGAATCCTCAAACTCTTTTCCCTGAGACTGAAATGTAGATCTTCCTAAAATTCAATCTCCCTAAAATGCTACTTTTGTGGGGAAACTTAGGAATCAGGTCCATGCAAAGAAGGCCTTAGATTAGAGATCACAAAGACCAAATATATTCAGTGGTGGTTGTTTCTTGGAGGTAGTGAAAAGACAGAAAGAATACATTGTTAGAGATCATGGTTTGACCAAAAAGTAAAAGTTGACAGTGGATGATGAGCTAGGAAGCAGACTGGATACTAGAAGTCCAGATGTGATGTGTCAGAGGCAAGAAAATTATATTGCTTGTCTAAAAGATGTTTTGTGTATAAAAAGTTTGCTTATGAGAGACAGGTGAAAAAGTTTCTGTTGGTAGGAAACTAATTTAGCCTATAATCAGCAAACTATCCAATAGCTTCAGAGGAAGAATGAGGTAGGATTGCCCCTTCTGGAGAAACAGGAAATCATTGAACAGCCCACATACCAAGAAGGGAGGCAGCAGGATGTCAGTGGCTGAATAAAGGGAATTCATATTTCTGACTCCTCTTCAATGGACAAGAAGTTATAGTTTCCAAAAGGCAAGAAAACTATTATCTTATTTATGAGTTAGAATAAGATTCTTGCCAAAAGGGAGAAAGGGTTTCCCAGAAAGGGAAAGGAGGACTTGATAGGGAAGTGGAACACTGATTTTGGAGTTAGAAGATTTTAGTTCAAATCCTTCTTAGGTTTAACATCTGTAAGATGACAAGGTTGGCCCTGGCTCCCGAGGTCCCTTCTGTCTCCAGACCCATGATGCTAAGCTGGAAAGATTGAATTTCAGAAAAGAAGGCTGAGCACCATCTAGTGGTAACTCATTTGGCCAGAAAAGGGAGGATAACTCACCTGTAATTTCATTAATACAGGGAACCTTAGTGAGGAAATTCCCTCTAACAATGTAAATTGTAAGTATTCTTCAACTTACTGTCTTAGAGAGAGTTGCCTGGGACATCTGAGGTACAGAACCTTGTCCAGGGTCACACAGTCTGTATATATCAGGATGGACTTGAATCCAGGACTTCCTGAATCCAAGGCTAGCTATCTCTAATCACTATCCCTTGCAGCGTCAAGTATACATTTACATCTATATCTATATTTATATATTCATATATATGTATGTATGTGTATATAAGCATATATATTATAACAGATTACTTTCAAATATTATTTTATCTTTCTAAGAGTTCTATGCTATGTTGCCTTTTATATTTATGTAAGCATATTGCAGATGTTTGTATGAATATGCCTCATATATATATGAGAGGCATTATGGCATAAGCCCCATATACATATATTGTTATTGTTCAGTCATTTCAGACTTTTCATGATCTCATTTAGGGTTTTCTTGGCAAAGATACTAGAGTGGTTTGCCATTTCCTTCTCCAGCTCATTTTGCAGGTGAAGAAACTGAGGCAAACAGAGTTAAGTGACTTGCCCAAGGTCACACAGATAGTGAGAGTCTGAGGCTGGATTTCAAGTAAGGGGGAACTGCTGGGCTTGGGGTCAGGAAGACTGGTCTCTTGTGATGAAGCCCTATTATCTCCATTTTACAGATAGTTAGAATGGAGGATCAGAAAGATTTAAGGGAATTGCCCAGAGTCACAGTTAGTGTATGAAATAGGTGCTCCTGATTCCAACTCTGGAGCTTATTAGAGAACAGGAACCTGTATCTGTTTCTATGAACAGTAGGTAAATGATCCAAAAAATCAGTAGTACTAACTCTGCACAGACAAAAGCCAGATTCTAAAGTAGATGAATTTATTTTAGTGTCTCAGCCTACCCTGCACATACACACCTAAGGGCTCTCTTCACCTTAGACCTGACCCAGGTAATTTCATTTATTTGGAATATCCTGAACTGCGTTCATGGGAAAAGGGTAACCTTACCTGGCTACTCTCAGATGTCACACACATACACACACACGCATATACGTGTGTATGTGTGTATATATGTGTGTATATTATATATGTGCATATATGTTTAGCAGGTGACCTTCTGGAGTGTCCTGCCTCTGTCTTTCTTATTTACCCTTTAGCGACACTGCCAGGATTTCAGTTCAAGTAGAAGTGGAAGCTAATGTGTAGCCAGGTGATAGAGATATTTTTTAAATAGATAGGATTTGGCTGTGTCCCTCAAGTCATACTGAGCAGGCAGCCCCTGAGCTGCTTATGTGCAGAGCTAGCTGTAGTTGTTGTACTTCTAAGAGTTTCCTTCTGGTTTCCTTTACAGCCGGAGTGGTGGGAAAGGGAGCACAGACTTAAAGGAGGCTGAGGCAACATCCCAAGTGGAGGCTGGCAAGAGACTGGAGGAGCTGCGCCGCCGCAGGGGAGAGACGGAGAGTGAAGAGTTTGAGAAACTAAAACAAAAGCAGCAGGAGGCTGCTTTAGAGCTGGAAGAGTTGAAGAAGAAGAGGGAAGAGCGCAGAAAGGTTCTAGAGGAGGAGGAGCAGAGGAAGAAGCAAGAAGAGGCCGAGAGAAAAGTCAGAGAGGAGGTAATGATGGACTAGGAGGAATGGGCTGGCTTAAAGCAGAGTGGAAAGAACCTTGGCCTGAGACCAGGGTACAGCCAAGGCAGTAATCCCTGCCCCCACCTTTGAAGACACCTTACAAGCCCAGACCTCTCTCAATATTTCATTCTGCAAGAGTTTTAAATATTTTTTAAAGGCAAAGAGCAATTGAACAGCTGGAAATTGATCAATCAGCTACCTGATGAGTAAAAAACAATGATCACAGGTAGCTTATCCAGTAATAGATAACTATGAAACCCACAGTCCAAATGAATTGAAGAGTATGAAAAGCCCCCTTTTCCTTAACTTAGACTTCCCTTCAAAATCTTCCTTCTTCTTTTTACTTTTTTCTTGCTCTTTTTTCCTTCTTTCTCTTTTCCTGCTCCTACTTTACTCCTCCATCAACTTTCCAACCATCAGCTAGCCAGAATTTAACATTGAAATATATTTTAAAGCATTTGTTCTATTTATTAAAGAAAGCTTTAAACTATTATTTATCCTGTTCTTAAGTTGAAAACCAAGTAATTCAAATTTTTAATATTTCTAATACTCAAAAGAACTCAACAACCTTAAATTTATTTTGTTTTGTTTTGGTTTTTGCTTGTATGGTCCAAGGTTTGCCTTTTTTTTCCTCAAAAACTCAATGGTCTCAAAACTAAAATATGTTCCCTACCCATCTAATGTAAATCTGGTTTCATCAACTAATATCTGAGAGGATAAATCATTCAGTAATGGCAAAGTCATCCAGGGTCAGGAGGGCCCCAACCCAGTGCTTCCCTTTTATCTGTTTACCAGGCCTCTTAAAATTACCTAACCAAAGGCATTTCACACTCTCCCAAAAGCCAACTGGCACACAGAACAATTCAGCTTTGAAATCTTGTGGGACCTTAAAAAAATTAGCCACCAGACCAATATTCTTAGCCACAGGATTTTGTTTTCCATTTTTCTAAGCCAAGATTGGCTACTTGTAGGAAATGGGGCACTGTAGGGCACAGGTCTACCATTCATTTACCATAAAACATGGACCAACACATAAAACGCCTTTATAACATAGTTTTCTGTGCAAGATGAGGTTAATCAAATATACCCTTTTCCACGTCACAGAATTTACATAAGCTAATATAAAGACTACAGTCACTCTTTAGGAAGGAAAAGTGGCAAATCATAGTATGAAAGTTTATCCAACAACAAACAACTAATCTGTATTTTATGAACACCTCTTATGTATGCAGTACTGTACTGGTTCCTGTGAAAAATGCAGTAATATAAGTGTGCCCACCAACCTTATAATCTAGGCTTGTTGAGGAAACAAGCACCAGCAACAATAGTAAATGATACAAATCTAATCAGGACTCAGTTATATGATATAGGACACTGACACTAAAAGATTTAATGTACTATGATAAAAGTAAAAATTTTAATTGCTTAAGGATCAGGTGAGGAAAAATCTGCCTTGGTAACAGTTCAACAAACATCAGCTTCTTTTATGGTTAAGGAGAGCTTATTATTATATAGAATCGTACTAAACATGCACAAATTAGTTAATTCAATGTAATTGGGGAGGAGGGAAGAGCATTTTTAAAAAGAAGAATCAGAGAAAAGATCTGGGAGTTTTATTTGACCATGAACCTAATGACATCTATCTCTCACAGGGATATTTTGAAAATGCTTATCAAGCCTTTAAGAGCTTTATAAATGCTAGTCATTATTACTACTAAGAATAACAGAGCTAATATTGCCAATGTGGTGTCAATACCAGGAAAGCTAATGTCAGTCTGACATTAGTAGAAATGTCATGTCCAGATCTTAGGAATAATAGTCCCATGGTACTTTTATGTTAATCTGATCACATCTGGTGAATTATATTCAATTATAAGCACCGTATTTCAAGACTGGCATTCATAAACTCCTCCAAGCAAGACAGAATGGATGATAATATTCCAAAAATTGGACTTGATCATGTCTAAAGTTCCTTCTAACATTAACTGCCTCTGATTCTGGAAACCACTCAAAGCAACTAGAATGGACATATGTAAGAGCTACCTTCAAATAGTTAAGGAAGTATCATGTGGAGAAGATAGACTTATTCCTAATAGCCAAAAGGCAGAAAAGGAATCAATATAAAAGCACAATGACCTTAGAGACTGGAGAGCTAAGTTAGCATCCTCATCCAAATAATCATAATCTGCGTGACCTTGGAAATGTGATTCTCTAGGTTTCAATGTCCTCATCTATAAAATGAATATACCAATTCCCAAATGGTCTACCTCATGAAGTTATTTTGCAGAAAAAGCTTTAAAACCCCAAAAGTTATTATATTATTGTTATTGTTACTATAATTAGAAATAAGTAAAGAGGTAGAATTGAGTTCAACAAGAAATAAATAAATTATCAGAATAAAAATAAATTTTCTGTGTATTAAACCTTGAGGCATTTGGGTAAATTGAGGAGAAAAGGGAAGGCAATGGAAAACCAAGAAGGAAATCAGGAAGGAGGTAGTGGGAATTTCAGTGAGGAAACTCCTTTCACCAAAGCCAAACAACAACCTGAGGATCAATTGCACTTATAGGAATTGGCCCAGATCACATAGCTAAACCAGAGATGGGATCAGAACACAGGTTTTCACTTTCTCTTTTTGGCTTGAAGTTACTTCAAAGTATCTCATGTTGCTTCCTTCTAGGAGGAAAAGAGGAGGCTGAAGGAAGAGATTGAAAGACGAAGGGCAGAGGCTGCTGAGAAACGCCAGAAAATGCCAGAAGATGGTCTATCAGATGACAAGAAACCATTTAAGTGTTTCACTCCTAAAGGCTCATCTCTCAAGGTAACTTTTTTGAACCAAATTGTCTATTATAAGAAACTTCATCTATTTTATTCCAGTCTATGGATAGACCTTTGTTCTTTTTCCTCCCCTTTGATATCCACCCTTTAGCCATTGCCTGGTTTACAAATGTCTTAACCAAATGAAGAACAGTGGAAGAGAAAACGGTGACATTAAAACCCATTATATATTTGTTTAGGCATAAGCTGAAATGAGTCTTGGAGATTATCTGTGGCTTGTCATCCCTGACTCTCAAGATGAGACCACTGGGAACTGATTGTCACTTAAAGTAGTTAAGGCAGACATGAACAAATAAATATGATTCTTTTGTCTCTGATACTTCCTGCCTCTTCATTGCTTTGCAACCAGAAATGCCACAGGTAGAATTTTAAGACTATGGACATGGAGGGGAATTAAAATGGCATCTAAAATGGCACACTAAAAATAAAACAGCTCGGGGGCAGTGGATAGAGCACCAGCCCTGAAGTCAGGAGGACCTGAGTTTAAATCTGGTCTCAGACACTTAACATTCCCTAGCTGTGTGACCCTGGGCAAGTCACTTAACCTCAATTGCCTCAGCAAAAAGCAAAAAAAATAAAAAAATAAAAATAAATAAAAAATAAATAAAACAGCTCTGAAAATGTTTGTACAGGGAGATCCTTTTTTTTCCTTTTCATAATATCTTTCAAATGAAGTTTTAGCAATTAATATCAGTTTTGTATCTTTTTGTATTGTTCTCTTTAAAAATCCATATAAGTTCTAAATCCTATCAACAATCAAATATTTTTTTTCTCATCAAGAGTTGATATGTGGCAGGAACAAGACATACTTTTTAAGCATGAAGGAAATGTCAACAAATAATAATTGCATTTACTTTTTCTACTTCTAGATAGAAGAACGAGCAGAATTTTTGAATAAATCTGTCCAGAAAAGGTACATATATACACATATATTTCATGGTTTATCTGAGAGCAGCAATCTCATATGGATACTGTAAAATCATTTATTCTTTTCTTTTTTTAAGCAGTGGTGCCAAGTTAAGTCACCCTACAGCAGTTGTCTCCAAGATTGACAGCAGACTAGAGCAATACACTAGTGCAATTGAGGTAACCATTGTCCTAATATTTTTTTTTGTCCATCCAGTAAATTGAGCTACCAATGCATAAAAAAGGAACAAATGTAAAAAATACTTGCTAGGAGCCTATTTGATTTGAAACAGTAATAATGTCCAATATCCAGTTAATGATTTAGTCATTAAAAAGGTTTTGATTCAGCTTCAGACTATGGCAGAGAAAGCCCATCTGAAGTAATGAAAAGTATAAATAGCAGAACATTTTAAAAAATATATATATAGCTTTATTTCTTTCAACTTGAGTTGGCTTTAGGTGGTAGTTAGCCTCCCAAAAAATTGTAATTGTGGATTTATGTATGGAAAAGTCCCCAGATAACATTTAGTTCAGATTCTACCCAAATCATGAATTGTCTATAACACCCCCAACAAAGTGGTCTCTAAATTTTACTTGAACATTTTGAGTTTTGTGAAATACTCTATACCCTGAGAGAGTCCATTCCAATTTTGGATAACTTTTTGAAAGTCTTTCTTATTTATGACTATAATTTTCTATAAATATTCAATAATATATATTTCACTCCATGGTTTTAGCTCTGCCCTCTGTTGCAAAGTAAAAGTTTAATTCTCTTTTACATGAAGACATTTCAGACATTGAAGATATCAATTATAATAGCAAGCTTTCCTTCTTAAATGTGTTACCCATAATTGAACCTAATACTCCATCTGTGGTCTGATCAGAAATACATGCATTCATATGAATCTAACACTTTTCTTCCTCTGGATGTTTTATTTTTTTAATGGATAACGGAAATTCCTTTGCTAATCAACATTATGATTTACATGTTCAGTTAATATCCTTAAGTTATCATCATCATTACCATCATCTTCATATTATTAGCAATAATATAATTTATGTTTCACTAATATTTCTGGAGTTATAAATTTTTTTTCAAAGCAACTGTTAGTTGTGACTTATTTGTTTTAATTTCATTATTCTAATTTCAAAGATGAAGAAATTGCAGCTCACAGAAAAGTTAATTGGCCCATTTTTTACCCCAGTCAAATTTTAGTCTATCTTTCCTAACCCCCAAATCTAATTCTCCTACAATTGTATTCATACTTGTTTTGCTAATAAAACCTTTGTTCATATGTACTTAGTGACAAAAATTTTCAAGAGTTACAAAGCAGTCTATGCCTACTGTTCATACCAATTATAATTATTCAAAATTCAAAATTTCTATAATTGTAAGCTTCTTGTAGTCAAAGATCACTTTTGATATTTTTATATCTTTAGGATATAAATGGCAAGACAGTAGGCCTTAGAGTAAGGAACACATAAATTCAAGTCCTATCCCTGACACATATTATTTATATGATCTTAAGCAAGTCAATTAATCTATGTCCCTGTCTCTTAAGACAGTAAATTTCAATGTGCAGGAAAGGAAATTTCCTCACCAGAAGAAGAAAGGAAATGAAATCATAGGTCTGGTCCCATCAAAGAAGTACCTAACTTAGCAGTGGAGTCCTAATTATTGAGTTTACTTACATAATTTTTCCCTCCATCCTCTTTTAGTAGACATTTTACTGCAAAAATAAAGGGAAAAGTCTACTCATGAACTATATTCCTGCCAGCTAGAAACTGTTGACAGGGTGAATGTGGAATGTGATTCCATATAGTCAAGAGTATAATTTTAAAATTCATCTCATATACTTTTTTCACCACTAGTAAAAGGAATCGTTTTGTGGTAAAATTGAATTCTGAGAGAATATGTTGCCCAGACTTAACCAGTCCGATCCACATAGGAAATGGAATCCTCAATGGTATGTGGGCTAGATCAGATGATCTCTCAGGATAAAAGGAATTTTAAAATAATTACTTTGGGAGAGAAGATAGCCTTGCTGTAAATTTCAGGAAGTCAGTTTATCTATACTGAACTCAAATAATTCTCCCTCATCAGGGCACAAAGGCTTCCAAACCATCTAAGGCCTCAGATCTACCAGTTCCTGCTGAAGGAGTGCGTAACATTAAGAGCATGTGGGAGAAAGGAAATGTGTTTGCCTCCCCTACTGGGACAGGCACACCAAACAAGGTGAGTTTTATTAATTATGTCTTTGTTTCATTTTTTTCAAGAATGATCATAGCACTTAATCATAGAACCAGCAGGAAAGAGAGATTTCTCATAAATGAATTAATTCCTTTAAAAAGTGTTTTATTCACAATGACCAAACTCAGAGGATATGTTTAAGTTACATAATGTGTTTTGACTATAACATTCTAAATTATATTTCTAGGTTTGGCAGTCAATCTCTGAATGAAAAAAAATCAGGATAATATCTATTCAATAGAACAGTTTGTATCATTCAAGACCTTATATGTTATATAATTGAAAAAGTGAAAAAGTGAACATTATGTGATTGTCTTAAAGATCATGGGATCAGAGAGCTGAAAGAAACCTTTGAGGTTATCTGGTTCAATGACATTTTATAGAAGAAGATAGTGAAGCTAAGAGAGGTTGTTGTTTAGTCATTTTGGATTCGGCACGATCCTATTTGGGATTTTCTTTGCAAAGATATTGGAATGATTTGCTGATTACTTCTCCAGCTCATTTTACAGGTGAGGAAATTGAGGCAAAAGAGGTTAATTGTCTTGCCTGGGGTCATATAACTAGGGAGTGCCTGAGGTCAAATTTGAACTCAAAAAGATGAGTCTTCCTGACTCCAGGCTGGGTGCTTTGTCCCCTGAGCCACTTAATAAGTGGCACCTCCCTCCCATTTAGTGGCAGAGAGGAAGGAGATTTGGATTCTTGTCTCCTCATAGTAAGCTGCTAAGTGCACCACCAATAGGCACTGGACCTGAAGTTAAGAACACCTTAATGTTCAAACGTAGCCTCAGACACTTATTGGCTATGTGACCCTGGATGAACTACTTACCCTCTCAGCCTCAGTTGTTTCATCTGTAAAATGATAATAATAATAGCATCTGTCTCCCAAGTTATGATGAAGACAGAGGGAGATAATTTGTGTAAAGCATTTTGCAAACCTTAAAATGCTTTAGAAATGTTGCTGTTGCTCTCATTATCCTGAAGACCTGCCTCTTGCTCTTTCCCCTATAGTAATTAGATGGGGACTTTAAAAAAAACCAATCCTACTCCAGCAATTTTTCATTCAACTATAATGAAGATAAAGCAGCGGCATACAAGATGCCCCAGGCTTGGCTGATAAAACAGGTTTCCAGCTAAACCTGGGCACCTTGCATGCTGCTGCTTAGTCATGACTGCAGATTGATTTCACCAGGAAATCAGGGATATGTTAAGCACCCCACTTACCCTACATGTCTGCTTCAATGGGCATGTCTCTATCTCTCTGTGTCTCTGTCTCTCTCTCTCCCCTCCGCCTCCGCTCTTACTCTCTCCTTCCTCTCACCCCTCACCCCCCAGTACTTCTAGAGTCAAGTCTGGAGCCACGTGTGACTCCTGAAAAAAGTAGGTTTCTCTCCAACCCCTAGCTAAGCCTCCACGCACAGGCTCAGTCAGAAACCAAGACCAGGACCATTCTGAGTATCTTACATTTTGTTTGCTTAACTCTTTTCAGGAAACTGCTGGCTTGAAAGTGGGGGTTTCCAGCCGCATCAATGAATGGCTAACTAAAACCCCAGAAGGGAACAAGTCGCCTGCTCCTAAGCCCTCGGTAAGTGCAGCTACAACTTTCTGTGGGATTCTTTACACTTTCTCCTTCAAACAGAAGGCTAGATGAAAAGAAGGCAATTGAATTTGACAGGGGAAAGAACAAAGTGGTCCTGTTTTCTTGTAATAAGTAAGCAGGTACCAAAGGAGCTCAAATGCTCATGGGATTCTTAGGATTTCGAACAGGATAGGATTTTAGTGGACTATTCCCTTGAAAGGCATGCCTTTCTCAAAATCACACAGCAAGTATTTCCCTGAACAAGCCCATTTAACCTCAGTTTGCCTCAGTCTCCTCATCTGTAAAGTGGAAATAATAATAGTATTCCCCAATTCTAGCACATAGTGAGTGTGATATAAATGTCAGCTATTATTATTAATAAGATATATAGGTGGGTAATTAGATTAGATGAATAGATAATATATATTAGATGGATAGATTGATGGATGAATGTTTAGATAGGTAGTAGATAGATAGATAGGTAGGTAGACAGACAGACAGACAGATAGGTAGATACATAGATAAATGGAGAAGTCAGGCCCTCTGACTACAAATCTCAGATTCTTCTCCCATACCAGTCTTGAGTCTCCTGACAATTGTAAGTAAAAGCTCAAAAGATTACATTTTTTTAGAACTGAAAGAAACCTTGTAAATCATTTAATCTAAACTCCTGATTTTTCAGAAAAAGAAACTGAGGCATTCAGAAGTGACTGAGTTTAAACTCACACAGGAAATTGGCACAGACTCATTGATTCTACTTCCAGCATTTTTTCCTCCTGTAGGACTAGCTCTCTAAGTGGTTGCCTTTTCTGACCATTACTAACCCCAAATGGGAATATTCAAGTACTAGAAATGGCAAAGAAATACTATTGTATTAAAATATAGTGCATTGACTTTAATTGTTTTTTATAAGTCATCTGATTCTGCTGAAGAGGTACAAAAGATACTTATAAAACACTTTTAAAGAATTATTTTTTTTAAATTTTAGCCCCAAATTCTCTTCCTCCCTTTAGCCATCTTATTTGTCATAGTCCTATTTAAAGTTTGAGAAATTGGCTTTTTTTGGAGAACTGTGCACATGATATAAACATAGTTGGTGAAATGTTTGGTAGAACGAATTACTAGCACCACCACATGAAAAACAGCAATATAATCTAGCCATTATTGGCTCTTTGACTCTTGTTTTGGGAGATCTGAAATGTACTGATCTATTTAGCAGGGACAAAACATTATAAAAAAGTATTTAACCCCCATGCTCAAAAGTGGTGCTGAGAATCATATTTGAAAAATCTTGTTAAGAATCTTTGGATAGTACAATAATCTGATTTACATATTTTAATATAAAAATGCACAGATATTTATTTAGTCCTTGCTACCTTGTCACCTTCAGCTAGTTACATGTCAGGTAGGTTTTTGTAAACAAAAGTGCCTATGACTAGTGAGTCTCAATTAGAGCAAAATTTCTTACACTCACAATCTCTGTTCTTCCAAGAAATTTTTATATGACCCGGCATATAGGTACATAAAAAAGGTATATAAATCAAACATTAACTGATAATAAACCATAATTTTGCCACTTCCACATTCAGCTACAAGATCCCATATGGGGTTGAGAATGATAGTTTAAGAAACTGGGAATTAGAGCACCATCTATTCCAGGATAAGCATGGAATCAAAATCATTGATAAAATATAGGACTTAAAATAGTTCCTCAAAAATCTAAGTATTTAAGGTATTGGATATTAAATCTGACTCATTGGGTTGGGTATATAATTTTTAAGATAGCTATTTGTCAACACTTTTCAGAATTGGAAAAAAAAAAACCCGAAGAAAAAGTATGTACCCTAGCTTATCAGACAACAAATCCCTATTAGACACTTTCTATGTTCTAGATACTAAATTAATCACTAGATACAAGGCAAAAGGGTATCTAAGGTAAACATCTTGTCATTACTCCAGCTGCCCATGTGTATTCTATTCATTCTCACCCACCCACCCCCAAAGCCCAACCCCAATACCCTCTTTTTCTTTTATCTCTTACTCAGGGACCAATAATCAAATCAATATTATTATTGCTACTGGAAAAGGTTAATAGATTCTAGTAGATTACCACTGCTTTGTTGCTCTATGCATAATTCTTAAGACTGAAGAAAGACCAAAAGTAACTTCTTCATGACAAGATGTTTACCTTGGATAGACCCTGGTTTTCTGGTAGATGGCTGGGGAAAATTAAACATGGTCTGGGAGAGGCTAAAGGGCTGAGGCAAGGATTGACTCAACCAATAATATTAAGCAGGTCTTCCTCGAAACCAGCTCTAAAAATAAATGCATTAACTCCCCTTGGGAAGTGGTCGGAGAAGTCAAAGTCTCTGAAATTCCTTGTAAGTTATTCCCAGTGTCAGGGCAGATGGCAAAATGCCAGTGTTGGCCAGCCTCAGTCCCCTGGTAATGGTCGGATGGGATTACAGTAGAAGCCTTGTTTATCTGAGGGGAGAATTTGATGTGAGAGAGGTTCTGGTATGGTATGGTCTCTTCTGTGCCCAGGATAGCCTATGTTAGCACTTTCCCAGTTGGGAAGAAAGTTTTCTTCATACTGTAGTCTACAGTTGCCTCATCAAAGTGTGAAGGTAACCCTGGATTCTTGAGGTCTGTGCCAACAGAATATAGGAAAGTTCTATTGAACTAAAAAAAGCTTTGAGTATAGACCCAAAAACCTACTCCGTCTGAAGCTTGGTTGACATCTGAGGAAGTTTATTGCAACCTACAAAAGTGGCCATCTATTAATAATGAAAACTTCATTCATAGCCACTCAGGAAGGCTATGTAAGTAAGTTAGAAGGGTGGCATTTGTGTTGCTGAAATGAGCATTCACAGACTCCTGAAGTATTAATTTTTTTACTCAAGAGCTTAGGCTAAGATGATCTAGTCATGTCTCAGTATATTGTACATATAAACTACTACTCTTCTGAATTACTTATTATTATCAAATTTATAAGCCAATCATTCCTGTCTTGATAATTACAGGAAAGATAGATAGAAAACAGTTCCTCCCTTACATAGAATAGAATAGAATATAGAATGTAAAATTATATTTGTGTCCCCAACAGAGGGCCATTCTAAGTTGCCATGGTAATAACATTTATGACTCGATTGGTTTGAGAATTCTCTCCATAAATAAAGTTTACAATACTTCTTTATCTCAGTACACAAAAGACTTGTCCATGTTCAAAGGATCAGATTTAGAAATGAAAGGATTTATTTAGATAAAACCCTCTTCATTTTGTAGATGACAGAGCAAAAGTGTAGAGAAGTTGTGGTTTACTCAAGCTCCCACATGTATTAGTGGTTTCTCTATTTTAAAAACCAAAAATGCTAAATCAAGTATTCTTTATATTTTTACATAGCTAGTGTTAGAGACTGAATTTGAACCTGGGGCTTCCTTATTCCTAGTTCAACACTTTCTACTATGCCATTCCTAATCAAAAAGCCAGAAGAAAGCAGCTTACAAAACAATAATAAAATTTCTGCCTAAAAACAATTTCCTGATAAAAGATTTATCTTCTTCCCTTCATGTTCATAGTGGATTAATTAGACCTGTTATTGAGTGACTACACTGAACAAGCAGAAGTAAACATGGCAACTATTTTATTCCTTAGAATGTCCTTTCCTTCCTTGAGACTGTGTCCCAGTTTCTGTGGAGTTGTTACTGTACCTTAAATCATAATGATTTCTTTCTTTTTAAATTAAACTATATTTTTCATCATCAAACATTTATTTTTTTCCCTTCACATTTTTAGAGGTCAGAGAACAGGATCATCCCTAGTGAACAGGAGACACTGATAGATGAATTTCAATCCTAGGACAGAAGTGATAGGTTCTAGGACCCCTTTTTATGCTTCCTGCTATATAGATATGCATTCAGAGACATGTGTTTTTAGAAATTCTGATAAGGGCAAGGATGAAGCTAAATTTTCAGAGATTCCAATACTCCAAACTGATAGCCATCCAGTAATAACCCAATTAGAAAGAAAAAAAATGGGATTAAAGAGCCTACTGCTAAAAATTGTCTGATAAGAATATAAGCCTATTTCATTTACAAAAACATTCGACCCAATCCAACAAATATTTATTAAACACCTATTATATATTTAAAGTACCATGGTAGGTACTGGTAATGTGCACACATACACACACACACACACACACACACACAGTCCATGTCTGCCCTCCATTGGAAAGCTAAAGTAGATAAACAGATTATTTTGGGGGTGGCTTCCCCAAAAAATATAAATATATAAAACCAGAACTAAGCAAATGGGGATCAGAAAAAGTTTCCCATGGAAGATGCAGCATCCTTGTAGGTAGGGACTGTCTCACTTTTGTATTTGTATTTCTAGTGCCTTACTTAGCATAGTGTTTGGCACATAGTAAAAAGTGTCCAATTAAGCATTTGCTGATTAATTGAGGAGAATACATGAGCCCTGGAAGAAGCCAGAGATTCCAAG
The DNA here is from genome assembly GCA_023553655.1 of Myrmecobius fasciatus. Taxonomy (NCBI): domain Eukaryota; kingdom Metazoa; phylum Chordata; class Mammalia; order Dasyuromorphia; family Myrmecobiidae; genus Myrmecobius; species Myrmecobius fasciatus. Next base: position 640,999 of record JAJPUD010000245.1, read on the forward strand.
ACAGAAAGAGCACAACAAAACTGCCTAGCTTTAGATACACTATGTTTTTGCCAGACTTTGATCTGGTAAGAATTAAAAGTTCTCTGAAAGATTTATCATTATTTGTTCCTCTTCCAAAAAATTTTTAAAATATTTCCAGAGCTGAAGGAGTATTCACTTGATTCCTCATTTGGGTGTTTCAATTGTTGCTTATGAATAGAATGTGTAAAATGTCATGTAGTTTTGCAAATGGAATTCCATTCTAAATATATCTACTTTGGTTCTCTTGTTTCTCCTTTATGTCTAAAATTCTCATTAGAAAACAAAATACTAACTTGTCTCTCTTTTTTGTTTAAAAAAAAAATCAACAAACTCTCAGCTGACTACTCTTCCTCTTCACTCTTTGATCTCTGCTTGACTGGAAAACCTGCTTCTGATGCCTTCATTTCTCCTTCTGCTCTTCAGGAATGAGTCTTTCTTTAAAAAAAAAAAAAAGTAAGGCCAGGTCAGGTAAATTCATTTACATTTCTACTTTGACTTAAAATGCCAACATCTTTCTGTGACTTAGTCAATGTTATCTGGTAACATGATGGGCAAACTGCCGAAATGTTGCCATTTGCCAAATATCTTTCAATTGTCATATCTCTTCTCAGATTTAAAATATAACTACTGGCAACCTGTACTTTAAAACCGACAATGTAAGCTAAAAATAACTAAAGGTTCTGGTGAGTGAAAGATTTACAGAGAATTTTTAAGGACAGAAAAACATTGGTATGAAAGACAAGTATTTGCCTTCTATGAATCACCCAAGCTTAAAACAAGTCACTTTCCAAACCCTAGCATCAACATGTCACTTAGTCTAGTTTTCAAAACTCTAAAGACGCCTTCAGGACAACTTGGCAACAATTACCCTGTCAGATTGGCAAAGGGTCTGGAGAAACTCTTTCAGAAACAATTTGTACTCATTGCTTGATGCTGCCAAATTAAATAATTGTAGCTCTTTCTTGGATATCAGGAACATGTGCTGTTGCTAAAATCCAAAAACTCAATGAGATCCTCAGCCAGGTCTAACCTGCCTGGAGTAATGGTATGTACAATGAATGAGTCCTAGAAAACATTGCTTGGTAATAATATTTATTTCCTCTCTATAGTCTAATGCCTCATAGTGGCATGTCAGTTCTTGAAGACTATACCAGCATTATTATAACTTAGACAGATCTTAACTAAACCGTAATGATTTCAAGTATAGACCCAGAGATGGACTGTGTAATTGATAGCCAAAGTTCAGCCTAGTAAAATTTGTAATAACTCATCACTGAAGTGTTTGAACCCCAGCAACTAGTGAGGACCACCTAAGTAATGAATAGGGTCACATTATCACTGATTTTGACCTGAAAAGGGACTTCAGAGTTCATTTTGCAGATGAGAAAACTGAAACTCAGAGAATTTAACTCACTTGCCCAATGTTACACTGCCAATATCTGGATTGTTGGAAGAAGCACCTATACCAAAGAAATCAATAAATCCATGAATTCTTGAGAAGTAACATATTGATTTGGTGCCCATGAACAAAATTAACTCTTTTAGAATGCTCATCGATAGATCTTGGCAAGATAGATATCACTGTTGCACTAAAGTCAATATGCTTTCCATAAAAGCACTTTGTTACCAAAGAGTCATTTAGGTTGGCCGTGAGAATAAAAACAAACTTCTATTTAGCACAGATTTTGTGCTTTTTTCTCTGCAAAATTCATACTTAATTCAATATATACCAAGTTATTATAAAGTCTAGAGTCTTCTTAAAGTCTATTAGGTTCTTATGTCTATAATAAATTCTAAATTATCCCTATGTGGATTATCCAACCTTGTAAATTTTCTATAGCAAATGTATGTTCTTAGACCTTCTTCTCCATGCTATCTAGTATATCTTTAGCTTATCTAAATTTCTCCTGCTCTGATTTTTGCTCTTTGCCCAATTAGTATGGGTTCAGGGACTATAAACTGCATTTAATATTTAAGGAAATACTTTTATTTTCTTAAGTTTTTAACTTTAAAGTTTAAGGAACTCTTTAAAGAAACTACATGTAAATTATTTTAGATATTCTATGCCATATTTTGTTCCATAAGCACAGTTTATCAAAAGTTATTTTAGTTATTTGATTCTTCCTTATAGCTCTATATTTATCTGTCTGCTTCAAACTTCAAACACACCTAGACAGAGCATTTAAGTAAATTCCCAAAGTTACCCAAGAAATCAGGAATCAGGTCAGGATTAAAACTGGGGTATTCTGATTTCTAGTCCAGTGCTTTCTCCAAAAGACAAAGGCCATGGTTGTATGATGGGGTGGAGGGGAAGAAAGAAAGTAGAAGTGGGGCAGAAGCAGCATTATTCAATAAATACCTATTTCATATCACTGAAAAAACTAAAGCAAGTGAAAAATACCCAATTCAGAGATGAAGTATAGTCATGGCCAAAGTACGAACTTTTGTTTTTTAACAGGACTTAAGGCCGGGTGATGTATCAAGCAAGCGCAATCTCTGGGAAAAGCAATCTGTGGATAAGGTCACTTCACCCACTAAGGTAATTTCTTGGCTAATCACTCAAAGAAGAGTTTACACTTCATGACCAATTTTTTTTTCTTATATACTAGGATCAGACTTCAGAAGAACATAGAAAAACTGGCAGCATAGGCAAGAAGAATTAACAGACTTGTACCCCAAAAAAGCATTCACTTAGTAAACTTGATGCCAGACTGTTTCCCAGCAATTTTTTCTAACGCAAGAAATTGATTTTGAAACAAAGGAACCTAAAATAAAGTACACGGATACCATAGGTACTGTGTGCCACTCAAGAGTATCAACTCATTTCCCTGTAGTGCTTTTCAAAAAGATGAACCCTTGAGCCCAATAACTAGAGTGAGGTTTATTTCTCACTATTGTTTTTTTTTTTGACCAAAAGATGCCCCCTTTCTGCAGAGCAAAATCTTGCCTATATTTTAGGGACTCTCAGATTGCAGAAATATTTCCTTGGGGCATAGTAAGGTTATATTAAGTACATTATCCCCCATGTGATAATTCAACTTCTATTTGTCAGTCATATTTCTGTTATAATATAGTCCAGTAAAGGGTGAATGAAGGGGGGAAGAATTATGAAGCAATGGAAACTCTAGAATGAATAGAGGTAGCTTTTAAACAAACCTTTAACAAACTTCTTTTTCATTTTAAACCAATTTGTGCAACTCTAGGATCACCTACCATCTGCTATTTTCTACCTCCCTTTCTTTCTTTCTTTCTTTTTTAATAAAGCTTTTTATTTTCAAAACATATCCATGGATAATTTTTCAACATTAACCTTTGCAAAATCTTGTGTTCCAAACTCACCTCCCTTTCTAAAATTTTAAATGTTGATGAACTTTGATAAAAGGGAAGAAAAAGTAATGAAAAAGGAAAAGTTAGAGGAGCCAATGTAGGTCAGTGTTTTCTATAAACACATTAGTTAATTTATATAAACTATCATAATTTAAGGTAATTCATTTATATAGGTAAGTGTATGTGTATGTGTTTTAAAAGCCATATAGGTGTATGTGTGTGTGTGTGTGTGTGTGTGTGTGTGTGTGTATACTTTTTTTTTTGCAAATGAATGAACTTTGGGAAACATAAGAGAGAAGCATCCTAAGATAAGATAAGTAACTTCTAAAAAAGGATAAATATTAATTTTTCAGAGGTTGTATATGTTCAATTTTTATTTCCTCCCCACGCCCCATAAATATACACATTTCTTGAGGGAGAGGGATTAACAGCAATCTACAAGCCATTCTTTCAAAAAACTTACATCATGTGGGGGCCTTGACTACTCTGTCCACTAAGATGTTATTGGACACATCAGAGGGAGAATTCTTATGCAGGAAGTGGAGCAAATAAATAGTCTGAAAGTAGAGAGACATTGGCAGAATAGGCTTTCACCACCAATCTCCCAGCTTCTACCTTTCTATAATAATGCTATAAATCACCTTGTTCCAGATTGGCCTTTTTATATATGGGCAGCTTCACCCCCACTTCAGGTGTTCTCCTACCTACACATTTAAGTGTCATCCTACCTTAAAAACTTGTCCATTATCACAAGTCCCTCTTTCGACTTCACTTACCGCAAATCCCAACTGTCATTTAAGAGGTCAGCCAGAATTAGTGACTGAAATCAAAAGGTAGCAGAGGTGCCTGGGTGGAGTGATCCAGACTTAAGGAGTTGGGCTTTAGACCCAAAATCAGGAGGCAAGAATTGAAAGGGGAGATCAGATGATACCCAAAACAAACTCTACCATTTTATTTAAGAATGACTGAAAAAATCATCTCTTATACTATCATCAGCACACATACTACCAACCCTAGTTCTAAAGAAAGATTCTGGCTTTGAGTGCCACCAATTAGGACAAAAGACGGGAAAAGGAAGAAAAGAAGAATAGAAAAGGGGCTGATAAGTAAAGGAATCAAAAAAATTATAAAAGGAACAAGACAGACATGGGAGGAAGACCCATCCACAAATTATTACAAGTAACAGTCAATGATACCACTGTCATAAACTCCATAGCCTCCATCTCTAAGCTTATTTTCTTGTTGAGAATAAAGATCTTTTCTCTTAACAGGTTTGAGACAGCTGGAGAAAGAACACTAGGTACCTGCTCATGATGCTGGACCAGCTCAATTCAAAAGTGCTCAATTCTTCTATTTTATATTTATGTTGATTTACTATGATGTGGGTTCTTTTTTTTTTTTTTTGGTTTATTTTACATTATCCCAGTTAAACCCATGTATATTAGCACTGTATTTAATAATCACAATCTAGAGACATTCAAGGTAAAAGTACTGCCTTTGCACAGGAGCCTATTTCTAAAAAAAACCCATGCTGTGAAATACAGACTTTTCTACTGAGAGTCATAACTCTATGCCTGAACAATGATTTTTAGCTGCATCAGAAGTCAACCAAAATATATTCAAGTTGAAAAATGCCTAAGGAATGTGTGCAGTATCCATAGAAAAATAAAACAGTTGCTACTTTTGGAATACAGAAGTCATTGTTTCTGCACTTTAGAATAAGGCATGGAAGAAATAATTTTAGTTGACAATTGTAATATTTTCTGTAAGTTGCCCATGTCAGATTTGAGATACTGCAGCATTAATTTGTCTTTTTTTGTTTGTTTTATACTTCTAAAGTATCACTTTTTCCATTCTAGTTAAATTAATATCTAAGTTGGATTATTATGTTAGCTGACAGTGGTACTAATTTTTTAAGGTTGGTGGTTTTGTGGATTTCTTTGGTAGTGAATAGTAACATGGACTGCAATTTAGAATATATATATGTATGTATCATTATGCATACATATATATATATATATACAAACACAGCTTTACAAAATTTAGCGCCAAGCACTACTAATGGTAGAATGCTTTAATATGTGCTAGAATATTATATTTAGTAATAAATCTACATAACTAGCCAATATCACAGCTTTAAAAAAATAAAAAAATCACAACTTTTATATTAATATTTCACAATTGCCATTAGAAGAATGGCAGGAGATCTGAAAATTTTAAATGTCAGATAACCTTTGATAAAAGGGAAGAAAAGTAACGAAAAAAGAATAGTTAGAGGAGCCAAGATAGATCAGTATTTTCTATAAAACATATTAGTTAATTTATGTAAACTACCATAATTCAAGATTATTCCAAGTACAGTGTGAATTATGCTAAAGTATGCCTCCCTGGATTCTGTCCAAGGTCTACACCTTTTTACAAGTGGAGTTCCCATTATAAGTTAGACATGTTCTCTAAGATCCCTTACAGCCCTAAAATTAAAAACAAAAAATTATGAACTCTTACAGATTGGTCTCAGGTGTGTGTATAAAGACTAAGATGAACTAAAACTGGGCTTTAAAAAAACAATTAACAAATGTGAGTATTTAGGGCCCTAATAATTTTATCTTAACAAAATAATAATTTGTTTAAACTATGAGGTTGTTTTCCTTAGACTTTCTCTGTCTTAGCCAGTGAAGGTGAGATGATAAAATTTCATAAATATATATGAATTTCCTATGTTTTGGAAACTTTTCCATCCTCATTCAAGAATCTTTGTTCAATGATTCTTTTTTTTAAATTTTTTAAATTTTTTTTTTTTTTTGCTGAAGCAATTGAGGTTAAGTGACTTGCCCAGGGTCACACAGCTAGGGAATGTTAAGTGTCTGAGACCAGATTTGAACTCAGGTCCTCCTGACTTCAGGGCTGGTGCTCTCTCCACTGCACTACCTAGCTGCCCCTCAATGATTCTTTTTACATGTACTTACAAGTAAAGTATAAAGTCTTTCTTATAACAGCAAATATTTATTCTTCATAGTAGAAGAAAAATGGGATTCTGGCAAATAGTTTCTGATTAGATAGCATTATATTTGGGTAAGGTACACAGACACACTCACCTCTGGGTTGCTTTAAAAGAGTAAGCCAGGTTCAGTTCCAAGACTGACAAACTTGACAAATTACTGTAGGAGTTTTCAAATTTCTATTTCTAGGTGAAGTTGGCTTCAGGTACACAATGCATACAAATAGAGACTCCTGACTTCAGCAGAATCCATTTTTTTTTTCAATTCAACCAAGATCAGTTCAGTATTTCAAGGTAGTTGACCAGGAAAACAGCAGCATCCAAGACTCTCAAAATAACCATCTATCATTTTTTTTAAGATAGAATGATATAAAACATTGAGTTAGAATTTACATGCAGCACCTGAGTTCCCATAGATTCCTGAAAAACAAAGTTGAAAAAGTGAAATAGGTCCAAAAGAAGACCTACCCTAAGTTAATTTTATGTTGAGTATTTAAATTAAAACTCTTCCTTCAAATAAATATTTTCCTATCAGGGATAAAGTTGAAAATAAAATATGCAGTATATCAATCTTGAATTGTGCTCCAATAATTAGTTTTAATATGTTTTAGGGTGGGATTTTTGTTCCATTATTTTTTTGTTTTAATCTTTAAAAAAACCAAACAAACATGGTTTTGTTGTTTACGTGTTAAAAAACAAATGCATCTGTTTAACTATAAGAAGCGAGACTGCAAGTTGCCTAGCATTTTCTGTGAATCTGCCATTTTATAAACACTTCAGAGTTTTCATTGACAACTGTTAGTTGCAATACAAACAATATATTCTGAAACTGCATCCACAATAAATGAAATATCTCTAAAATGTCTGTCTTTTTTTAAGTTTGGAGTATTCCAACTGCAATAATTGAGGGATTGCTTTTTTCTCAGAAACAAGATTAATATGAGAAGTTCCAGTTTTTCCTTTTAACATAATTTCTTGCTTTGAAAAAATTCAGTCACAGGTAACTTTAGTAGGTAGCAAGTCAACAGTTTTAAAAAGTGTTTTACTATATAGCAGAAACTATCCTAAACACTGGGAATACAAATACAAGTAAGAAAAAGAAGATAGCCCCTGCCTTCAAAAAGTTTTCTTTCTGATAGAGGAAGATAAATACAAAAAGGAACTGAACAGAAGGGAGGGTGGACAAAAGGTAAAGAGTGAGAACATTGATATCTAGCAACTCAGAAACTGAGCCAGAAGGAGAATGAACCCTTTTGTAGAGGGTCCTATGCTCAACAAATCTGGTATGGATATAATAGAAGAATAAAACTGGCCTTTGTCCTTTTGAATATACCTAGACAAGTATGAGGTGCCTTCAAAATTCTTCCCTCTTCCCCACCCAATTTCAAATATGAAAAATTTCTGATTTTTTTCCCAAGTAGAGTTTTTTTATGAACAGAAAAAAGGGTGAAAATATCATTACTCAACAAAAATGTATCGTTCCTGTGAAATGAGGTAAGAGTGAATGAATTCTGGATTTGGCTTTTGAGAAGCTGGGTTTGAATCCTAGCCTGGCTACTTACTTACCTATGTGATTTTCTGGGCTTAAGTTTTCTCATCTGAAAAATGAATGGGACACTCAATGACCTTCCAGTACTAGAGTAGAACCTATAAAGATTTAGTTTCTGAATGAAATTTTTTTCTATTTATATGGCACCTTGTTAAATTCTGTTGGAAATCTCAGGCTGTGCCTGAGTTTCAAATATGAGATTTATGAATTTTGGACAGTTTCCTACCTAGTATTCCCAGAAAATTACTGTAATCACATAAACTTTTGTCAGGTCCCTGGCAACTGCAACTTTATCAAACTCTGGAGAGGAAAAGGATGGATTCATATCAACATAGACTTGGGAAAGTTAAACAGAAAAGAAGAAAAGCTGCAGCAGTATAAACCTAAAAAGATTTCAACAAATGAAAAACTTGATCATAAGACATGCATATAATGACTCAAGTAACGGTCGTTTGTTTTTTATGGCTTCTGAATAGCAGACTCATCACTTCACAGTCACCCCACACAAAGTATTCTGTTCAAATTTCTTTTTCTTTTTATTCCCTGAGGTCTAGCTTGTCACTGAGTGCTCCAAGTAATAAAGAGGAGGAAAAAGTTTAGGGACCCTAAAAATATGCTCTTCATTCAGGAAGAGGAGGTAGGCTCAGAACTAAATTTAGATTGACTTAGACCCAGATGGGTAGAAGGTATTTTCAGGGACTTAGAGGCACTGAAGCAGAGTGAAGTAAGCAGAACCAGAAGATCTATACACAACCACTAAAACAACGTAAATGGAAAGAATATGATCATTTTTAATTATCCTCTGCCACCAAAACCTTGTTTTTCAAAGTTTAAAAAAACTTGTCTATAAAAAGTTTTGATGAAGATTCAGGTTAGATTAGTACTTGGTTGAGACAAGATCTGTAAATCTATGACTGGAGTAGAGTTAATATTTATAAAGAGTATAATATTTATAAAGTTTGTCCTTACAATTCTGCAGCTAGACATAGCACAGATTTTGACAGATGGTTCTCACAGGAAACTCTCCACGACTTTATTTAATTGTGGCCATATGAACTTCTACATGAATTTGTACTAACAGGATGCTGGGAGAGAAATATGAGGTTTTGCTGGTGTTTTGTTTTCTTTTGTTTTAATAAACTCAAAAAAATTTTCCAGATTTGAAATTTGTGTCAGTCTTAGATCCATACCTATGTTTTATAATAATATCTAGTGTTTTTATGATGCTTTAAGATTTGCAAAGCACTTAATGTGTAACCTAATTTGATTCACACAGCAGCTTTCTGTTAATATTCTCATTTTATAGATCAGGAAACAGATTTAGAGAGATTAAGTAATTTGCAGGGTTACCCAGAGCTAGGAAATCTTGGTGACAGCATTTTAAACTCAGGCCTTCCTGATTCTGAATCCCAGCAATCTATCCACTATACCTGCTAGCTTCCTAATAAAGAAGATGGGATACTATTTTATATTAGAAGAATTATAATCAAACAATTATCATACCCATTTTATAAAAGAGGAAGCTGAGGTTCAAAATAAGTGACTTAAAATAATACAGTTGGTAACAGTTAAAACCAAAATTTAAATCTAAATATCTTGATTCCCACTCTAACAGTTCAAAAGACTTTAGAATCTAATAAGTTTTGTTTCTCTAATTAGTCTTTCCTGATGTTTCACTTTGCTCATCTTTTTTATTTTTCTATCTTTTCTTCCATCTTTCCTTTGGTTCAATAGTTACCCTGCTGCATAGATACCTGCTATGAAGTAGTATATCCACCAAAAAGCACAAAAATACTAATGGGGGAAAAAAATCAATGCTAGCTATCAGTAGGAACCTGACTTCTGGAAGCATGCCATCACCGTCATCTACTTTTATCATCATCATCATCATCACATCATTATCATCATCTTACTATTACTATTACTTGGGAAGTACATTCTGCAGTTTGTCCTGAAACTGTGATAAGATTATTGATCCCAAAAGGGATGGGAGGAAAATGTATAGGATGAGAAATAAAGAATAAATTTCTCCCTGTCCTATCAACTGGGACTATATTTAACATCTTTGGGTGTCCTTTTATACAACTAGAATTATTTTCAAAAGTATGTTACTTTACGTAAAAAAATTATTTGGACTAAAAAAAATTCTTTTTTCTGTTTGAAGGATGGTGGAAATTATAATATAAATTGGGCGAGGCATAAACTAGACTGGATAAAATTGCTGCTTTGAACACAGCTTGTTTCAATGTGTACTCTCTAATCTATTTATTTCCGTTTCTGAGTTTTAATCCAGAAGAAATGGGGCTTCTTTAATGAAATGCTTTCCTTACAAAACCATCTGTTATTTTCTTTGCCTAGTGTAGTCCAAACTAATTTAGCCACAAAATACTTTAGCATGTGAAATATATTAACAGAATCCATAAATGAAAAACTATGAGGTCAAGAATACAGGCCTCTCTGGGTATTAGCCAGAGTTCCAACTCAAGACAATAGACTGGTGTCTTGGTCAAAGTAAACCACAAAGTGAAGGTTGATGCTTCCTCTAAAGAGGAAGCTCCTCTTTAGATTTTCCTTTGTAATTGTGTGTATTTGTGTGTGTGTGGTGTGCCTGTGCTAGTATGTTAGGAGGAAAAGGGTAGATCCTCATTTCTTTGAGGATGCCAGGCCCTGTCAACAAGTTTTTCTCCCTCACCCAATCCTAAAATGGAGGGAGGTCTGTGTCTTGTCACAGCAATCCTATCCCCATCAGTTGTGGCTTTATCACATGATTTGAAGAAGTTATACAGAGGCAGAATTTGGCTTTAAAAAAAAAAAAACACTGGCAAACACTAATATTTTCTCAAGGAATCTTTATTTACACCACTGTAAAAGTTTTAAGAAACACTGTTTTAGCTTCCTATTTTAAACACACAAAAAAATGTGAGGGTTGACTTTTTTGGAGCAAATTAACTGCTCTAAAATATTAATCACATTGTTATGGTCTTTTTTTCTATTCAAAGTCTTATTACTCCCACCATACCACACACAATATCTTGTGACTTGGGCAGGGTTTATATGTGTGTTTATCCTTTATTTAAAAAAAAAAGGGGGGGGGGCAAATTAGGAAACTTTCAGTTCTACGACTATACAGCAATTCCCACCCAATCTCCCTATTCAGCTAAGGCCATACAATTCAATCTGTTTAAAAACAAATAAATGGAAAAGTTTCCAATATATATGAAATCCATGAAATTTGTGAAATTTTGATTTTGCCTTCATTGTCTAAGCCAGAGAAAGTTCAAGGAAAACCCATCTCTTCCAATTATACTTATGTGGCTGCTCCCCAAAATAGGAGTATACAGAAAAGGAATACTTCTCAGGGAAAGTACCAAAGTAGAAGTGACTTGCAAATGTCTGTTTTTCAGAAATCCTGAGGAAGGCTGAGATCATTATAATTCACAGAATTCTTCTTTAGAAAACTTTTACTATAAGATCTTTGCTAAAATCTTTTTTAAACTCTCTGAATTATATAAGCATATTTAACTTTTAACAAATATCCTCTGCAAATAGCATCATGGAGCAGAAAGTATCTCAAATTCAGGGAATCAGTCACCATTGAGTACCCACTATATCAAGCTCCCTAACCACCAACTGGTTAATAATAATAGTACTGATTACCTAAGTATTAAAAACAAGGCCTTTCAAAATTAATGTTTCAATTCAATCCAATCTAACCATCATGTACCAGGTATACATTATTATGGTACCAGATGCTAGGGATACAGCGATGAAGCTCTTGGGTCACCCTTTTTTCTCCAAAAGTAGCCTCCAGAAAAGTAACGCCTGCTCCAAAGGCTGTGGGTTCACATCCCCCCAAGCCATAGCTCAGGAGCGGCTCACAACAAACACTTTTTGGATTTGATTACATTCAAACCACAAAAGGGGTCAGAGGTGTCTTCCCCACTCCACATGAACTCTTTGGGGGCGAGGCCGTTTTTCCCTTTCTTGGTCTCCGCAGGCAGACAAGTGTAATTGCCCCGTGGTTGCTCTGAGTTCAAGCTCTTGCTTTGCTATTTCCTCTTCTATGTAACTTGAAACAGGATACCTATTGAAGATGAGCTTCAGTTTTCCCTTTCGGAAAAGGTGAGGATTGGATTTAGTTTGGGGCCCCAACTCCCGAGTTCTAAGAGTCTACAGGATACTACGAGACCCCTCAAATTTAAGGGGCCTAAGGAGCCCTGGATTTGGAGTCGGAAGGCCCATTCTTCGGCCCCCAGCTCAGCTGAGTGCCCTTGGGACTGGACAGCTCACTTTGAAATCACCTCTCCTTTCTGGGTCTCTAGTTTCGTCCTCTGTAAAAGGACAAGGCAAACTCTAAAAGCTATGGTCTTGTGGAGCCTTCCATTACTCGCCAGACCGAGATCGGCCTCCAGAACCCGGCTTCTTTCTGGCCTCTCTCTGCTTAGCATTAGGGTCTGTCCCGGAGCAAAGTAAAGAAGCGCCCAGCTGGGCCGGGGCAGATGGGGCGTGGCTGGGAAGGAGAGAGTTCCAGAAGGAGCGGGTTGCTACGGTAACCAGAAGGTTAATGGAGTTCACCTAGTGGAGCCACCTCAAAGCTCGGGCTCCAGATTCGGGGGCTGGGGTGGGAGCAGAACAGCTACTCCTCAGGGCGGGCCCAAGGGGTTGCTCCCAGAACTGTGCGGGACTGGCAGGCCAGGGCAGCTGGGGAGGGAACCAGGGACCGGCCGTGGAGTGAGATTGCTGCCGAAGAGGCGAGGTGAGAGGGGAGGAGAGTTCGGCGCAAGCGGGAAGGGATAGCCTCTTCAAGACCGCCTTCTTGCCTCGAGGACACGAGGGGCGGGGAGATAGGGGGTGGAGAATCCCGGCGTAGCCCAGGTCTCACAGTCTCTGCGCAGGCGCGGCGAGCTGTGGCGATAGGGAAGTCAGAGTAGGCGCCGAGTGGCAGCCGCTGGGCTAACTCCTGGTGGGGAAGCTCCCTATATTCTGGAAGGCCTTTGGTGCACCCGAAGTGGTGTCGTTAAATCATAACAATCCCCCCCCCCAAAAAAAGAACCTCGAAGATGGATCAGTCACTTATTATTTAGGTTTGACTCGCTGGCGCTCCCCCAGCAACATCCTTTAGTGCATTTCTGCAGAGGCCAGAGTTTCCCTAGTTTATTCAAGTGAGGGATGTTAATTAGGGACCTTACTATCCTTAGTTATTCAGCTTCTTCAAAGGATTAGGAACTCCAAAGGACTTTAGTGCTCATTGAGGCCAGCCCGGTCATTTTACAGAAACTGTTGTGAACTGACTTGACAAGGCACGTGACTACTGAGAAAAAACCCAGTCCACAGCCCCTTTCATTCACTCAGATTTACAAATTAAGCTTCTTTGTATATTTTGAAAGAACTTTGGAAAAAGGTAGTCCAGGAGTTCTATACATGGGATTACTAGAGTGAGGAAATCTCCACTATTTGCTAGCTGGGTCTGCCTCAATTTCCTCAAATGTAAAATGTAAAAAAATAATAATAATAATCAAGCACCTACCTCCTATGATTATTTTGAGGATCGAAGGAAATATTAAAGCTCTTAGCATTTAATATAGTAGGCATGTAAAAAATGCTTGCTTCTTTCATTTTCATTCTCCCCAAATTGAAGTCTGAGCTCCATTGCTAACATTTTGTCCAGGCTTTTCCTACTTGTAGATTTTGAACTCTGCAATTAATGGAATCTCTGACGACCTGGCCTAGATCAAAAACTAAAACACAATCACTGATTTCCTGAAGAGAAGAACAAAAGTCACTGAATAACAAATTTGTATTCTGGGAAGAATGATGTCTCAAAAAAAAAATCTTTATAAAAGATGATAAATGTTGGAGGGAATGTGAGAAAACTGGGACACTAATGCATAGTTGTTGGAGTTGTGAAATGATCCAACTATTCTGGAGAGCAATATGGAACTATGTCCAAAGGGCCATCAAACTATGCATACCTTTTGATCTACTGTGTCTGTATTCCAAAGAGAGTAACTCTGAAGTACCCCCTTAGGTCCGCAGATTGGCTAAAATGACAGGAAAAGATAATGATAAATGTTGGAGGAGATGTGGGAATACTGGGACACTAATGCATTGTTGGTGGAGCTGTGAACGGATACAGCCATTCTGGAGAGCAATCTGGAATTATGCCCACAGGGCTATAAAACTGTGCATACCCTTTGTCTCACCAGTGCCACTAATGGGTCTGTATCCCAAGGAAACCATAAAGGAGGGAAAAGGTACAAAATGTTTATAGCAGCTCTTTTTCTGGTAACAAAGAATTGGAAAATGAGTAGATGCCCATCAACTGGGGAATGACTGAATAAGTTGTGGTATATGAAGGGAATGGAATATTGTTGTTCTATAAAAAATGAACAAGATGATTTTAGAAAGGCCTGGAAAGATTTACATGAACAGATGTTGAGCAAAACAAGCAGAACCAGGAACACATTGTACGCAATAACAGCGATGATCAACTATGAAAAACTTGGTTTTTCTCAGTGGTTCAGAGATCCAAGGCAATTCCAATAAACTTTGCATAGAAAACACTAGCTGTATCCAGAAAAAGAACTATGGAGATTGAATGTAAATCAACACATGGCTATGTTCACTTCCTTTTTCTGTTTTGTTTTGTTTTTTCCCTCTTCCCTGGTTTTTCCCTTTTGTTCTGATTTTTCTCTCCCAAAATGATTCATAAAGCAATGTACATTAAAAAAAAAAAACTTAAAAAAAAATGTCCTTATGTCCATGGCTCCAATTCCTTTTTTACTTAAGTTTTTAAAAAATATTTTCCCCTTGTTATATTTAAAACATTTTTATATTTGTTTTTAAAACTTTTAAGTTTCAGATTCTCGCTTATCCCCATCCCAGCTCCCTAAAGAAACCACATGAAAAGTATGCAAAACATTTCCACAAGTCAAGTTGTGAAAGAAAACATATCCCCCTAAAAACAAAACAAAAAATCTCAAGAAAAAGTGACAGAGAGAGAGAGAAAGAGAAAAAGAGAGAGGGAGAGAGACAGAAACAGAGAATGCTTCAATCAGTTCCTTCTCTGGGTATGGATAGGATTTATCATAAGTGCTTCAGAGTAGTCGTGGATCATTGAACTGCTGAAAATAACAGTCATTTATAGCTAGTCATCCCAGAATATTGCTATTACTTTGTACACAGTACATTTCACTTTGCTTGAGCTCATGGAGAACTTTCCAGGTTTTTCTAAGAGCATCCTGTTCATTATTTCCCATAGAACAATAATATTTCATCATACCACAACTTATTCAGCCATTCTCCAATTGATGGGCATCCCCTCAATTTACAATGTTTTTGTCCTGAGAAAAAAGCTGCTAAAAATATTTTTGTACATATGGATCATGGATCTAATTTCTTAATAGCAACAGGCATCCTTTAATACAATAAAGGAAACTTGAGGGAGCAGAAAACTGCAAAGATACTGATCATTTTGTTTCCATTCTTTTCACAGTTATGGAATACTAATAGATCTGAGATGCAGCTGTCAGAAATGAATAAGCAATTGATGGTGGTGGGAGCACAGTGGAAACTGGAAGAGATGTCAGTGTTGGAATGCTAAGCCATGTTGAGATCTTAGGGAAAACACACAGAACAAATTAGATAGACTTGTAAAAATATAGATAGCTCTAAGAAGCCAAAGCAACTACAGTGTATTTCCTTCTAACATTAAAATTTCAGAAAATGAGGGCAGCTAGATGGTACAGTTAATGGAGCACTGGCCCTGAAGTCAGGGGGACCTGAGTTCAAATCCAGCCTCAGACACTTAATATATCCTAGTTGTGTGACCCTGGGCAAGTCACTTAACCCTAATTGCCTCAGCAAAAAAAAAAAAAAAATTTCAAAAAAATGGAATAAAGTTCTAAGATAGCCATGAGAATCATTGGAAAATGTTTATATCTCAAGACTATATTTCTTCATTATTCTGACAAATAAAACTTTAATCAACCTCAATATTTAGGGAAAGAATAAACTTTTGATTAATTGAATTTTCTGATCAATTAAAATATATGAATATATGTTATTCACATATTATATTCATATAATTTTCAGTATTTTGTAGTAAAATAGATGTAATTTATTATTTGATGATTTAGTATGTCACAGCAGTTTAAAGTTATCATTTTGAACATGTTTTTGTTGCATAATACTATAAAGTGTAGGAGGTTGGAAAGAACCCAAGACTTCACCAAGAAGTTGCTTTTCCAATAAAACCTTGAGCTTATTTTGTTGTGATTTGCTTCTTTTCCCCATGTACTTCTGCCCAATTGAGGAAAAGAGAATTTCAGTTAACTGAGTTCTGAGTTAACGGAATATTTCAGTTATTTGTATTCTGATTAAGTAGATACTCAATTTTCATTAAGTGTATTCAAAGACAATTAACATTATTTAATGTTTATTGTAATAAATACATGTAGAGTCAGAAAATAATTCCTTAGAAATTGTTTTGCAGTTTTCCTATATGCAAAAAAAGGAAAACTTCAGGATTGCATTTTGGGAAAAAATGTCAGAAGAGTCAGATAAAGATGAACAGCTCACAGATCTAACAACCAGTGATGAAGATAAGTTGGTATGTTTTCGTAGCCTGCAAATTCTGAAATTAGTTGGATTTTTTTATATGAACCCATATGTATCATAAATATTAAAGTAATTTAATATTTAAGTTGCTAAAGAATGCTATGTGTTGAAAATTATATATTCTAACTACATAGAATTTGTTCTACCTAAAAGAACATAATCAAATGAATCTGTGAACTCATCAAGGTGGATTTTCTCTCAAGTAAAATAGAGCTCAACTCATCTATATCTGTCTATGCTGTATTATTCTTGAGTTCTAACCTGTCTTAAGTTCGTAAGTTCACCACAGGTCCCCCTACCCTAATAATCTACTAGTAGCCTTTTAATGATATTATCTTTATTCACTATTTTATCTTAAGAAATTCTAATTCTTCATTTAGCTATAGATCTGAAATTAAGATTCCTATTTCAAAGAAACATATCCATTTAATTTTACACATTAAATTTTCACCTTACATATTATCATAATAGATTTGCTGTACCTTTGAGATCATTGAGGATGAGACAAATAGGGGACTTAAATAAAAATGTGGCTTTCTTTTCTAATTATTTTAAAAATATAAATTGCATCTATATTGCATTTTTAAATGATTTACTTGACTCCATTAAATTTGAAATGATTATGTAAATTGTGATCCTAAAGTTAACCTGAAAAAAAAGTAAAGTGTTTCCTTTGCTATTCTTCTTCATAAGTTTAATCTTGTAATATATTTTGCCATGATTCTACCAAGTTCTATAAACTTTAGTCTGTGGATAGCACAAAATCTTAACAATACATCAAAGAGCTCAACAGTGGCAGAATGCCATGTTTAAGATGACTCAAATTCAGCTGTACTCCAGCCACTAGCACCTTAGTTTTTTTATTTTCACATAGGAGCTACTATACTGGTATTGGTGATATTTTTAGGTTTTGGATATGTTTATGTTTTAAAATAAATCTCTTGTTTTAGGATAATGATACCTTTGTGAAATTTGTAAGCGAAGATCTTCATCACCGTGCACTGTTTACAGGTTTGAGCTCACAAATTCACTCCTGATTCTCTTTATGATTTTACTCTAAATTGGATGGAAGGTAGGAAGGTCTAGGAAAGTTATAGCAGGAAATTATGTAGGGGAGTATAAAATGCAAAATGGGTGGAAAGAAAAAAGAGAAATTTGAAATTCTTCTCCTTATATATTTCTTACTACCATGGTGGAATGAAAAGAAGACTGGATCTAGAGTCAGAGAATCTGGGTTCAAATCTTGGCTCTTTTTCTTTAGAATTAGATCTCTGTGACTTTGGGCAAGTCAAACATCTCTGGGCATTAGTTAACTTGTATAAAATGAAGAGACTGCAATAGATAAAGCCAGAGGAACTTTCCAGCTCTAAATCCTCTAATTCTATTACCACGATAAATTAGAATATTTTAGTGTACATGTGTACCTTGTTTTAAGTAAATCTTGACATTTAGAAATCTAAATTAAAAAATAAGTAAAGGAAGCTTATTTTAAAAATAAACTTCATATATTGATGGTTTGATTTAATTTACAAGATACCAGCTACATATGTCTTTGTGGAAGTATATAAATGTAATAGCTCACAAATTATGTAGATTTTTTTAATGCAATGCTTATACCCTGATTTTGTCTATAATGTTTAGCAAATTGTTATGTCTCTCCACTTGGCAGAAACATTAAATTTTGCTGGCTGAGGTTATTTCTGGACTCCTTTGATTAATGATAGGTGTTTGCTTTTATATTCTATTCTTTCTATATATTCTAAAGAATATATTCTAAGAAATACAAAATGCCCCTAAAAAATCTTTGTGCAGTTTTAAGATATTGAGTAACAAGAGTAAATTTCTTTATTTTTACCCATATCCCATTTTTTTCCTGTCAACAGATTTTATTTATTTATTTACAAAATATAGCAGGGGCTATTCTGTGGTCTGCTGTATAATCTTAATCTTTTAAATTTAGTGTTGATTTTATTTTTGCACTATTTAATCATCTCATTACATAAAATTCTGAAATATTTCCCACCCACATTTGTAACCAATCTTTTAAGATGGTCTTGCCATATGCATCTCTTTTATCTATATTTAAGAGAATATATTCAGGCCTGGGGCTTCTAAATAATTTACAAGCCTTTGACCTTTTTCATTTAATAATCTCAGATGATATTTTGCAACACATTTTTTCCTACCATCTGCTCCCATCCTCACCTGTACTTTGAAGTCATTCAGTAAGAAGGTATTTGTTGATTTTGAAGACTTTATAAAATTCTTTGTCAGTGTCTCCATCACATGTCATCACATAGGCTGTAGTTACCTTCCTGGTGTTCTGTTCACCAAACTTTATAAGCACTCAGGGATAAAGAAACACATTTAAAAAAAAAAAATGGGAGAACATAGATCTGTGACTAGCAGGTACTGGGAGCCAGGAACTGGATGTTCTGGGCCATCTAGTCCAATGCCTCTATTTGACAGATGAGGAAATTGAAGTCCAGGGAGATTAAGTGACCAAGAGTCTCTCATATGGTAAACATCAAATGTAGAATTTGAACTCAGGTCCTCTGAGTACAAAATCAGTGATCTTTCTACACAGCTGTTTTTTCTTGTTTTTGAAAACTCTATTAAACCAGCACTGGCAAGACACTCTCCACGATTCTCCTATTTCCACCTAGTTGAAACTTCATTGTACCTGCTAGTTTTGTTTTTGAAAATGTCAATGGGATATATTTTAGTTTATCCAATATTGTATCAATTTAATCACTGGGACAACCCAAGAAGATCAGAAAAAGGATCCCACTCTGGAGATTAACCCATGTAAAGTGTAAACACCTCCAGGCTAGCTCCATAGAAACAGCCAGTGGGGAGCCCTGGGGCTAGCTGAGTGCCTTAGCTTGAACCACAGGAACTTTCACCTCCCAGACAGCTGAGGAATTGGGGTCTAAGTCTGAGTCAGGGAAGACTGAGTGAGCCTTGGCTGATTAGGAATACCTGGCCCATTTGTGCTGCAGAGATGAGGCCCTGGGCAAGAAGGAGCCAGTGAACCTGTGAGGGCAGCAGAGGGGCAGGAATGCTGCTGGTTGTAAACACTTACAAGAGAATGGATCTCTTAGTTTGGGGTTTCAGGTCAAAGGGGAAAGCTGAAGGGAAGCTAGAGGCAACACCCTCACCCCCATTCCAGGATTAGAGATGCTTTCCCTAATACTTTTCATTTTTAAAAAATGAACCAGCAAAAAAGAAAGACCCCAACCATAGAAACTGACTATGGTAATAGGGAAGACTAAGGGGTTCATCTTCAGAGGAGGACAGTGAAGCAAAAGAAGTGTCTTCTAACCCAGAGTGAAATTAAATGACCCAGAAAGAATTTATAGGACTCAAAAAAGACTAATTAAATGAAATTGGTAAAAAAACAAAAAACAAAAAAATTAAAATAACAACAACAATAATAATGAGCTATCCAAGAAAAACAAGATTATAAAAAAAAAAAGTTAATCAACTAGAAAAAGAGATACAGACTGCTTTTAAGGAAGAAAATAATTCTTATTAGAATTGGACAAGGGGAAGCCAGTGAAGCTATGACACCAAGAAATAACAAAACAACATAATGAATGAAAAAATAGAACAGAATGTGAAATATCTTATCAGAAAAGTAGCAGATCTGAAGAGAAAATATAAGAATAATTGGACTACCTGAAAGTTGTGACCAAAAAAAAAAGAAGCTTGACACAATAATGCAAGAAATAAATAAATCCTGAAATGATAGAACATGAGGGGAAAGTAGAAATAGAAAAAAAAACCCATCAATAACCACCTCAAAGAGATCCTGCAAGGAAAACACATAGGAATATTTTTGCCAAATTTTGAAACCTCCATATCAAAAAAAAAAAAAAGAAAAAAAAGAAAAATTCTACAAGAAACAAACAAAAACCAATTCAAATATGCTGGAGTTACATTTAGAATTGTACAGGATTTATCAGCAGCCACAATAAAAACTACAGGTTCTGGAATAATATATATCAAGAATCAAAAAAAGTTAAACCTGCGGCCAAAAAAATCATATCCAGCAAAATAAACCATAATATAGAACTTTAAAAAATGGACATTCAACAAACATGCAGATTTTCAGGATTTTGTCTCAACCAAACCTGATTTAAATAGAAAATTTAACATGTAAGAGCCAACACCAAAGATCAATTTTAAGGGACTCAATAAGAACAAATTATTCATGTTTTTTTTACGTGGAAACATATGCCATATATTTAAATAAATGAAAATATATATGAAAAAAATATATAAATATACTGACATCAATAATTGAGTAGCTCAAAAGAAAGATTGGGGTGGAGCTGAGTATGATCAGAATCTAAAAAGCAAAGCTGTCCAGGAAAAAGTAAAAATAGTAATTATGCTATACAAATGAAGTGCAGAATTGATATAAAGGTATTGGGGGGAGGAGGGCTGGTAGTTCTGAAAACTTACATCAGGAATGGTTTAATAGGGAATCATGAATATACATATATACATATTATACACATATATATATATATACACATACATATATGTATATGTGTGTATATATATGTATATATGTGTGTATGTATGTATGTGTGTATATATATATATATATATATATAAATATATATATAAAGGGTATCATACTCTCCAAAATCTATAAAGAAGGAGGGAGGGAAAGGTGGAGTATAAAAGAGATTAAGAGGAGGGAGGGAAAGGGTGGAGGGGAGAAGATAAGGGAAGGATCCATAGATGGGGAGAGGTTAAATAATAAGATATGTTAAGGAGTAGAATTAAAGTAGAAGAGTTTGCCAGGATAGGAAATAAGAGATATACACAAACACTATAACAAGAATCAGGAGTATAATTCATTAAAAAAAAAAAAAAGTAGGGCTAGCAATCATTGATCTCAGAGGTCAAACTTAAAGATTCAATGAAGAGAGAAATCTATATTATGCCAGCCATATTAATATTGTTTTAGATGCATGTCTACCTCTGTGTAAATATATTTGTGTATGTATGAGATAAAATAAAAAACTAACATTAAAAATGTAAAAAAATAATTTAAACATTTAAAATAATAAATATCAAGAAAATAACCAAGAAAAGGAATGGTAGAATAAGAATAGAGAAAAATATTTTGGGATCAAGAATGGGCTGATGGCCTTGATTTCAAGTAGGACTTGAGGCAAAAAAGTGTGAGAACTATCAAGAACTTGAAGATAACAGGCCAGGAAAAACTAGTATGGAAGTGTCAGAGAGATACTTAGCTATTTAGCAGTCAAATTAAATAGTATAAATTGAAATTAGATAATGTAATATGTAGTCATAATCTGAAGGCAGTGTAATGTAGTAAAAATATACTTGGACTTGGAGTATCAATTCTACCAGTTTTTAACTATGTGACTTTGGACAAACCATGTAACTTCTCTGGCTATCAGTTTCTTCATATGTAAAATTGAAGGGTCAGATTAGATGACCTCTATAATCCCTTCCAATAAATAAACACAGTCAAGTGATTCTCTAGCAACACTTATTAGTCCTCTTCCAGGAATAATTTTTGACAGTTTGAACAAGTGCTTGAACAGTGCTTTCTACTGGAAATATATTTTTGATACTGAAGCTTTAGATCTTTGTGACTGCATTTATGACTATGAAATTTGGGAATATTTACTAATATCATCCTATAGATTTTTATCTCTTCTCCTATTTCCATTTAGTTCAAACTTCTTTGTGCCTGCTGGTTTTGTTTTTGAAAATGTCAGTGGGATATATCTTAGTTTATCCAATTTTGTGTCAATTTAATCATTGGGACAACTCAAGAAGACCTGAAAAAGGACCCCAGGCTAGAGATTCAGCCATGTAAAGTGTAAACATCTACAGGCTAGCTCCACAGAAACAGCCAGTCAGAAAGCCCTGGAGCTAGCTGAGTGTCAAGGTAGCCTTAGCTCAAACCACAGGATCTTTTAACTCCCAGACATCTGAGGAGCTGGGTCTGAGTCCGAGTCAGGGAAGATTGAGTGAACCTTGATTGATTAGGAATACTTCATCTTCACTGCAGAGATTCATCTTCACTGATTGATTAGGTTGCATGACTACCTTAACTGCATTGGGGTGTATGGGAGCATTTCCCCTTTGAAATACAATATAAAAATTGTATTGAAAAATACAATTTTTCAGTTGTTTGCATTTGAAGGTTTTCATTAACTAGATATGGAGCCCCAGTTCATAGAATACCTGCAGTTTGCCTTACCTTTCTTTAGTAATAGCCAACATTTTATATAACATTTTTAAGATTTATAAAATGCTTCACTTACATTATCATTATGCTATTTCTGAGGTATTTCTATATAAGCCTTTATGGAACTTTATTGGACCAAAGACATTAAAACACTGGAAAAAAAACCTCGGGGTTGGTTTTTTGTGCTTGTTTAGATTCATTTGCATCATATATAAAGCATTTGGGGATGTTTGATAAGACTGCAGAGCCTTCCTAAACTTCCATGGGGCACATGATTCCTATGAGGAAATAATTCATTGTCAAAAGAATTTTCTCATTCCAAATAAGAGTGAAGCTTTGAAAGAAATGCTGCCTTTGGTAATCAGGAAAGAAAGGTTAAAAAAAAATCCACCAGATTTAAACCTGAGAGCACTAGTTAATTATAGTAACTCCATGTTACAAAAAGCTTGGTAACTATGTTGAAGAATTGTCTTCTGGAGAGAGAACACCCATTCTTAACAGCCATGATTCTAGCTACCAAGGGATTTTTCCTTAGTCCAAATGATAGCACTTTTCTAAAAGAGCTGTAGCAAAAAGCCCCTGTGATTTCAATTAAAGAAGCAGCACTCATTCTTCTTTCAGTGAAGAAGTAGCACCTCAAATGAAGATGGTGTCTGAGGCCAGAAGCTGGCAGCAGAGAAGCTTTAAAAAGAGGTGCCCAAATGAGCCGCACCAGCTGATGTTCAACATGGGGACACCAACAGAGACCACATTACTGGAGACTACCCATCCAGGAGACTCAAGCAATCAACATGCATTTCTTAAGTACCTACATGCCTACTACATGCTTGACATTGTATACAAAGAGTACGCAAAGAGCAGAATGAAATGGTCTGCCCTTAAGAGCTCATTCTATTAAGGGAAACAACATATATACCTATAAATACTGCAAAATATAGACAAAGAACAAGTTGATTAAGAGGCAAAGGGGAGCCATGTCACACTATGCATACTATGAAAAGCATCATCACTTCACCTGAAGACCTCTATAGCATCCAAGGAATGAATTGCACTTCCACTTGTGTGCCATATGTGCTTACTACTCTTATTGATAGGATATCTATTATGAGAGTATGCCCTGGGGAAATATTCTATTAGGAGTTTTTGCTTTTAGCAGGTTGTGCCCGCTGGCTAACTAGAAAAAGTAAATAATCATAGATTGAAAAATATGGTTTTGAAGAGGTGCACATTCTTCTCATTTCTCCTCGACTCAGACATACTAATTATCTTAACAAAACTAATTCAAATTTCGAAGCTACAACAAAAAAGAACATGCTAAAAGATCTAGGGGTCTGTGAGGAAGAAAAAGGAAGAATTATGTTTCTGATTTCTTTCATGAGTTCACATTGGAGAAGCAGGTTTATCAGTTCATTTTCATTTTTATACTAATACTTCACATTCACATGAACTTTTAAAAGTTTGCAGAAGTACTTTATGTATAATAGTCTTTCAGTAACCCTACAAGAAAAGTGCAAATCTTCCCCAATCCCCATTCTCAGATGAGGAAATAGGCTGAAGGGATTATATGACTTGCCCAGGGTCTTCTAGCTAATGGGTATGCATGATTTTAAATGGAAGTGATCTTGACTCTGAATCCAGTACTCTATCCAAAACACTTTGCTGGCTCTTCTGGATCATACAGATTAAGAATGTAACTTCTAGCAATATATTTAGTTATTTTTACCATAAGTTTAGTGTACCATAACTTGGATTTCTCGTTGAATTGGTAATAAAATAAGTTTTTTCCTATATTGTTTGCTTGAAATTAGGTACACTTGTTAAAAAAAAAATGTAATACTTGATAAATAAAAGATGTTACACAAATGCTAAATAATTGTTAGTAACTTTGGTAGAGGAAAATTTTTGCTTAATGAATTCAAATGATGTTAAAGAAATAAAAGAAACTTAAAACATGAACTCTTTTGTGTTTTTGAGTTTTTTGTCCCAAATCAGTCCTTTGCTTGCATTTGCCTTCCAACAGATGCTACTGGTGACCAGTCTTTACCTCGGACTACACAGATTTTATTGGAATATCAACTAGGGAGATGGGTCCCACGTCTTCGTGAGCCCCGAGATTTATATGGTGTTCCTTCCTCTGGTCCTCTGAGTCAAACACGATGGCCATGCCACTGTGAAGTAGTTGAAGAGAAAATCCTGCACATTGGTATGTCCTCATCAGCTTGCATTTAGGATATAAAACATAGCAAAATTACTTTGCCAATCTAAGGAGATTCATGACCAAAAAAGGAATTGGGAAGTTTCAGCCGCTTCTAGATATAGGACTTAAAATGCATAAGAAATTTGGTAATCCGGCACATTTGCAACCATTTGTGCTCTATTCTATATTAGCCAGACCAATACCCCCATACCACTGCCCACATAAAGACTCAGGCTTAGTATTTGGGCACTTTGGTCTTTGAGGCAAGTGCTGGGGGCAGGGAGAATGATAAGAATTTCTAGAGCTTTGACTAACATCTGGAGAACTTACTTAGCTTCTCTACTTCAGGCTTTCTCTTTTTAGATTCTTTCCCCTTATTTTCTTTGTTATTCTCTTGACCTTAAAGTCTGTGTCCCAAGACAAATGCCTTTCTTGTCACCCAGTCAGTAATACTATAGAACTTTAGAAAGTGGTAATTAAATCAATCACAACTTTCCACCTTCTGACCACTTATATAAAGGTTAATATATCTAGTGCTAACACATAAAGGCTACTGCTGTATATAGTATCATTGGGTATATGGTCTTACACTTTATGCATGACAGCTGATTTTACTGGTACTAATGATTCCACAGCTAATGAAATAAGTTCAGACCAAAAGAAAAACATTTGAACTTAGTACATTTATTACAATTACTTTCATCCAAATGGGTACTTCTAAAGAATACTTCTAAATTGTTCAAATATTCAAGTAGGATGAATATCTTGTATCTTGCTTCATTTAACAAACTATTTTTACAGTCATTTTGTTGTATAGTTGAAAGGAATGCAAGTTGTGCATAGTAGATTTGCAGTTTCACATATAATCTTTTTTATTGTATTATGTAATAGAAATGCTTGTTTTATAAAGAAAAAATTAATAAATTTAGTTTCCCCAAATTATATGTTAAAACAGCTTTTTAAATATTTAAAAAAAGTTTTGAGTTCAAATCCTGTCCTTCCCTTCCTTCCTACACCCTCCCTGAGATGGTAAGCAGATAGAGATTATACATACTCAATCATACAAAACATTTCCACATTAGTTATTTTGCACAAGAAGATTCAAAAGAAAAAAATTAAAGACTGAAAAATGGGATACTTTATATCAATATCAGTTCTTTCTGTCTCTGGAAGGAGATAGTATGCTTTATCATTAGTCCTTTGAGATTGTCTTGGACCACTATATTGCTGAAAATATCCAAGTCCTACACAGTTCTCCATCATGTAATATTGCTGGTACTGTGTATAATGTTCTCATTCTGTTCCCTTTACTTTGCCTCAGTTCATGTAAGTCTTTGCAGGTTTTTCTGGAATTATATTTCTTGTCATTTCTTGTAGCTCAATAATATTCCATCACAATCATTGCTTAATCATTCCCCAATTAATAGGGGATTTCCTATTCTTAGTTACCACAAAAGAGCTGCTATAAATATTTTTTACAAATAGGTCCTTTCCATGCCCTGCCTCCTTTTTTTATATCTTTGGGATAGAAAAGATGTTGCTGGATCAAAGGGTATGAAGTTTTATAGCCCTTTGGGCATAGTTCTGAATTGTTTTCCAGAATGGTTGAATCAGTTCACAACTCCATCAACAGTGTCCCAATTTTCCCACATCCCTTCCAACATCCATAATTTTCCTTTTCTGACATGTTAGCCAATCTGAAAGGTGTGAGGTGGTACCTCAGAGTTGTTTCTAATTTGCATTTCTCTAATAAATGTATTTTTTCATATTATTATTTATATCTTTCATTTCTTTGTCTGAAAACTGCCTATTCATATACTTTGATCATTTATTAATTGGAGAATAATTTGTATTTTTAGAAATTTGACTTGGTTCTCTATATATTCGGGAAATGAGATATTTGTTACAAAAAATATCCCCCACTTCCTTTTCCTGCTTCCTTTTTAATTTTGGTTACATTGATTTTGTTTGGCAAAAACACTTAATTTTACATAATCAAAATTACCTATTTTTAAATTTTGTAATTCTCTGTCTCTGTCTCTGTCTCTCTTCCTAAATTTTTTCCTTATCTATAGATCAAATTGTTATGATAGTTACTGCTTTGTAATACAGAACAAACTATTTTTTAAAGTATGGTCAAAGCACTCTGCTTTTACCATTTATTTGTTTAGCAAGTTTTTTTGTTTTGTTTTGTTTTGTTTTTAATGGAAAGAGCAAAAGTAAAATTCAGCCTGTTATCAAAAGTTCCAGGTTAATAGACTTAAAATTCTAAGATTTCCACATATGTCACCAATACACTTCTCAGCACTTTTGACAATTAGGAAGAATTAGCCAATAGAGTTCAAGCAAAAGAATATCATTTCTTTTTTCACTGTGGATAGGGATTTTCTTCAGCTTTCTTCCCTCCCCACCTCATTCAAGTGTATAATTTGCTAAATTTGTTTTCTCCACCAAATCTTGTTATATTACCTCTTTAAAAATCAGCCCTAAAGGGCAGCTAGGTGACACAGTAGATAGAGCACCAGCCCTAAAGTCAGGAGGACCTGAGTTCCAATGTGATCTCAGACACTTAACATTCCCTAGCTGTGTGACCCTGGGCAAGTTACTTAATCCCAATAGCCTCAGCCAAAAAAAAAAAAAAAAAAAAAAAAAAAAATCAGCTCTAAATACCTACAGCTTGTTTTACTGGAAACAATATAATCTTACTCACAGTCCCACACATATTATCTCACCTACACTAATTCATCCCGGCTCCAAATCTTTTGATTGCTCCTTTAGTAACAAATATTTTAATATATCTTTGAGCCTGTTTCTCCTTCTACTTTGCATACACATCTTTGATCAAACTTTTCTTGTGGTATCCTGATTTTTTTTCATTAAAGCTTTTTATTTGCAAAACATATGCATGGGTAATTTTTCAACACTGACTCTTGCAAAGACTTCTGTTCCAAATTTTTCTCTCCTTCCCCCCTCACCCCAGATGGCAGGTAGTCTAATACATGTTAATTATGTTAAAATATATGATAAATCAAATATATGTATACATATTTATACAGTTATTTTGCTGTACAAGAAAAATCGGATCAAGAAGGGGAAAAAAAAAACTGAGAAAGAAACCAAAATGCAAGCAAACATCATGAAAATGCTATGTTGTGGTCCACATTCAGCTCTCACAGGCCTCTCCCTGGGTGTATATGGCTTTCTTCACTGAACAATTGGAACTGGTTTGAAACATCTCATTGTTGAAGAAAGCCATGTCCTTCAGAATTGATCATCATATAGTCTTATTGTTGCCGTGTATAATGATGATCTGGTTCTACTCATTTTACTTAGCATCAGTTCATGCAAGTCTCTCCAGCCTCTCTGAAATCATCTTGCTGGTCATTTCTTACAGAACAGTAATATTCCATAACATTCATGTGTAATCCTGATTTTAAGAAATAGTAAATCACTACTTTCCTTCCTTTAGAATTCTTATATCTAGATTCATCATAGTCCATAGTTGTTCTCTCTATGTCTTTTAAACAAGATATATTTTCTTAAAAGCAAGTCATCTCCTTTTTACTGCATTTAAATGAGTCATCACTTGCCTTTGTATACTAACTGTATTTGTCTTTTAAAAATAAATTTCTTTTGTCCACAAATTTATATCTTGAAAATACTCCTCTGTATTTTCACATCTCTATAGTTCTCAGAAGAAATGACTAAAAGTCATTTATTAAAAGTCCAATTTTTACAAGTCTACTCAACTATATATGATGTTATACATGAGTGCAAGTCCTTTGCTTTTTAATGTATGATATCCCATATTTTTCTTTCATTTCTCATTATTGATGAGAAATTTTGGATGATTTGAACAAGTGCTTGAACAGTGCTTCCTCCTGGAAATATTATATTTTTGACACTGAAGCTCTAGGACTTTGTGATGGCATTTATGAGTATGTGAAAATTTGGGAATGCTTATTGACATCATCCTATAGATTTTTATCAATCAAAACTATGCCCTCTGAATCTGTCATTTTATGGCCCTATTGTATGATTTCCTAAAATGAGGTATCAGTGCTGTTTGTTTTCTTGTGCTTTTCTAGAAAGCCATTGAATCTCAGATTTTCTCACCAAATTTGAGCTTCAAGGTCATACTTTAGTTTTTAGAGAATAGAAATATCATTCCAATGTTACTATTTTTGACTTTGTTCTAATATTTCTTGAAACATCTCTGTATTTTTGTGATCTATCTCTGCTATTCTTGGGAGCATCTACCACTTTATATTAATATTTTCCTTGTTTAGGAGCTCTAATTCTTATATATGTTTTTCATTCCTGTTGCTAAAATCCTAAATCACTCTGAGCATTCTTACAGTAGTTCCATTCTCAGAGCTAATTCAACAATATTGAAATAGTATTGACATCTTCTGGAGATTTCTCAAAGAGTCATAGATAACAGAATTTGAAAATTGGAAGAGATCCTAGTAGTCATGTAGTCCAATCCACACAGAAAATCACCAGTGTAATGCAAGTACATTATAATACAAATGGTTGTACAAAGTCTACTTTAAATTCTCATTTTGTTGGGGTTTTTTTTTTAAGTTAAAAAATTCAATTCAATATAATAAAAATTAAGCACCTAATAGGTGTCAAGCATTGTGCTAAGCATTAAGTTTACAAAAAGAGGCAAAAGGCAATCTTTGCCCTCAAGGAGAAGATAAAGACGTCACAAAATATATACAAAACAAGTTATATACCCTGAAATTAAGAAAGATTAGGAGGGAAGGCTTATACAAATTGGAATTTTATTTGGGATTTAAAAGTATGGGAATTAAATGAACCACACTCTGTATTGTGCCTCAATTCTTTATCTAGCTCACTTCCCTTTGTATTCAGTTATAAATCTAGTTTAATTTCTTTCTTTGTGAGAAAACTTTATGAGTAAAAAAATCATGAAAATTGTGAGAAAACTTTATTGCATTGCGTCAGCCTAGCCCTGCATGTCTGGGAAGTTGTATCACTTTTACCTGTTTTGTTGCATTGCTCAATTGTATCCAACTCTGTGCGACCCCCTTTAAGTAAGGACCTAGATTATGCTGACCAGAAACCCAGTCAGATCTGAAGATTGATAAAATAAATTTTTTCATAATTTTATATCTCAAGCAATTCATATGTCTTATCTGAAAATTAGCTCTATACTGCTCAATCAGTTATTATTTGTATTTGCCAATCAGCTATTGCTTCTAATCAGCTTTTATTGAATAGAGTCCCCTGGGGGCATAGAACACTTCTGATTTCAGAGAATTGCACTGTTTTCTCTTCCCCCTTCCAACTTGGAAAGTCCTTAATTTTGTATCTGATTGTTTTATTTAATTGGTTTTATTTGGTTAATTGTTTTAATACATAAAAATATGCCTCATTCTGTATTCAATGTCTTTGGGATGATCAGAGATTCCACTGACCCATTTATTATGCCTGTTTTGCTAATAATTACATATTTCAGATTGCTTCTTTAGCCAGAGAGGTCAGCAGTCAGAACAGAGTAGGGAGAGAATTCTAGGCACAGAGCACAGCCAGAGAAAAAACCCAAAGCTGAAAGATGGAGTGGCTTGTTCATGGAACAACTGGGAAGTCAGTACCCCTGGATTGAAGAGTAGGTGTCAGGGAATAAGGTATTAAAAAACTGGAAGGACTTTGAATACCAAACAGAGCCATTTTGTACTCGCCACTTAGGCAATAGGCAGTCACTAAAATTTATTGAGTAAGGCAGTGGAGGAAGTGGAGGTAGGGGCATGTTTACATGATCAGACATCAGACTTAGGAAAGTCATTTTAGTGGTTATAGATTTAATCATCACAAAAAACAAATATTTAAATGCACAAGGAAGAATAAAGAGTAAGATTATGTAAGTAATTATGTCTTTAAATTTTGTTATAAAAATAGATATTAAGTTTAAATAATAAATTAGTGCATTAATTTAAATATTAATTTTTGAAATGGTTACAAAATTGTTCTTTCCTTTATCCTGGAACTTTTTATTATTTTTCAAATTTAATTACTTTGCCCTGAACTTAAATAAATTTTGTTCCAAATCAATAAAAATCAAATAAAACAAATATTTCCATATACAAATTAGAACATAAATATTGTACATAAAACAATGAATTTCTATTACATATAGTTTACTTTTGTAAGTATAAAATAAATTCAAATGTAACTTTCAAACCTGTCCTGCTTATCTGTCTTTCTAGACTTCAATCATTTCTTTTCTCTGCATAAAAACTTCAATCTTATTTCATTTTCTTTTTATAATCTTATCAATATTCTCCCTTCCTCTTCCCCCAACTACTGTCCTATAGTTGAAGAAAAAAGAAAAACAAAACCCTTGTAATAAATATGGATAGTCAAGCAAAACAAATTGGCTGCGTGCGAATATGTATGCCTGATTCTGCATCTTGAATCTATCAACTCTCTGTCAGGAGGTAAATAGAATGTTTCATCATTGGTGATCTGGAATTGTGACTGGCATTGTATTGTTCAGAATTCTGAATTCTTTCAAAGTTGTTTTTCTTCACAAATATTGTTATTGTATTAATTGTTCTCTGAGTTCCACTCATTTTCATATGCATCAGTTCATAAAAGTTTTCCCAGATTTCTTTGAAACAAAACCTTTCCTTGTTATAGAACAATTTTTTATTGCATTTGCATACCATAATTTGTCCATCATTCTTCAGTTGATAGACATTGCTTTACTTTGTTTTTAGTTCTTTGCTAGAACCAAAAGAATTGCTGTAAATATTTTGTACATATGGATCCTATTTCTCTTTCTTTAATCTTTTTGGGGTATTATTCTAGTAGTGGTACCAGTGGGTCAAAAAGCATGAGCAGTTTAGAGATTTTAGGAAGGTCACTATACATTATCTTCCATAATGGTGAGATCAGTTAATAGCTACAGCAGTAGTGTATTAGCATGCTCTTTTCCCATGGCCCCTTTGTCATTTGCCCTTTTTTGTATCTTTGTCTATCTGATGAGAATTCAAATAGCAACTCAAAGTTTTTAAATGCCCAATTATCCTATTACTAATTTGAGGCATTTTTCATATAGCAGGTGCTGGTTTGGATTTATTCCTTTGTGGACTACATGTTCATATACTTTGACCATTTACCTATTAGAGAATGTCTCTTGTTTTTATATACAAGATATGCCAAAAAATTTAGCATAGTTTTAAACTACTGTAGCTTAAATCTCAGTATTTGAATAAGATTTATGTATCATATATTAGGCCTTTATCTGAGAAACTTGCTGCAAAGATTTTTTCCTGGCTCTTTTCCTTTGAATTTTAAACTGCCTTGGTTTTATTTGGCAAAATATTTTTAAAATGTATATACTCAACATTGACCATTTTACCTCCTGTGATCTTTCCTTTTCCCTTATTTGGTCATGTCCTAGTTGTGAAAAGATATCTCTTTTTTTCCTCTTCTAACTTATTTCCAAAGTGATTAAAAAAAAATCTATATCACATTCATTGGAACTTCTCTTGCTATAGGTATAATGAGAGGTATTGGTCTAAACCTAATTTCTGGCACACTACTTCTTTCTTAGTTTTTTCAGCAGTTTATCCCTATCCCCTCTTCTCCTCCCTCTTCCAAATATTGAGTCCTTAGTCCTATAGTTAAGATCTTTGGGTTTATTGAACATTATGCTATGGTACTTGTTTTTCTACATTGTGTATAGATTTTTCTATTTTTTTCTATTTTAAAGTATCAAATAGATCATCAAAATGCTTTGTAGCAGAATCTGATATCTGGTGTTTGATATCCAGTGCTTAGCATAATACCTGGCACATAGTAGACAATAAATGTTTACTGATTAATTGATTTGCTGGTATTATTAAGCCCCCTTATTAGAAAGGAGAAAGACAATAAGATTACAGGTGAAACAAGGTTGCCCACTATCACCATTACTATTCAATATTGTATCAGAAGGGTTAGCTTTGGCAATAAGAGAAGAAAAAGAAATTAAAGGAGTAGGTAATGAGGAAACCAAATTATCACTCTTTGCAGATGATATGATGATATACTTAGGGAATCCTAGAGAATCTTAGAAACAATTCACAGCTTTAGCAAAGGTGCAGGATACAAAATAAATCTTCACAAATAATTAGCATTTTTATGTTACCAACAAAGTTCAATAGCAAGACATACAAAGAGAAATTCCATTTAAAATTACTGCAGATAAAATAAACTATTTGGGATTCTACTTTCCAAGGCAAAGTCAGAAATTATATGAACACAATTACAAAACACTTTCCACCAAATAAAGTCAGATCTAATCAAGTGAAAAAATATTAAGTGCTCATGGGTAGGCCAAGCTAATAATCTACTTAAATTCATCTATTTGTTCAGTGCCATACCAATAAAACTCCGAAGAAACTATTTTACAGAACCAGAAAAAAATAATAAAGTTCAACTGGAAGAATAAAAGATCAAGAATTTCAAGGGAATTAATGAAAAAAAAAAAGGAAATGAAAGTGGCCTAGCTGTACCAGACCTAAAACTATATTATAAAGCAGTAGTCATCAAAACAATTTGGTACTGGCTAAGAAATAGAATAGTTGATCAGTGGAATAAGTTAGGTTCACAAGACACAATAGTCAATGACTATAGTAATCTAGTGTTTGATAAACCTAAAGACCCAGCTCTCAGATCTGTGGAGAAGGAAGGAATTTGTGACCAAAGAAGAAATGAAGATCATTATTGATCACAAAATAAATGATTTTGATTATATTAAGTTAAAAAGTTTTATACAAACAAAATCAATGCAGACAAGATTAGAAAGGAAGCAATAAATTGGGAAATATTTTTTATATCTAAGTGTTCTGATAAAGGCCATATTTCTAAAATATGCAGAGAATTGACTCAAATTTATAAAAATTCAAGCTGTTCTCCAATTGATAAATGGTCAGAGGATATGAACAATTTTCAGATGAAGAAATTCTAGTCATATGAAAATGCTCTAAATCGCTTTATTAGTGAAAGGCATATTAAAACAACTCTGAGGTACTACTACACACCACTCAGATTGGCTAAGATGACAGGAAAAGATAATGGCGAATGTTGGAGGGGATGTGGGAAAATTGGGACATTGATACATTGTTAGTGGAGTTCTGAATGTATCCAACCATTCTGGAGAGCAATCTGGAACTATGCCCACATGGCTATCAAACTGTGCATACCCTTTGATCCCCCAGTGTCTCTACTGGGCTTATATCTCAAAGAGATGTTAAAGGAGAGAAAGAGACCCATATGTGCTAAAATGTTTGTAATATCCTTTTTTTTGTAGAGGCAAAGAACTGGAAACTGAATGGATGCCCATCAATTGGAGAATGACTGAATAAATTATGAATGTTATGGAATATTATTGTTCTATAAGAAATGATCAGCAGGATGATTTCAGAGAGGTCTAGAGAAGCTTACATGAGCTGATGCTAAGTGAAGTGAGCAGAACCAGGATTTCATTGTACACAGCAATAACAAGATTATATGACAATCAACTCTGATGGACATGGCTCTCTTCAACAGCGAGGTGATTCAGGCCAGTTCCAATGATCTTGTGATGGAGAGAGCCATCTGCACCCAGGGAGAGGACTGTGGAGACTGAGTGTGGATCACAACATACATTTTTACTTATATTTTGTTTTCTTTCTCATTTCTTTCCTTTCTGATCTGATTTTTCTTGTACAGCATGATAATTGTGGAAATATGTATAGAAGAATTGCACATGTTTAACTTATATTGGATTACTTGCTGTCTAGGGGAGGGAGTAGTGGGAAGGGAAGGAAAAAATTTGGAACCCAAAGTTTTGCAAGGTTGAATGTTAAAAATTATCTTTGCATAGGTTTTGAAAATAAAAAGCTTTTTTAAAAAATTGTCCTACAAGACTGCAATCTTCTGGAGGGCAAAGACTAAGCAGATGAGCCTTTCAAGCTGCATGTCTTAGGTAGACATCTTCTTTGCCTATATGTAAAACCAGTGATGCTAAGTTCTGTATCTCTATGTTTTACACGATTGTACATTTATAGCCTATATCAAATTCTTTATGGTTATAGGGAGAAAGGAAAAAATTGGGGAGTCAATTTTTTTAAGTGAATGTTAAAATTGCCTTTAATCAAAACATAATATTTTCACTTTATTTTTTCATAGTTTAGAAATACATTTTATATGTCTGCACACATATAATTTATATCAGATTGTTTACTGTTTTGGAGAGGAATGCAAAGAGAAAATCTGAAACTCAAAATTGTTTAGAATGAATGTTAAAATTTGTTTTTACATTTAATTGGAAAAATAAAATATTATTCAGAAATTTATTTAAAATGTCTTTCCATGTAATTGGGGAAAATATTATTTAAGCTCTATATCTCCCCTAGCACTTAACATAGTGCTGATCACATAGAAAGTGCTTAACAAATTCTTGCTATCACTGCTAACAAAAAAAGAAAGAAAAAAAGAAAAAAAAGGTAAAAGACTATGCAAGAAGAGCAGTTTGGAAGCTGTAGAATGGTCTGGTTGAGAAATGAAGAGGTTTGAACTAGAGTGGTTGAAGTGTAAATAGAGAAAAGATGGTTGTGAGAAATATGATATAAATTTCTTGGTATATATTTTATATTGATACTTGTGTGAATGCTGTTTTCCCCAGTAGAATTCTCATGAGTTGACTCACAGTCATAAGATTCTACTTTATCCTATCTCTGAATTCTTTGAAGTCTAAAGAATATATCACACTATGCTAGTATTCACTTTCTTATCTATTACTTTTAAGACAACATGGTTACTATCATCCTCTGACTCAAAGCCATTGATCCTTCCATTGCTTCTCTTATCAGTTCTAAATAGCAGGTATTTCTTATCATTTCTTTTGCCTTCTGAAGCATATATGAAATTTCCAGCAAAGCATTTCAAGAATTTATCAGCTATCCTGGTATTAGCAGTAGGAAGCCCCCAGTAGATAACAGAATAATTGAAATCCCCTATTATAGCTAAGACCTTTCTCTATGCTAGCTTTGTGATCTAAGCCCTTTTGGCCAAAATCTAATTTCTTTGCCATATAACTACAATGTAGATATTTGCAGATTCTCTTCCTCCAAAATTATTCTCTCCTCCAAGTCAAATATATCCAGTTCCTTCCATCTATTCTCCTCTGATCTCCTTTTCAAGTTTTTTCAGCATCCTGATTCCTTTCTCCTGAGTTTGCTTTAATTTGCCAATGTATTTTTTAAAAATGTGACTCCCCAAACAGAACACATATTTCAGATTTAGTCTAACCAGAGCAAAATCTACCAGGGTTCTTACTTCCTTCACTCTGGCCTCTATATTTGTCTAGGCCTAAAGTTCACATTACCCTATCCTATCCTACTAAGACATAAAGGAGTTGGGATCAGAATTGGTACGAAATCATAGATCCTTGAAATACTGAATTAAGGTCAGATGGGATACTTTGGCTTCCATATCATTTGCTGATTCACATTGAGCTTGCAATGCAGTAAAACTTAAGAGTTTGTTTGTTTTTCCCCATATGAACTTTGCTTTGATGTCTTCACCACATACATATGCCATCTTTTAATTTTATAGTTTACTTTTAAATTCAATATTCAGGCTAAATATATCTTCAATCATCTAAACTCTAAAAATATATCTTCTTTTGCAGATTATGCTCCTTCCTACCCTGAGCCATTGTATGTCTCAACAGGTGATGAATTGGAACCCCATTATCTAGACTCTACCCAAGGCACTGTGGTTTATGTTGGGAATGATGGTAGGTACGTACTTAGAAGTATATTGTGCGATACT
Organism: Myrmecobius fasciatus; assembly: GCA_023553655.1. Classification (NCBI taxonomy): domain Eukaryota; kingdom Metazoa; phylum Chordata; class Mammalia; order Dasyuromorphia; family Myrmecobiidae; genus Myrmecobius; species Myrmecobius fasciatus. The sequence goes on from JAJPUD010000245.1 coordinate 677,789, forward strand.
TTAAAGAACTGAGTTGTTTCATCTTTTGCTATGAATACCTGTATCACAAAAATTAATTACTAAGTTTGTCCTCACTATGGGATTCAGTTCTATGTTCATCCAGGTATTTAGAGAATGCTAATTATAACAGTAAAAATATGCCTTAACTTTATGCAAAAATCATTCATAGAGTCATAAACTTGTGGCATTAATCCTGGAGTTGGAGATTTTCTAGTCCAGTGCCTTCATTTTACAAACAAGGAAAAGGAGGCCTAGAAAGATGAATTATAACTTTACAGCACTTTGTAAAGTTATAACTTTATGGCACTTGAAGAAATAACTATTATAATATTTGGAAATTATCTAAAAAACATTTTGTTTTCCTATAAAACTACATAAAGTTGCAGGGATAAGTTCAATTAAGTTTAATTTGCTAGCATTGTAGTCTATCCTATTAGTGCTTTGTTCCCTTCTGCCTGTTTTTTCAACTGTTTTCATTGGTTCTTATGACCACAAGATGTTATTCTTGGGCTTCCACCCTTTGAAAAGAATCAATATAGTAACTTAAAAATAATTTCTGTGGTGTTTCTAGAATCATAGAATTAGAGTTGGAGTAAACTTTAGAGGTCATCTAGCCTGATCCCTGTGCAAAGGATGAATCCTGGCTACAGCATTTCCAATAAGTAATCTTTCAATCTTTTGTCAGAGTTTGCCAGTGAAGGGAACTTATAACCATCTAAGGTAATCTATTCCATTTTAAAAAACTATACTAATTATTAGAAAACTTTTCTTTGTTAAGCTGAAGGCTCTCTCCCCATTATTTATACCATTGGTAATACTTCTGACATTTGAGGGCAATTTGAGTATTTCTAATCACATTTTCATATATTTGAAGATTCTTATCTTCATTATATATGGAAACATGATATATGAAGATATTTATCAATCATTTCTTCCATTTGAACTTAGATTTCCTAAGAGTCATGAAATCTTGACAGCCCATATCATAGACTCTCATGTTCCTTAAATGTGGAAATATGGAGATCCGGAATTGTTTAACTATTAGAGTTTTTTGACAGTTACAATACTTTTATAATAGATACTTTTCAATAAATTGTTTACAAATTATCTTTTATAGCTATAGTAAAAATTAATTTTATTCAAAATTCAAAAAAATCAAATAGAGATGTGGATGAAGAATAACTGATAGGTAAGGTAGGAATAATGGAGGCACTGGCTAGTCATAGAACCTAACAGAAACTGATTCATTGGAACGAAGAGCAAGGGAAGGAAATCTCTCAAATGGTGGTAAGAAGGTCTTTTGTAGAATGAAATTCTTATCATGCAAAACAAAACCTATTCCATTTTTAAATTTCTACTTCTTATATTAGAGTATCATAAGCAGGATTTAATTGTATATAGATTCTATAATATGAACCATCATTATACTGTGGATCTAAAACCTTGGAAACAAACACTAAAAGTTTCAAAGGTCAATAAATTAATGGAAGGGCCAGCATTTTAAGTCTTCCCATTTCTGTCGCTGTCTGTGTGTGCTTAGGTTTCTTTCTCTTTCCCTTATCTACAATTTAAACCATGCTATAAACTTTGGAAATCTCTCAAATCAATCTTTGAAATTTACAATTAAAAAAAATTATGTGGACCCAAAACTTTTTATCGATTAGCTTCTAGTTAAGAAACTATGTTTATATATGCCTTACAAATAGAAAATAAAACATATATTAGTGGAAAATAAACAGAATTATATACAAATAAACTCAAATACAATGGAATGGGACATCATACCTATGTATTAACTATGACCAGTAGGTTTTTGGATAGTGAAAAATAATAGTCAGTTAATGACTCTTCATTTCAATTCTTAAAAAATAAGATTTTTTTTTGAATTTGATAAGACTGACATTCAATAAGACATTTCCACTAAATACCTATTTTTTATTTATCATCAGCATTCAATTCAGAGTCAAGGTCTCTTATTTTATATCCTGTTTAATCCCTTCTGACAACAAAACAATATTAGTGGTGCTTGGGAAAATTTCTTGTCAGAGATTGAATTCTTACCCAAGTGAGTTCTAGACTTTTTATCCCCTCCGTAGTGACTAGTTTTATTCATTATGATCTCTGAGAAAATATTTCCTAAACTGTGTTCCATAGATCAGAACAAGGCAATCCAAGGTGCTTAATGGGCAAAAAACCTAATAGTATATAAGTATACATACAAACATATGTATGTCTGTATTAATTTCTAACTACCAAGAGCTCCTCTGGCTGTATACCATATCTGAGAAAGCCATACAGGTTTTGGTAGATTGGAATCTGCTGCCTCCTTGTGGTTCCAATATTGCTTTCAGCTCCCTTTGACTTGTCTTTCCAGACCTAGGGATAGAGTTGACAAGCAGCTGACCAGACTGAGGCTTCTAGTTCCAAGAACTTTAGAAGGAAAAGGGATTCTTCTAAATGAGGTTATTTCAGCTTTCCTCCTTAATGCCTAAAATTAGAAGGGAAAGTCAGAGACACCATCAGGAATCGCAGTCCCCCAGAGCTCTTTATTTTTTGCCCGTTTCTAGTGAGTCTCTGTGATGCATCGAAGATGTATGGATGCAATAGAAGAGACTTACCGTTTAAATGGAAAGTAATCTCAGAGGAAAGACACTAGCAATAAATGGGGGTGAGGACCAAAAAAAGTCTCCTGCAGCTCCTGGTTGAGCTGAGTTTTTAAGGAAACTGGAGGAAAAAATACAAGGCATAAGGGTGAGGAGGAAGAATATTTCAAACATAAGGGATAATCATTGCAACTGCAGAGAAGCAGGAGGTGGCGTGTACTATTAGAGAAACAGCAAATAGGCCAGTATAGCTGGATCATAGAACCCTGGGAGTATAGTGTAAGACTGGAAAGGTAAGAAGAGGCCATGTTATTTAAAAGCTAAAGAGAGAATTTTATATTTTAACCTGGATGTAATAGAGAGTCATTGTTGCTAATTGAGAAAGGTAGCACAATGTAACAACTATAGAAAGATATTTAAAATGATTGTACATGTATATAACCTATATCAGATTCCTTGCTTCTTGGGGAGAACAGAGGAAAGAGAGGGAAATAGAAAAACATTTGGAACTCAACATCTTACAAAAATAAATGTTGAAAACTATCTTTACATGTAATTGGAAAAAACAAAATACTATGGAAGTTTTAAAAAGCAAAGAGACACAGAGACAGAGAAACAGAGAGAGAGAGAAAAAAACAACAGAGACAGAGACAAGGCGAGGTAACATGGTCAGACCTACATTTTATGAAGATCAAGTTGACAGCTGAGTAGAGGTTGAAAAGGAACCTGAGTCAGGGAGTTCAATCAGAACACTTTTGTAGTAGTCTAAGCAGTATATGTGGAGGGCCTCAATTAGGATAATAGCTGTGTGAGCAGAGAAAAGGGGCTGTGTATGAGAGATGATAAAAAGTAGAGATGACAAGATTTGACAGAAGGTTGAATATGTGAGGTAAGTGAGCTGAGAGATACAGAAGTTATATAATCTTAATTTACCCTTGAAAAATTTGTCATTTGCATAGGGTTTTCTTTTCCCTTTTTAAAGTTTCCTAATCCTAGTTAATTTAATAAGCAAAAGATATTTGACTATATTTTCAATGAGTCATTTTATAAACTAGAATTTACATGTTTGGCCATAGTAGGAAGTAAATTTTTTGAGAGCAAGGAGTATTTTTGATTTTGTCTTTGTATTTCAAACTCCTAGTACAAGATTTTGCACTTAGTAGGTATTTATTAGGTGCTTGCTGAATTGAAATGAATTGCATTACTTTTTAAAATTACTCTGGAAAGTTCAGAAAAGAGATTCATAAATTCAAGGGCCTTAGGCAGTTCTAGCTAGAGTAAATTGCTTCAAGGAGTATCAGAAAGAAATAACTTATCAATCGAGGAAACTTTTAAAGTTACTCAGAGGTGTCAAATTCTTGGCCTTCTGTCCTCAAATGGTAAATTGGGGAAAATGCTGATTAAAATGTAATTTTAAAATGTTTAACAAAGAAATAAAAATAGTACAATAAAGATAATGATAATTGATGTATTTCTAAGTCAAGATGCTTCCTCTAGAATCTGTTTCTATATGAATTTGACATTTTCATGTCAAATCATGTCACATTTTCTTTTTTCTATTCTACTTTTTGCTTTACTTTTTATATGAAAATGCTAATTTCATTTAGTGTTGGTTATTTAAAAAATAAAATTCACAGTATACTTGTTACTAATAAAATTACTAGTGATTTAAACACCTCAAGCAATGTCCAATTTGATTTTTAAATGTTTGCTAGCTAACTTAGGCAGGTAGATGGCAAACTAGAGAGAATACCAGACCTGAAGTCAGGAAAACTCATCTTCCCCAGTTCAAATCTGATCCTAAACACTTAACTACCTATGTGACTGAGCAAATCATTTATCCCAATTTGCCTCAGTTCTTCATCTGAACCAGAGGAGAAAATGGCAAACCACTGTAGTATGTAGTATTAAGACAATTCCAAATGGGGTTCATATCTGAAAAGTTGGACACAACTGAAATGACTGAACAGTAAAAAACAGCTAACTTGGAGTTTCCTCGCACTATGTAAATAAAGCCTGATAAATATTAGAGAAGAAAATGGGGAGAAATAACTGGATCCCTAAGTTTGTTCTTTTTTTCAAGCTCTCCAAACTTAAGAGATCTGAAGAACTCGGGATACACAGGAAAATTGTAGGTGATGATGAAAATGGTGATAGTGATAAAGACTGAAGGATAAAACTTTTAGTATTACTTGATTCTTGATTCTTTAGGTGTATGAAGATAGGCTATTTGGAAGATACTAATAAGCTTTTTTTCTTTTTTTATGATAATAGTACAAGGAAAAAAAGTTTACATTGCAGTAAAAGGGACCTAAATTGGACATAAGTAAAAAGTTTCTGATAATGAAGCTTGAGTTTTTCTTGATAGTGTCAAAAGAAAATCTTGATTTGGGCCTTTTCCTTCAATAATGAAACAAACTCAGGTAGAAAATTAAAAGAAGTTTATTGTAGCACTAAAGGCAAAAGGAAGTTGAACATAGCTAGGCAAAGAAATTTAAACCTCACACTTTTTAGAGAGAAATTTCATAATAAAAGAAAGACTAGCCTGATAGTATGTTTCCAAAAGGGGATGGGCCATTGCATCTCAGCTACTCTCCCATTGCTACATCATAGGGAAATGAGATTAGAGGTAAGGGGGATAGAATAAAAGTGCATGTAGTTGTGCATTGACTAGCAGGTAATAATAGAAATAAGGGGGATAGAATAAAAGTCCATGTTGTTGTGCATTGACTAGCAAGTAATACAAAACATAAGGAGTTGGGATCAAAGTACATACCATCTCTCCCAACAGATTGTTTGTCACATACCCTGGGAAGACAAGCAAGATTTAGAAACAATGGGGTCACTTGAACTGACTCAGCACAAATTTCAATTATTCCCTCTGTGGTGTTATCCATATTTATGGCACAGCACCACAATTAGACCTATATTCATCCTACATCTTCAACTATAATTCAACTATAACTTTTCAATCTCTGATGCCTATAAATGTGGAAGTTAGCTTGGAGAATCCAGTACTGGGCACCAAAGAAGGCATATCCTATGAGGATACACGTGAGAAAACCCACAGATATTTTAGCCAGTGGAAAGTATTGTACCCCAAATCAAGCTTATGGACTGGCAGTTCAATATAGTCACTTTTTGGGTATTCACAGGTGTGCAAATGGTAGAGTTCCCACTTTAATCCCACTTTTATCACAGTTTCCCTCCATGAGGACTCTTGATAAGAAAGGCAGCTAGAAATTGTAAAAAGGGTCTCTGCATAAGCACCACGGGCAAACCATGACCAACAAACTTGCTGTATGAAGGCCTTAGAATTTCCACAGTATCATTTGTACAAGCAGAAATGATAATAAACAGCTTGCAGAATAGGTGAAAGTTCCACAACATGCACAAAGTAAAATTTTTATCATCTTTTAAAATTACTTTATTTTCACTCCATACCTTTCTGTGAGGATATAATAATTATCTTCATATTTTCCTGAAAGAGTGAACTAAAACTGTTAACAAATGGATGAAGGATAGCCTAAGAACTTATTTACTTAGATGCTTAGGATAAGGGGTTGACCACAAATTCAGATTAAGATCTTTCATAATTATATCCTATTAAAATAAGTCAGATACTTTAAATATGCTAATTAAAATATTTTTTACACAATAACAAAACTTCCACTATTCATCTGCCATGATAATAGAAGAATTTTGCTAGAAAAGGAAAAGGTAGGAAGATGGTTATGATGATATCAACACTGTTAAGACAAAAGCCATAATGAGGAAAATTCCCTTAGCTTTATTTGATTCCAGGTACGAGTCATATTCCGCAGCCAGCATTGCAACAGAGTTCCACATTTATTCACAGGGTATCAAATGCAAAGTTTAGAATTAACCAGGTGGGAAATTTTCCTGTTCAGAAAGAAAGTAGCACAATGGGAAACTGAATCAAGAGGATCCTTCCTTTGCCTATACTTTTGCCTCAACTTTTCCCAAATATAGTACATGTCACCTCTCCTAGCAGACTGGTAAATATATACCTAAAAGAAAAGCAAGAATGGAAACAAAGGAGTCATTTGAACTGACTCAGCACAAATTTTAATAACAGGATTACTATGATAAATTAGGGGAATGCTTTAAGTGTGGTGAATTTGGATTTAGGGTCACAAGATCATAAATTTACAGAGGGAAGGAGACTTAAAAAGTTATTGAATATAAATCACTCATTTTATAGATGATGAAATTGAAGCTTGTAGAGGGTAAATGACTTGTCCAAACTCAAAGTAAATAGTAGAGTCAAGATTCCCACCCAAGTTCTCTGACTCCAAATTCATCCCTCTTAGCATTTCATCACTGTCATACAATTAAACAGTTTCATTTTATGCAAAAAATGGAAATATAAGAAGTCATAAGATTAGTATTGGTAGATTTCTATCAACCGATAGAGTAGTGACTCTCAAACTTTTTGGTCTCATATCCCTCTTCCTCCATTAAAATTATGAAGAACTTCAAAGAGCTTTTGTTATATCTATAAGTATTTACCATGTTAGAAATTTTGACATACATTTTGAAAAAGTATTTTAATGAAAAACAGTTCTATTTTCTAATTGGTGAAAAAATGTTATAATTGAAAACTTTATATTTGATGTTATAGTTTGAAGTAATAATTATAATGATAAGACTGTAATATAGAGTCACATAGGCTAAATGGTCCTAATGCCCCTAAAAACATATAGGCCAAAGTCAGCCACATTTGTACTTTTCCACTGTCTTATCTATGTCAACTCTCTGTCAGGCAGGTAATACTTGCAGCTTTTGATTGAATGAACCTCTTGGCCTGCTTCAGAGGTCCTGAGTCATACTTCTGCTGCCTTAGATAGCTACAAAAAGACATTGTCTCTAGTTGAGGACTTCTCCATTATCTGGATCTGATTAGGAAAGCCCTCCCCTACATTTTGGTACCAATTACCTGTTCTCAACAAAACCTATTCTTAGGGTACATGATTTTGCTACCTGAACCCTAACTTTGAACATGTCTTCTCCCTTCCCCTTATGTTGGCTGTTTCTTGCATCCATGGGGATAAACCTCTCTGTTTATATTAACATATACTATATATTTATATGCTTTTATTTACTTGCTGTGTTGCATAAAAATAAAGTTCTTATTTATATAAGCTTCCTGATTTCCAATTTCCTGAAAATTCTTTGCTCTTAATTTGAATAGTGAGGTCAAGTGAAGCAAGTGACACTGTTCTACATATTTTTGCAAATCTCTTTAATATCTGGCTTAATAAAAGAGAGTTTATATTCTCATACCTACTTCTGCATTCAATCCATGTAATACATTGTTTTGATTTAATTATGTGAAGATAATCTAGCCTCCCACAGCTATGTAGTTGAAAAAAGAGAATATGTTAGACAAATGGCATCATCATATTATTTGGGAAATAGTTTTTAATCTCATGGATGCCCTGAAACAATTTTTGGGGACTCCCCAAACACCTACAGATGCCTGGACTATATTTTGAGAATTGCTGCTAAAGAGAAATTTTTATCACTATATCCATGGGATTCTGTTCTTGTCATATTCTGTTTAATTTCTGTATCAGTGAATTATATAAACGAAAAGATAGAAGTGATATGCTTAACAACCTGAGTGTAACATAAAGCTGGGAAAGATAGATAATATGTTACACTGTGGAATCAAGATCTCAAATTCCTTGCACTTAGAATCTAAAATGCATAGCTATAGAATTTGTCTAGGCCATAGTCTTCATGAATAAAAACTTAGAAGGCTCTAATTGAATGAAAATTTAGAATGACAACTGATGGTGTATTACAATTGACAAATTTACTAATTTTGTTTTGAGTTTCATTAGTAAAAGTAAAATTTCCACAATTAGTAGGATACTACTTTATTCTGAAGCAAGCAACGACATCTGTAGTATTGCGTTCATTTCTGGGTGCCACATTTTTAGAAAGAAAGACATTGATGAGTAAGAGTGTATCCAAAGGAGAATAACAATGATCAGACTCAATAATAAGGCATATGAGGAATAGTTTAGCTTGCAGAACATAAAAATTGGGCAAGAGAGAGGGATATGATTCTTCAAATATTTGAAAAATTTCCAATATTTGTCATTTAGATATAAGTTTTACTCTTCTAAATCTAAAAGATAAAAAATGAGTGCTAATAGGTAAAATTTATAGGCAAGCAGATTTTTTTTTGCTCAATATAAGGAAGAATTTAATAATCAGGGTGGTTCAGATATGGAATAAACTGCCTCATGAGTTTCCTACACCATAGGTGTTTTACTAACTAGACAATGGGTTTACTAGGCAAGTGGGGACCTTATAGAAGTCATTCATCAGGTGGAAGTTGGACTAGCTGACCTCTCGTATCCTTCCCAATTCAAAGATTCTAAATAGGATTGTCTTTAAGTTGAAGAATAGATGTAATCATCTTAGGAGGTCCATTTAAAAAAATATTATTTAGTTTTCTAACTTTAACAGTGTTAGCTTCTAGTTTTTGAGTTCGAGTGATGCAAGATAAAATCTTGAGTATACATTTGCTTAAAGAGAATAAACAGCTATTTAATGGAAATGGGACAACAACATTGTCTATTTTGTAATAGAAAATTCTATGAAAATACTATTTTCAGAAGATGAAATGTTGAATCTTTAAAGTGGTTTACTCTTGGGCATTCTTTTGATTAAAAATGTAAATTACATAGAGTTTTAAGGAGAGTATACAACTTTTATTTACCTCAAATCTTAAAATATATTGATGATAACTTGTGCCATTACATGCAGACCCTGACATCTGTTTGTTTTGCTTCCCTTACCAGCTTACAAAAGCCGCTGTTTCTTGTATTCTCGAATAGGAGGTATCAGATCTCTTCAGAAGCACTCAGAAATTCTACCTGTGGAGGATTATGACAACACTTTGATATTTGAAGCCAGGTTTGAGAGTGGTAATCTGCAAAAAGTGGTCAAAGTGTAGGTTTTAAAATTCCTTTGATTTGAGAAGCTAGAACATCAGCTAGCTTTGGACACTTCTTTGAACAGTAGGGTCATCGGGGACTATTACAATGGTCTATACATGTTAAAATCAAATTTCCCAAAGAGCATTTTGAGTCAGTCGATTAATAAGCTTTTATTAAAGATCTACTAAGTGTGAGGCATGGGACAAAGCACTAAAGATACAGAAAAAGGTAAAAAATCTCTTTTCAAGGAGCTCACAGTCTATCAAGGAGACAATATTTAAACAACTATGTACAAACAAGTTATATTCAGGATAAGCTAGAAGTTGTCAACAGAGACAGTCATAATTAAGGAAGACTAAGAAAGGCTTCCTGTGGAAAGTTGATTTTAGCTGGACCTTGAAAAGAGCTAAGAAAAGGTGGTGGTGATGAGAAGGGAGAGCATTTTGGGGGGGTTCAACTAGTGAAAATACCCAGAATCTAGAGGTGGAATGTCTTGTTCAAGGAACAGCAAGGATAGTCATTGGATCCCAGAGTATCTGTAAAGTGTAAGAAAGTTTGAGGGGGAAATTAAGAAGGAGGTTATGAAGGGTAGTGAATATCAAACACAGTTTTTTTTGTATTTGATCCTGGATGTGGTAGGGAAATACAGAAGCTTATTGAGGAGGTAGTAAAACCTGCTTCTTAGGAAGATGACTGACAGCTAAGGAAAGGAAACTAGAGTGGGAAGAGATGTGTAGCAGAGAGATCAACTAGCAATCTCTCAACATAATCCAAGTAAGAAGGGATGAAGGTCTACACCTGGGTGGCAGTAGTGTCAGAGAAGAGAAGGAAGTATATATGGGAGTTGTTACAAAGGTAAAATTGGTAAGCCTTGGCAAGAAATTGAACTGAGGTGGAGGGTGGGGTGGTGAGAAAGAATCAGGCATTGAAGATAACATCTAAGTTGCAAGGTGACTGGGAGGATAGTGGTATTCTCAAGAATAATAATGAAGTTAGGAAAGAAGAAGGGTTTGGGGAGAAAGATAGTGAGTTCAGTTTTGGACATGATGAATTTAAGATACCTACAGGATAGTCATTTTGAAATGTCTAATAGGCAGTTGGAGGCACAAGAGTGGAAGTCAACAGAGATGAGGGTTGGACAAATAAATTTGATTCATCAGCACATAGATAATCCATGAGAGCTAATAAGATTACTAAGTGAAATATTATAGGGAAGAGGACCCAAGATAGGGTCCCCTGGGATATCCATGATCTAGATGAAGAAGACTGCATCAAAGAAGACTGCAAACCAGTAATAGGAAAGGAAGAGATTTAAATTTGTTGCTTTTATTGAACAAGCATTCCAAAGGGTAGGTAACTTTAGGACACTGGGGCAAGAAGTAGATGGAGGGGAAACAGAATAAGGAAAAAGGGAGTAGAGATGGACAATGGAGTTTGATTGATGCCAAATTCAGGACCAGAATTGTTGGGATAGAATATGATCAGGGGTGAACATTAATCATTGAGGAAAGAATTTGAAAAATTTCATGTACTAGTTTGTGCTCTCAGGATACCAAGCTACTCCATGAAGAGGAAACATATAGCTTAAGTAATATTGCCTCTGAATTAATAGAAAAAATGGTTCTATTTTGCCATTATAATGCAATATTTCCCTGTAAGTACATGTGCAAGTGTTTCAGTTAACTTCTATTCATATATGTGTGTGTGTATGTGTATGAATGTATATATGAATGTGTGTATACCTGTGGGTCTAAGTTTCTTAATAATTTTGCTTATCAATTTAAACCAGAAAATTCATTTGATAACAAATCAAAGATATGAATTGGGTTGTTTAAAAGCAATTTTAATTATCTTCATCTAAAAACATTAACTGGGTGCCTACTGGAGGCCTGGCCAGTGTATCTTTTCTCAAGATGTTTATTGTCTAGTTAGAAGCCACAAAATTATATCAATTTTAAAAGGTAGTTCCTTTCCTTAAGGAGGAATATGACTAGATATAAGGTATAAAATCATGAATTTTTAAAAATTTCTAATGCCTTTTTTAAGATTTCACAAATAGAAGCTAATGGAGGCTAGACAGAAATATCTTTATTTTCCTATGCTAAATGTTGCTTATAACTTGTTTTCCCCCCCCTTTTTTATATTAGTACTGATCATGAATATCAGTTGACTGTGCGCCCTGACCTCTTCACAAGTAGTCACACCCAATGGTATTACTTCCAAGTGACCAACACTCAAGCAGGGATACCTTATCGTTTCACAATTGTCAACTTCACTAAGCCATATAGTCTGTACAATAAAGGCATGCGCCCACTCTTCTACTCTGAAAAAGAGGCCAAGATGAACAATATTGGCTGGCGGAGAACAGGAGACCAAATCAAGTACTATAGGAACAACGTAGGGCAAGAGGGGCGTCAGTTTTTCTCTCTTACATGGACTTTCCAGTTTCCACATGACAAAGATAGATGTTATTTTGCTCACTGCTACCCATACACGTATGCCAACCTGCAGGACTACCTTTCAGGTATCACTAATGACCCCAAACGGTCACAGTACTGCAAAATCCGGGTGCTGTGCCACACCCTTGCTAGGAACACGGTGTATGTTTTAACAATTACCACCCCTTTGAAGAACACTGAATTAAGAAAACGTAAGGTGGTTATTTTGACAGCAAGAGTACATCCGGGAGAAACAAATAGTTCTTGGATCATGAAAGGCTTCCTAGATTACATCCTAGGAGATTCAAGTGATGCTCAGCTGCTCCGGGATACTTTTGTCTTCAAAGTAATACCTATGCTGAATCCAGATGGTGTGATTGTGGGAAATTATCGATGCTCTTTGGCTGGACAGGATTTAAACCGCTGCTACACATCTATCCAAAAGGACTCTTATCCTTCTGTTTGGTACACCAGGAATATGATTCGTAGGTAAAATCAGTCTCACTTTATTTAGCAATTCTGGTAGCCTCCCATACAAGCATTTCTCTATTTAATTCCACTTACTCGATTAATAGATTTCTTGAGAAGGTTCGTTTGTAACTGCTTTTCCCACTAGTCAGTCTTTTTTTTTCTCATCAATACCATCTTTCTTGTCACTGACTACATTACTTCCTAAAATCTCCCTTGATCCAAGGGACCTTAATATTTACTCTAAGGAACCCTTATCTATGAGAAATAATTTCATGCTATAAGAACAGTCTCCATTTCCATTTCTACTATTCCTCAAATAAGTAAAAGAAATACTTCCTATGTATTTAGAAACCATGCCATTAGAGCCTTGGCCTATTTGTAATTGGACCTTGACTGCAAACTTCAAGAATTCTGTTTCAGGGAAGTAAATGATGGGAAGGTTCTTTAGAACTCTCAACCAATTAAGTGTGAAAAGAATCTCACTCTCATATTTAATAGTCTCAAAAAGTTCAAAGAAAACTGAAAGACGATTTGCTGTTTTGGAAGAAATAAAGGGATGACGTTTAAGTCCTTTAAGTTTGAAATAATAGGAGAATTTAGGTTTCAGATCTCTGGTGAGCCTATTGGATTTCATGAATTCAGAAATGAAAGTCAAAAGTTCTCAGAAGTCAGGGCATACTGACTACCCATGGCCTTTTTTACTTTGGAGGAGCAGTTATTGGGTACTATGATTCCACTGTAGTTTCTGCCTTCAAGAGAGTTTACATATCTGGTACCTTTCTTGAAAAAACTGGGATTCACAATTTTGAACATGATAAAGAGGACTTAGCAAAATTGTCTTAACCTTATGCTAGCTATTTAAAATTTCTTGGTATGTATTAGTTTATAAGAATGTCATATTGAAATAGCAAGGACAATTTTTCAACAGTCTTCATGTGAAAAATTTATATTTTAAATATTTCTATAGGCATGTACATTGGGAGTAAGCAAGGAAGAATTGGTAAGCATTTTTATAAGTAAGACAGTTTTGAAAACTATTTCCAAGTAATTCACATTGTTATGAAATACTGAAGTCAGCAATGCTGCTTCATTTCAGAAGAAGCAAATGTCCAGCAAATGAAGAGTTGAGCAAAGGAAGAGACCTTTAGGTATAGCATATGAAATGAAACTAGTAAAATTTCAGAATCTTTGTCTAATATGATACTTCTTCAGGCTATATTAACAAAATTGACATCTTAAAACATGTAACTATACTTCACACTAATCAAAAACTATCATGCCATAGAGTTTGGTCTTTTTAGATCACTACTTGTTCAGCACTATTAATAACAAGGTTTAACTGCTGTTCCTGTTAACTAACATTTATTAACTCCATTTCTATCTCCTACATGGAAACACTATAGCATAAGATGGCTTCCAGTTTAGGATTTAAATGTAGTGTTAAGATCATACAATTAATTCATATTGAGTATACAGTCCATTAAAATCCATAGATCTTTTCCTATGAATTATATAGTTACAACTTTCTCATCTCATAGCCATTGATTCTGTGAACTCCAATGTAGGACTAAACATATTTTTCTGAACATTTCCATTTTATTAGATTTGGCCAAACATTCTGGACTGTCAAAACATTTTTTAGATTCATTCTTTATTCTTACCAGTTTTGTGACATCTGCAAGCCTGATAAAAATGTCATTTATGCCTTTATCCAAATCCCTGATAAAAAAGTTAAATAATGCAGAGATGAAAGAAATATCCTTGACCACATTGCTGGGGTTGAAATTGTTCATTTATTGACTACTTTAAGAGAAAATTTATTCACTCAGTTCTAAACCCACCTAGATTTTTCCCACAAAGAATAAAACTTTATTTTCAAATACTTTGACATAATCCAAGTATGATATATCTATGCCATTCCTCTGATCTACCATTTTAGTAACCCTGTCAAAAAAGGAAATGAAGTTAGACTGACACAACCCATTATTAATGATGTTACAACAGTGATCACTCCTGTTATAATGGAGAGTGAGTTGAATTTGGAGCCAGAGTTCATATTCTAGTATTGCTATATTCAAGAAATTCTAGTTTTATTATATTCAATAAAGCTTAAGCAAATATTTAACTTATCTGGGCTTTAGTTTCCTTAGCTGTTTGTTAAAGGAGTTGGAGATTCCTCCTATCTCCAACTGTATGAGCTACATAATTTGTAAATCCTCATAAACTGTCCCCTTATTAATATAGTATAAAATTTTGCTGATAATACAAACTATACTGGCCTGTAGTTTATAGATTATAGGTCTCTATTTGTCCTGATTTTCTAAAAATCAAAAAAATGTATGCCCATATTGATTTTTGGTACAAGGTAATTTGTGATCAGTTATCAAATGAGTGGCATAGACATTAGTAGTACTACAAGTTCAGAGGAGGGAGAAATCCCTGAATCGAAGTGATCAGGAAAGATTTATGAAGAAAATAAGAAAACTGCATCTTGAAAGGATGGGGATAATATTCAAATTGATAGAGAAGAGAAAACAAGTAATTCCAGATAAAGCGTAGGCTCTGGGGTTGGAATAAGTCAGATTAGTTTGTGGAAAGCAATGGACAGAATTAATGGAAGAAAGATCATGCTAAGGAATAATGAAGATGGAAAATTTGATTAGAACTAAAATGAGCAAAAGGCTTTGAATGTCCTAATAAAGAATTTGAACTTTATTCTTTAGATGATTCTAAAGGAAGTAGCAAATGAAAGTAAATTATTAGCAATACACTAAAATGATTAGAAATAGGGATATATTAAAAACAGAAAAACCAGAAAGCTTTGAACTCCTTTTTTGCAGATTTTTTAAAAATCAAACAACCCTGATTCAACACATAGAAGAAAGCTGATAAGGTAGTGTTATAAGCTAACATATTTCCTTTTTCTTCTTTGTAGATTAATGGAAGATAGGGAGATTCTCCTGTATTGTGACCTCCATGGCCACAGTAGGAGAGGGAATATCTTCATGTATGGCTGTCAGAATAATTATGAACATAAAGAATTGTGCTTAGAGCAACGAGTATTTCCATTTATGCTAAGCAAGAATTGTCCAAACAAAGTAAGTATGTCAGGTTTTCCTTACTGTTTTGAAAATAATTCATATTGGCCAATGAAATGTATAGCCTGAATAAAAAATAATTTAAAAATATATTAAATATTTTATAAATTCAAGATTTCAGAGAATACTTAGAAAGACTTTTAAAGCCAACATTTTAAGAATAATAAATTAGAGTGAAAGAGTAGACCAATTATCATTCCCTCTAAACTTAAAAAGTTTTGGATCCTTTAATTCATTCAGCATTTAACTGCTTATTAAGCACTTATTCTAAGGATTCAGAGATAAAAATGAAATAATCCCTGCCTTCATGAAATTTACATTCTCCCAGTGGAGAAAACATATCCACAGTTCATATGAAATCCACATAAAGTAATTGAAGGAGGGGGAAAGGAAAGTCAATAGCAAGAATCAGAAAAGACTTCATATAGGAGGTGGCACTGGAATTGAACCTTGTGGAAAGCTGGAAATTTTAAGAAGTGAAAGTGAGGAAAGAATGCATTCTAAGAATGGCAGACTGCTTATGCAATGGCACTAAGATGGGAGATGGAATATCATTTAAGGCCTATTTGACTGGAACAGAATACATGAGGAAAAGCAATGTGAAATCATACTAGAAAAATAGGTTGGAGACAGATTATAAAGGCATTTAAAATTTAAAGCTTCTTTAAAAAAAAAAGAGTTTGTGTTTTATTCTACAAGTCATGGAAAATCCCTGAAGATTTTTGAACAGGGCTATGACACATCTAGTCCTTTACATTGGAGATTATCAATTTGACAGCTTTGTGGAAGATGAATTGGAAAGAGAAGTGTCTGGAAATGGGGAGAAGAATTGGAAGGCTATTGCAGTAATCCCACTGAAGAATAATGGGGGTCTATATAGGGGAACAGTGGGGGGAAGGAGGGAAAATTTTGGAACAAAGTTTTGCAAGGGTCAATATTGAAAAATTACCCATGCATATGTTTTGTAAATAAAAAGCTTTAATAAAAAATGTATTCAGTAGATTAAAAAAAAGAAGAATGGAGGCCCGATGGTTGAATGACCAAGTGGCTGAATGAGTAAAAAGGAGACAGATAAGAGAAATGTTGTGGAAGTTTAATTGATAAGACTTGGTATCATATTTGATACAGGTAGGAAGAAGAAAGCATGTAGAAGGAAGAAGTAAAGACTGATGCTATAATTGCTTCACACATTGTGATCCCTGTGCTGACTTACTAAATTGACTGTAAGCATTAAAATGTTTTAAATATTGTACATTTACAATGTGGCTATTGAGAAGACTTAAGGAATCACAATGGTAGAAATGTCTTCAATAAAAAAAGAGAAAATAGAAAGAGGAGTAAATTAGAGGTAGGGTGGAAGACAGCCAAAAGAGTCTGTCTTAGACGTGTTAAGCTTGTTAACCATGGGACATCCAGTTGGAGATGTCCATTATGCATTTGATAATTTGGGATTGGTGTTCAGGAAAAAGACTAGGACTAAATGAATAGGCATAAGGATAATAATAATAATAATTCAGTAATCCATGACATCTTATGAGATCACCAATAGAAAGGGTGTAAATGGAGGAAATAAGAGAACCTAGAACAGAGCCTACTACTTTGAGATGTAAAAATTAAATTAAGTGTTCCTAAAGAATACTAATAGTTAACCTTCACACATTAAAAAAAATGAGAATCCCAATGGACCTTTTGTTGAGATTCTGAAGAAACTACTTTGCTGAATATGCATATGAAATATCTATATATGTGATACATAAATATCTACTTGGTCAATTCTGCTATAATTTGACATATACATTCCAAAAAACATTGAGCTATGCGAAATTGCAAAATAAAAACCACGGAGTTTATGGAGGGAAATGGGGATAAAGACACAATGCTCAAAAACTTTGTAAATGACACATTTTTAAAAAAATAAGAAACTAGCAAAATGACAGCTTAGTTTTATACCTGTTAAGTGAATAAAAATTTCATAAATACCATGATAGTGACCTCCCATCCTTAGGGAGTAAGTTGGACAGGTTACAGGGTTGGACTTAAAACCCTACATCACTGAAAAAATGGGAAAGGGGACTGGAGAAGACAGGAGAACTCTCCTCTGCCCACAGTTTCTCTTGCATGAAAAGTGACATAATAAATATGGCACTTTACCATGACAAAGAAATGAAGTTCACTTATAGAAGTGAACATCAGAAGGATTATACCTTGTGAGTTATTGTGAAATAGTGATTTTCTGAGTTCTTTTGCTCTGTATCTCTGAAGAAATCTGACAGAAGCAAACTTGAAAATCAAATTATGCTCAAAATGTTTCCTACTATATTAAGTTGGAACAAATTTACATTTTTTAAACAAGTGTCATAGCACTTGTTTAAATATGTGAATAATTATATATATAAATGTATATGTAATATATATATAAATATCATATATATATATCTGAACTCCTAGTTAGACAACTTCCTCAGTCAATTTAGATCAACCATTTTGAAATGTAAGAGTTTTAGAGGCAGAATTCTTAAATTTTTTTTGTGTCATGGACTCATGAAACTTATGGACCTCTTTTCATAATGTTTTTAAATGCATAAAATAAAATACATTGAATGTGATTATTATTATTTTTTTTAGGTTCACAGATAACAAGTTAAGCTCCCTTGTCTTAAGAGTTTCCTGGGGCACTGAAAAATTAGATGATTTCCTCTGGGTCATACAGATTGTATATAGCAGACAGTACATGACCTAAGATTTCTATGGCTTCAAGGCAAGTTGCCTGTCCACTACAGAATACTGGCTGTCATGTGATACATGTATGTGTACACATACATACACACACGCATAATGTTAACCAAAAACAACTATGTGGGACGGCCACCTGTATTATAGTGCCTCACAATTCTGATATGGGCATTTGGGCACCTACTTACCCTCTGTGCTATCTTACTATATTGACCATGAGCATTAAAAACTGTTTTAAATATTATTTACTTAAGATGTGACAATTGCAGGACCCACATGTGCAAAAAATGTTTGTAGCAGCCCTTCTTGTAGTGGCAAGGAACTGGAAACTGAGTAGATGCCCATCAGTTGGAGAATGGCTGAATAAATTATGGTATATGAATGTTATAGAATATTATTGTTCTATAAGAAACAATCAGGAAGATGATTTCATAGAGGCTTGGAGAGACTTACATGAACTGATGCTGAATGAAATGAATAGAACCAGGAGATCATTAAACACAGCAACAAGACTATACAGTGATCAATTCTGATGGAGATGGTTCTTTTCAACAATGAGATGATTTAGGCCAGTTTCAATGGACTTGTGATGAAGAGAGCCATCTGCATCTAGAGAGAAGACTGTGGGGATTGAATGATCACAGAATAGTAATTTTCACCTTTTTTGTTGTTGTTTACTTGCTTTTTGTTTTCTTTCTCATTTTTTCCCTTTTTGATCTGATTTTTCTTGTGCAGCATGATAATTATGGAAATATGGATAGAAGAATTGAACTTTTAACATATATTGGATTACTTGTCATCTAGGAGAGAGAGTGGGGGAAAGGGAGGGAGAAAAAAATCTGAAACCCAAGGTTTTGCAAAGATGAATGTTGAAAATTACCTATGCATATGTTTTAAAAATAAAAAGCTTTTAAAAAATAGTTAAAACATAAAAAAGATGTGGCTATTGCAAAGATTCAAGAGATCTACAAACTTTCTTTAAAACGATTTCTAAAATTCTAGTGAGAATTACCACTTTATGCAACTTTCTTGCATTTTTAACCCATTATCTCTAAGAATCATTAGTATTTTATGTGGCTTTTTTTTCAGTTTTCATTTTCAGCTTGTAAGTTTGTTGTTCAGAAGAGCAAAGAAGGGACGGGAAGAGTAGTTATGTGGAAAATGGGAATCCATAACAGTTTTACCATGGAGGCTACTTTCTGCGGCTCTACTCTTGGTAAGATACCATTCTCACATATATGTAAGGGTAATAAACTAAAACATTGTTAAAATATGAAAACAAAAGTGGAAGTTAATTTGTCAGTTAATAAATTCCTTCTTAAAAATGTATAATTAACTAGCCAGTGTTGTCAATATGATGTATTATACTACAATGGCTATAATATTCATTTTATAATTATTAATATTGCCACATTCTTCTCTCAAAAAGTTTTTAGTCTTTTAAATATGAGCTAACAATAATACCAGTAATTGGGGATTTCTATAGTCCTTTTTAATTTTTCAAGGTACTTTATATGTTTTATCTAATTTGATCCTTACAACAACTCTAGGAGGTACATAGTACTATTTTTCTCTTTTGACAGAAAACTAAGGATAAGCATTTAGGGACTTGTCCAGGGTCACACAGATAGTAAGTATTTGAGGCAGGATTTGAACTATCCTATATGATTTTTATTGCATATCTTACATAGGCATAGTGAGTTCATGGTTTTCAAGAACACAAAACACCAGAATATAGTTTACTATTTATTTTACTAAAATGGCAATATTTGAATTTATTCCCCTAACCTATAAAAACTATGTTCTAATTGTTTTTTGTTTTTGTTGCTGGGTTTGTTTGGGGGTTTTGTTTGTTTGTTTATTGGTCCTGTCAAGTCATCAGAGTAAAACTCCAAATGAGGAACTTAGCAATACACCAATGCCTGGGGCTGTGAGCTCAGTGACTCACCTTTCTTTTCACATAATCTTTTCTTTTTTCCTTTTTCCTGTACCAGGGCTTAAGTTATATCATTCCTCCAATCAAAATCATAACCCCATCCCCTGATCCAATATTCAAACTTCAGGGAAGAGAAACTAAGTCTCAATTCAGCTAGGAGACACACAAAAAATATATTCTCAAAATAATACTTATACAATTCACAATATATATTATCTTAATGTGCTTATAAATTACTTTGCAAATGTCAAATGATAAAAAATTATGTTGGTAATGAAAAATTTTTCTTATACAAGGATATTCTTCCTAGTCTTTGCACAAAAAATTGTTGAGGACAATTAGGGACATTGTTTGTTGTTTACATCTATTAGCCAGTTTTCCCCAACACCTCTTAATATTTATCACCTATATGTGTACATACCCCTGTTCAGCTATTATACATTCTGACTTTCAACATTGTAATCAGTTGAGGAGAAATAATAGGATAATATCACACAACTACTATAGAAATATATCAACCTATTCTAAATCTAAAGAAAAAGGGAAAAGTTCCTGGAAGGTAATATGATTTATTTATACTATTTTTTCAGCTACTAGATAGGCTTATGAAATTTAATTCTCATGGATGTATAAGCTCTTTGATTTTTTTAGGTAATAGACGAGGTACTCACTTCAACACAAAAGACTTGGAGTCTATGGGATATCATTTTTGTGATTCTCTTTTAGACTATTGTGATCCAGACCAAACAAAGGTAAGAAAAGTCCATGAAAACATGAATCATAACAAAGCTCATTTATTAGAAGGCATAACCTTATCTATAGCAGTACATTTCATTTAGTAATCTAAAAGGATGTAGTGGGAGTTTTTTTGTACCTCTAGATGCCAATCTAATAAATTCCACTATTTTTATCAGTAGAGCCCTGGTGTTTTAAATCAGCAGTAAATCCATATACATCAAGTGTGTAAACCATTTGAATAAAAAAGTTCACATAAAAAAATTAGAGGAAAAATAAAGGAATTCCCTTTTGTCATTAAAGCTAGCCAATGAATTCTTAAACAAGGGAGAAAGGTCATCAAAAAGACAAAATAAACCATTTTTATTACATAACATTTAAAAGCTATTGCATGAAGAAAATCAATAAAGATAGAGTAAGAAACACTATCAAGTGAAAATATTTTCATCAATTATGACCGATAAAAACTCTGATATCAAAGAAATATGGATACTTGACATAAATATGTTATCGGTAACTATTCTCCAAAATTAACAAAATATTATTAACAATTTTCAAGTAATATTGAAAATTATAAAGGATCATATGAAAATATGTTCCCAGTCCCTAATAGTAAGAGAAATGTATATTAATACAACTTTGAAATGCTTTCATTTACAATACAATTTAGTAAATATATTTTTCTTAAAAAAACAGGACATCAATGTTGTAGAGAATGTGGGAAAATAATCATTCAGTTTTAGTAGAGCTATAAATTGCTCTTAATGTTCAGGATAGCTATTTGGAATTGTACTAGAAAAGTTACTAGACTGTTTATAACCTCTGGCTCAGTGATCCCATTACTAGGCATATAATGAGACCAAAGACCTCCTCAAAAAAAAAGAATTCTGCATACACATGTACACATATGTATATATACACATCCATATATACATTTTCAAAGTAGCATGCTTAAGAGGAACACAGAACTGGAAATATAATGATTATCTATTAGTTAAAGAATTGCTGAAAAATTATAATGTATATAATAAATAAAATGCTATATTATTATGCACTAAAAATGACAAGTGGGAGAAATTTGAATGGACTGATTCAGAGTGCAGTAAACACAACAATTATGTTTTTAAATAAAGGGTATCAATAAGAACTTATTATTTTCTACAACCAAAGAGAGAGAACTATAGTGAGAGCTCTGAGGAAATTGTGGTTTCTACTTTTAACTGAGATTATAATTTTTTCTAGTATTTTCAGTGCATGAAAGAATTGGAAGAATTGCAGTTGCAGCATTCAGGCATAACAAGCTCAGAAAAAATACATTATGTTTTAGATGCTTCATTAATAGATGCTGCATTGGATCTAGATTCTAGGTAAGTTGAAGTTATAGAGATAATTGTGGTAGATTCGGGAATTTTTAGGAATGCAGACCAAAATAAGGCTTATTCATAGTAAACTACTAATGAAATATGTACTTTAAAAAAAGATGTCAGTATGTGTATTTTTCACCTTACATTATCCTTTTGGTCAAATTTGGGAAATGAAGCCACAAACTACCTGTACTACTGATGTAACTTGCTTATCAAAATTATAATGTCTCTAATATATTGCCAAACTCAGAATTTTCTTGGATAATTATTCTTGGAAAATTAATTTAATACTTAACCCTTTTTGACTAACCCTAATCAAGACCTTTTTTAAAGTTGCATTTGTCCATATTGATCTCTCCTATATGGTATCTGAATCATAAAAGTAATCACTTTACACTTGGCATGTACTGCCAGTTGAACTTCCAATCCAGAAAGATTCAGTTCAAATGCCATCTTCTTCATGAAGTATTAGAATGTGTTATATCTGGAGAGACCTTAATGAGAATATCTAATCCTATGTAATAATTTTATAAATGAGGAGATTGAGGTTTAGAATCAAGTAATGTTGTTTTCCCAAAAACTCACGAATAGTAATGAGGTCTTAACATGCTAGGATATTGGGCCATATTTAATAATACAACATTTAATAGAAATCAATATAAAGCCTAGGTTCAAGGAAATCAACTTTACAAGTGTAATAAAAGATAGACGATACTTCCTCTGAAAAGATTTCTACCATAAAATAATTGCCATGAATTTAATGCCAAACTCAGTGCCTTGACCATAATTTCAGAGAAAATAATTTTTATAAATATTTAGTTATTCATGCTTTCAATTTTGATCTAGCCTAATTAAGATTTTTTTATGGTTGTACTTATCCTTCCCCAGAAGGAGCAGTTTGGCATAATTAATACATAGCCTACCTCAAAATTGGACTCAAGATTTGCCTCTAATACATAGTGGCTATGTGAGGGATCAAGTCACTTAACCTATTATTGCCCCCATGACACTCTTAAAAACCATGAGTTACAGAGCTATTGATCAGCATTGGTAGAAGAGGTTTCCCCCCATATACTAGGAAAATTGCAGGTCTCATCCAAAAAAAATCTTCAGGACTATGATAAATAACAGTAGTCTATGTATTATGTATTATGAATTATTTACATCTAGCTGTTAGGGCACTACAACTTAAGAAGGAATTGATAAATTGAAGAATATCCAGAGATTGTGATGATGAAGATGGTGAAATGCCTAGAAATTATGCCATGTGAGGATATTTGTTGAAGAAAATGGAAAAGGAAGGGATGTCTTAGAACATGAAAGCCTTCTTCAAATATTTGAATGGCTATCTCATGGAAGAGGGATTAGACTTGTTTTGTTTGTACCCAGAGTACACAATTAAGAAAAATGTTACACAGAAATGGTGCAAAGAAATAATTTTGGCTTGAAATAAGAAAATCTTCCTAGCAATTAGAACTATTAAGAAACAAAATGAGTACTTTGGGAAACAATGACTTCCCAACAAATAGTCTTCAAATAGAGGCTGGATAAATACTTTACAGATATTCATTCACTTCTGCCACTCCTGATTGTGCTGCTTAATAGAGATTAAGAAAGTCTCACAGCTGTGGTGACTGGAACCCATACAAATTTATGTTACCTAATCTCAACTGGGCCATTGATGCAGCACATCCATCCTTTCCATTTTCCCTGGTTGAGGTAATTAATTCTCCACATTGGTTCTTTTAAACTTTTTTTTCTTTCCCAATGGTTCCAAAAGAACCCACTTCTTATACCTTTTTAGCTCATGTCCTCTTTACTTGAGCCCAATTGAAGCTTTTTTTCAAGAACTCCCTTTTCTAGCTTCTTCTTCATCTCACAACCCATCTGACAAAAAGGTGACTTTTCCTCACCAAAGCCAAATCATCTTCTTGCACTCTTGATCCCAGTATATATATCCTTTTCTCTCTGTATACTGATTACTTCTCTGCTACTTTAGATACATCACCAACTCTCCTCATTCTCCAAAAGAAAAAAAAAACAAACAAAAAATTTAGATGCTACAATTCCTACTATCATCCTATAGCTTTCTTCCCTTTCTCAGACATATTCCTGGAAAGAGTCATTTACATTCACTCTTCCCATTTCCTCTCCTTTTTCTTCTTAATCCTTAACGATTTCATAACAACTGAATTACTCTTTCCAAAAATTATCAATGATTTCAGAATGGACGAAATCTAATGGCTTCTCCTTAACCTTCATTCTCTTGGAGTTTTCTGTTCCATTTGATATTGCTGACCATGAGGATTGTTTCTTTTCTGGGTTTTCAGAACACTCTTCCCACCGACTTTTCTTCTTAAATGTGTGGCCACTCCACAGTATCATTTACTGTTTCATAATCTATGCCATATGGGTATATTTCAAGGCTTTGTCCTGGATCCTCTTCCTTTTCTTTCTATACTTTATCTTGGTGATGTTATCAGCTCCCATGGATTCTATTATCATCCCTATGCAACACATACTATCTGTTGAACATAAGTCCAACAGAATTCCTTCCCTAAATCTATCCGTCTTCCAAACTTTGCTATTACTGCCAGGGTTGTCACCATTATTCCATTCATCCAACATAGCAACCTCCCTGTCATATTCAGTTTCTCCTTTTCTACTCATTCCACATATTCAGTCAGTTGCTACAGTTTGTCATTGCTATCTTTATGACACCTATCACATGCGTCTCTTTTCTGTAAAGTCATTACTCTAATTCAGGCAGTCAACACTTATATCCTTACTTGGTGTCTTTGCCTCAAGCATCTCCCCACACCAAGCCACCCTCCTCACAGACATCAAAATGACTTTCCCAAACCACAGGTTTGAATGTCATCTCTCTACGTACTAGATACCAATAGTTCCAGTTGCTTCAAGAATTAAGTATAATTTCTTTGTTTGAAACTGAAAGCTCTTCACAACCAACCCTATCCTAACTTTTTAGTCTTTATTCCCTTCCATTTCCTGTATCCTGTGATTCAAATTTGGATTTTTCACTGCCCCACATTCAATATTCCAATATCCATCTCCATGTCTTTATACTAGCTGACCTCCATACCTATAATGCATTCCCTCCTCACTTCTCCCCTCAGAATCCCTGATTTCCTTCAGAATCCAGGTCAAGTGCCAAATTCTTTATAAAACTCTTCTTGGCCCTCCTACCTACTAGTGCACAACCTCCCCAAACTACTTTAACATTATTTTGTATTTATTTTGAATATATTTTATGTGTTCACAATGTCTTCCCCATGTAAGAAAGTAAGAACTGTTACACTTTTGTCTCTATAAGTCTGTTTCAACAGATAATCTTGTTCATATGCAGTTTGGATTACCTGGTCACTGAAGTCTTTTCCAATTGTGTAATTCTCTAAACCAAAATAGACTTATTCTTAGTGTCCCTTCATGTACCCAATATAGTCATACTATTTAGTCCATACTCCAGGGAGATGATGGTGATAATGATATTGTTAATAATACCTTACATTTGTATAGTGCTTTAAGTTTTACAAGTTCTTTTCATATACATTGTCACATTTTATAATTACATGAACCCTATGAGATGAGTTAATCAAGAATTATTCCATTTCCACAGATGAGGGAATTAATATTCTGGATAACTTGATTGTGGCCACATAGAAGCTATTAGTTGGCCAAGTTAGTACTGGAGTCCAATTTTTTGACAGTATGTCCAGGTTTTTTCCCACTCTCCTAAATAGCTCTGGTATCTACTTTAGTGGGAATGATTTTATTTTCATTGTAGTATTTTTAACATGGACATATGAAATGAATGGTTTTGTTACTTACAAGGTAAACATTATTGGAATTGAAGCCTTGCTGAAAATCATACCACTTTGTAAATACCCATTTTCTAAACATGTATAACTTTGTTGTCAGATTATTGCTGCCATTTCCCAGCTGATTTGGGAGAAATCTCAACAGAAAGTTTTGCCATTTCAGCAAAATGTTTTTGCTTTTTTCTAGTAGTGATGAATCTGACATTTCAGAGACCAGTGAAACTTTTCTCAAAGGAACTTCACAGGTATGATTGATTTGTTATTTGGCTACTCTTCTCTTCTCCTTATTTTCTGGTAGTCATCAATATTGTAACTGTTAGATTTATTAAATAGTTCTCATCTGTATGATAATCACCCAATAACATTCATTGGTTATACAATAATTTTTAGTCCCTTTGATAAAAAACAGAGCTTAAAGTAACCTTGGAATCCTGTTATCCAACTCCCTTATTTTAAAGATGATGATGACAGCTCATATTTACAAAGTACTTTATATTTTATGAATACTTTCTTCACAATACTGTTCTGAAGTAAGTAGTACAAGTTTTATTTCCATTTTATATAATGCATAAACCAAGGCTAAGAGAAAGGTTAATGTTAAAACTAGAAGAACTAGAGTTTGAATTCAGTTTTGATTCCAAGGCCAGTGTTCTTTCCAACTAGGTTTGTAGTAGTAGAACTAAAACTGTCCATCAAATGTGCTTTGAGTTAACCTCTTTACCTTTTCCAGAGCACCAAATGATATTTTGTGCTTTGAATCAAAATGTCCTCATTTGGCTAAACTATTTACTTGAGGAATTTGTTTACTTCACCAGGACAAATACATATAAATAGAAATATATTGAGGTAGTGGGATGCAGTGGATATAGTGATGATCCTGAATTCTAGTCAAGAAGATCTGTGTTCAAATCCTGCCTCTGGCATTTATCACCTGTATCAGTCTAGATAAGTCACTTGATTTCTATGAGACTAGACAATTACCTGGGACTTACTAAATCATAAACTAGTTACTCTATATGAATGGCAAATTCTTTGTGTATTTAGCTATGTATATACATATGGAACTCATTTAGTTTATAGGATATATTAAAAGTATGTGAGTTAGGCTTTTTCATATACGTAGCCATTAAAACACTATGTTTCTTCTCTAAGGACCAGATTAATCAGATATAGAGCTTATTACCAGAAGTTTGTCTCCCAGGTGATAAAAAAAAATTTTGACCAACACAATCCGAAAGGGCCAAAGAGTTAAAATGGCTCTTCGCTCAATGCACCTCTTCCACTTCCGTAGTATTAATGGTGTTAGAAGAAGGCAGAGGGTACTAAGAACAAGAGTTTGGTGATATGAAGCACTTACTGGAAAAATTTAACTATATCCATACTAATAATCTTGTTTATAAATTAAACTAGCATAGTAAAAGACACGAAACAGACTGGGTATCCATTGAATAGGAAATAGTTGGATAGGTTATGGTATGAGAATATAATGGAATGTTATTACACATTAAAATTGATAAATATGACAAATTAAAAGAAAGGTTTGTATGAACAGATAAATGAAGTAAGCAGAACCAGAAAAACAATACACATAATGGCTACAATAATTTAAATGAAAACTATGCTAAAAGGCAATCTAATTCATAATAATTTCAGTGACCAATCATGCTTACAAAGAACAGACAGTGAAATATACCTCACTAATTTCACTGGAGTGTAGAGGATAATTGGTTATAAAGTGCTATATATGTACTCTATTATGATCATTTTGTTCATCAATTTTGCTAAACTGTTTTTCTTTATTATAAAAGAAAGTTCAAAACTATCAAACATCAATGAAACATATTCATTAATTAAAACAGAAAGCAAATGAATCACAGAGTTGACTACTTGTAAGCAATATTACCTTATAAAATAGTGAACCACACAGTTGAATATAAAACAAGATGACAAAGTCTGGTGTGAGACCAAAGTCAGATAATTCTAAGAGTATTTTTAGAGAAAATACACATTAAAAAGAATAGAAAAACTATTTTAAAAGTACGTAGGAATCATTTTCAAGTTCTTTCAAAGGAGATTACAGAAGAATGAAAAAGATCATAAATACTATTACTACCCAAAAATGACAACTGAGAAGACATAAACAAGCTATAAATCTACTATTGTATCTCTATGAAATCTTTTTAAAAATGGTTTCTGGGGTAACAAGGTGGCAGTGGATAGAGTATCAGTCCTGGAATAAGGAGGATCTGAATTCAAATGCAGTCTCACATATACTAGCTATGTGTTCCTGGGCATGTCAGTAAACCCCATCATTAAACCTTGATTGCTTCTTTTAAAAATTATCTCTTAACTACTGTTATAAAAGTTGTCTGACAAAAACATGAAAAAAGAGTAGATGCACTTTCACAATTGATTTCTGATAGTCATAAAAATGAATAAAAGATATACAGGATAGGCCTATTTGTTGATTTAAAAAAATTGATTATATAGAATAAAATGCAGCCTTAAAGACTCTAAAAATGGTTTGGTTTTTTTTTTTTTTTTTTTTTTTTGCTTTTTTTTTTTCTGAGGCAATTGGGGTTAAGTGACTTGCCCAGGGCCACATAGCTAGGAAGTGTTAAGTGTCTGAGACCAGATTTGAAGTCAGGTTCTCCTGACTTCAGGGCTGGTGCTCTATCCACTGTGCCATTTAGCTGCCCCTCTAAGAATGTTTTAAACAGTGTCTTCTACACTTGATTAAATTATATAAGGTTCTATGACTGATATTACTCAGAGACAATTTTCTTCTATTGTTTGGCAAAGTAACAAGCAAGTTATAACAAGGGTCATAAAAGAGATTATGATCAAATGTCTGTCAATTTGCTTTTCAATCCGATTACTCATTTTACAGGTGAGGAAACTGAGATATAGAAAAGTTAAGTGACTTAGTCAAGATCTCACAGACAAATAAAGAATATTATAAACAAATTAGAACAACGTAGGATGGTTTACCTCTCAGACCTGTGGAGGGGGAAGGAATTTGTGACCAAAGAAGAACTAGAGGTCATCATTAATCACAAAATAGATAAGTTTGACTATATCAAGTTAAAAAGTTTTTGTACAAACAAAATGAATGCAGACAAGATTAGAAGGGTAGCAGTAAACTGGGAAAATATTTTTACATTCAAAGGTATTGATAAAGGCCTCATTTCTAAAATATATAGAGAACTGACTCAAATATATAAGAATTCAAGCCATTCTCCAATTGATAAATGGTCAAAAGATATGAAAAGACAATTTTCAGACGAAGAAATTGAAACTATTTCTGGTCACATGAAAAGGTGCTCCAAGTCACTATTGATCAGAGAAATGCAAATTAAGACAACTCTGAGATACCACTACACACCTGTCAGATTGGCTAAAATGACAGGAAATGATAATGATAACTGTTGGAGGGGATGTGGGAAAACTGGGACACTGATACATTGTTGGTGGAACTGTGAACGGATCCAACCATTCTGGAGAGCAATTTGGAACTATGCTCAAAAAGTTATCAAACTGTGCATACCATTTGACCCAGCAGTGTTTCTACTGGGCCTATATCCCAAAGAGATTTTAAAGGAGGGAAAGGGACCCACATGTGCAAAAATGTTTGTGGCAGCCCTTTTTGTAGTGGCAAGAAACTGGAAATTGAAGGGATGCCCATCAATTGGAGAGTAGCTGAATAAATTATGGTACATGAATGTTATGGAATATTTTTGTTCTGTAAGAAACCTTTTTTTTTTTGCCATACCCCACTCAGCCTAGTTTCCACTGCAAGACTAGATTGAAAATAAGTTATATATTCCTCCTCAGTAATACAGTTCTTCAAAGGCTCTTTTTCTCAAATGACTTTGTACCAATTGCATCAAACCCTGAATTCTACTCCTCAGTAAAATTCATCACAATTCAAAAGACATCAATCTTGCCATCCAAATTAGAAAGACATATTCTTCTGGTACATAAGTATGATTCATGAAACACCATGATCTCATAAAAATCAAAATTGCAGTTGATTCAAAGTAAAAAGATGCATAGCAAGCATAAGTAAGCTGTGATACATTGTCAACAATGATAGTCATAAAAAACTGGCATAGGAGATATGAGGACAAAAGCTAACAGATGTACAACTCACATGCAGTATTGGTACTTCAGGGCTTTAAAGAAAAAAAAACAGAGGAAGACTTCCTATAAAGCTTGGGTGGGTTCTCTTTGGAAGATTTATGGATGTGCATAAGAATTATATAGGATAAAAATTTGGAGGAGTTATTACTTATGTACCAGTGAAGCCATGAATTTATCAGAATATATTAATTTGTCTCTACATAACATACAAGGTTTCCATTAGCCCAGGAATAGTCTAAATACTTTCTTATATCTGATCTAAAGATTATTCCTGAACCCCTTAGTTCTGTTTCCACAATCCCCATCTCCAATACTGGCAAGAGAAGTCAACCACTAATAGAGAACCTACTACATATTTTTTTCAGAATATTCTTCAATAATTCAATACTTCAAGGTTCTATAATTTTGTTTTCATAAGTGCCCTTGACATCTTTTATTATTTAGCTTGCTCTATAATTTAGATACTCTTCAAGAGTTACTACAAAAGTCATTCCTCTGAAATCAACTTGGTACTTACCTCCTTTAAATTTAGCTAGACTGGATCTTGGTCATCAGACATAAAGTTTATGATTAGCCCTTATGTGAAGCCTTTTCAGCTTGGTAGAACTTGCCAAAACATATACTGCAGTAGCATAATTTTTTTAATTAATTTATTTATTTTTTAAATTTTATTTGCATAACATATGTGTGGGTAATTCTTCAACAATAACTCTTACATAGCTTTCTGTTACAAATTTTTCCCCCAACTCCCCACCCCTCCCCTAGATGGCAGGATATCCACTACATGTTAATTATGTTAAAATATTGGCAAATCGAATATATGTATACATATTTCCAAACTTATCATTGTTGTGCAAAAAAAATCTTATCTACACAAAAGATATATCAGATAAAGGAAACACAATGTAAGCAAACATCAATCAAGGAATATGAGAATGTTATGTTGTGGTCCACATTTCGCATCCCTCTCTCTGGGTGTATATGGCTTTCTTCAGTGAACAATTGGAGGTGGTTTGAAACATTTCATTGTTAAAGAGAGCCATGTCCATCAGAATTGATTGTCATATAGTATTGTTGTTGCTGTGTACAATGATCTCCTGGTTCTGCTCATTTCACTCAGCATCAGTTCATGGAAGTCTCTCCAAGCCTCTCTGAAATCATCTTGCTGGTTATTTCTTACAGAACAATAATATTCCATAATATTCATATACCATAATTTATTCAGCCATTCTCCAATTGAAGGGCATCTATTCAATTTCCAGTTTCTAGCCACTACAAAAAGGGCTGCCACAAACATTCTTGCACATGTGGGGCCCTTTTCTTCCTTTATGATTTCTTTGGGATATAAGCCCAATAGAAATGCTGCTGGGTCAAAGGGTATGCACAGTTTGATAACTTTTTGAGCATAGCTCCAATTTGTTCTCCAGAATGGCTGTATCTGTTCACAGCTCCACCAACAATGCATCAGTGTCCCAGCCCTCCCACATCCCCTCCAACATTCATCATTAACTTTTCCTGTCATTTTAGCCAATCTGACAGGTGTGTAGTGGTACCTCAGGGTTGTCTTGATTTGCATTTCTCTGATCAATAGTGATTTGGAGCACCTTTTCATATGACTATAAATAGTTTTAATTTCATCCTCTGAAAATTGTCTGTTCCTATCCTTTGACCATTTATTGATTGGAGAATGGCTTGAATTTTTATAAATATGAGACAATTCTCTATATATTTTAGAGATGAGATCTTTATCAGAACCCTTAAATGTAAAGATGATTTCCCAATTTATTGCTTCCCTCCTAATCTTGTCTGCATTGATTTTGTTTGTACAAAACCTTTTTAACTTAATATAGTCAAAGTTATCTATCTGGTTTTCAATTAAGAGTTCCAGTTCTTCTTTGGACATAAATTTATTCCATCTCCATAGGTCTGAGAGGTAAACTATATTACATTCCTCTAATTTACCTATAGTATCACTCTTTATATCCAGATCATGAACCCATTTAGATCTTCTCTTGGTATGTGGTGTTAGATGTGGGTCAAGCCTTAATTTCTTCCACACTAGTTTCCAGTTTTCCCAGCAGTTTTTGTCAAATAGTAAATACTTATCCCAAAAGCTGGGATCTTTGGGTTTATCAAAGACTAAATTAGTAGCATAACTTTTGAGAAACTTTTATGCCAAAACAAGATATGAGTAGCACTTAGTAGTGGAAGATGAATATTCTTAATAATGATAAATCTTACATCCACAGCTGTAGAAGTGGAATTGATAGTAGTATTCTGCTGACAGACTTGATGTCTGGGAAAAGCCAACAGTAATTTGGAACCAAATTTTGTAAATAAGCTAGGTAACTTAACTATATAATTTTTTTAAGTCATAACACTACTATAAAACTGATAGTGTTTTAGGTAGTAGAAAAATTGTCACAACCTCTCTAAACTTCATTTACATTCATATGTAAAATTGGAGATACTAATGCAAAAAGCCTACAAGATTGTTGTGAGAAAAGCACTTTACAAATCTTAAATCTCTATAGAAATGTAAGCTATTATAATCATAAGTATAGACTCAAGCTATTTTGAAGTACAAAACTAATTTGCATTGATTTCTGATATATTTGAGTAAAAGTAGTCATCGTTCTACAGCTATATTTTGTCTTTATTTACAATCAGTGTGCATACATATGCACAGACACACATATTCACACACTTATCAGCTTATCCATGAATAGACAAATATACATACCTCCCCATATAGATCTATATCTAGATAAGAATTCAGGCACACATGTACACAATATATCCTGCTGATGGAGCTGAATCATATCAATATTAACAGTCTTCTAAAAACAAAACCAGAAGAAAAAAGAAAGTTGCAACTAAATTCAAGGGTGATTTACAGATTCTCCTGTGAGAGGAGAAGAGGAAGTTGATGAAGGAGTTTTGTCGTCATTTCAACTGCAACAACAGCATTATTTCTTGGTATGTTTGCTCATCATTTTTTTTAAATTTTATTTTATTTGCAAAACATATGTATGGGTAATTCTTCAA
Source organism: Myrmecobius fasciatus (assembly GCA_023553655.1). Taxonomy (NCBI): domain Eukaryota; kingdom Metazoa; phylum Chordata; class Mammalia; order Dasyuromorphia; family Myrmecobiidae; genus Myrmecobius; species Myrmecobius fasciatus. The sequence goes on from JAJPUD010000245.1 coordinate 711,174, forward strand.
CATTAACCCTTACATAGCTTTCTGTTACAAATTTTTCCCCCAACTCCCCACTACTCCCCTAGATGGCAGGATATCCACTACATGTTAATTTTGTTAAAATACTTGGCAAATCGAATATATGTATACATATTTCCAAACTTATCATTGTTGTGCAATAAAAATCATATCTACACAAAAGACATATCAGATAAAGGAAACACAATGTAAGCAAACATCAGTTGAGAGTATGAGAATGTTATGTTGTGGTCCACATTTCACATCCCTCTCTTTAGGTGTATATGGCTTTCTTCAGTGAACAATTGGAAGTGGTTTGAAACATTTCATTGTTGAAGGGAGCCATGTCCATCAGAATTGATCATCATATAGTATTGTTGTTGCTGTGTATAATGATCTCCTGATCTGCTCATTTCACTCAGCATCAGTTCATGGAAGTCTCTCCAGGCCTCTCTGAAATCATCTTGCTGGTTGTTTCTTACAGAACAATAATATTCCATCACATTCATATACCATAATTTATTCAGCCATTCTCCAATTGAAGGGCATCTATTCAGTTTCCAGTTTCTAGCCACTACAAAAAGGGCTGCCACAAACATTCTTGCACATGTGGGTCCCTTTCCCTCCTCTAAGATCTCTTTGGGATATAGGCCCAATAGAAACACTGCTGGGTCAAAGGGTATGCACAGTTTGATAACTTTTTGAGCATAGCTCCAAATTTTTCTCCAGAATGGCTGTATCTGTTCACAGCTCCACCAACAATGCATCAGTGTCCCAGCCTTCCCACATCCCCCCCAACATTCATCATTAACTTTTCCTGTCATTTTAGCCAATCTGACAGGTGTGTAGTGGTACCTCAGGGTTGTCTTAATTTGCGTTCAATCAATAGTGATTTAGAGCACCTTTTCATATGACTACAAATAGTTTTAATTTCATCCTCTGAAAATTGTCTGTTCATATCCTTTGACCATTTATCGATTGGAGAATGGCTTGAATTTTTATAAATATGAGACAATTCTCTATATATTTTAGAGATGAGACCTTTATCAGAACCCTTAAATGTAAAGATGATTTCCCAATTTATTGCTTCCCTCCTAATCTTGACTGCGTTGCTTTTGTTTGTACAAAAACTTTTTAACTTAATATAGTCAAAGTTATCTATCTGGTTTTCAGTTAAGAGTTCCAGTTCTTCTTTGGACATAAATTTATTCCATCTCCATAGGTCTGAGAGGTAAACTATCCTACGTTCCTCTAATTTACTTATAGTGTCATTCTTTATATCCAGATCATGAACCCATTTAGATCTTATCTTGGTATGTGGTGTTAGATGTGGGTGCTCATCATGTTTTGAAGCAGATTATATACTAAGGTAATTGCAGAGGCCATACAGAAATTCTGCAAAGAATTTGATGAGATCTTCCAAACCAAACCAACTTATATTTGGACACTCGGTGACTTTAATGAAAAAGTAAGGATGGGGGGGGGAATATATGGGAAAGCATGGTTCAAAATGAAGGATTGAGAGAGACCAAAGACATAGATTATCCAGAACACTCACACTTATCATGAACACATTCTTTAAGAAAAGTGGCAAGCATTGGAATCACTAGATAATACCAGAAAAAACAAAATCTAATATATTTTAACTCACAGAAAAAGACTTGTTGATGGAGGGTGTTATCATTAATCAGATGAGAATTAGGGGGGGAAAATCCAAGAAGAAACAATAATAGTGAGAAAATGATATAGTATACAATTGGAAGGCATACTCCTCTGAACCTTCAATCTCCAACATCTACTGACTAACTCTAGATGAGTTAATTTCAGTGCTTGGGCATTTTTCTGAGATGATGGGCTAAAGAGAAGATGCTGACCTACACTGTTGGGTGGTTTTCCCCACCAGAGAATTCCCTATACCAATGAAATCATCTGTCCAGGTCTGATATCTAACCCTGAACTATTTGAAAAATAAAACTTTAAAATGGGATCTTGACAGTAGAAATAACACCAACACTGATTCAGATACTCATCCACAAATTAAATTAGTGTATATCCATTACTGCAATGGAGAGACCAAAAGAAATCAGACAGGGCCTTAGCAAACATATACTTAACAGGAATAAATTGTAAGGTCCTACTGGGCTAGAATATAAACTTGTTTATAAAATCTTACAAAGCTGAACGGATATTGTGTTATAAAGCAGAGAGAAATGATAGAACTATTTTAAAGAATGTCAAAATAAATATCTCAAGATAGGATTGAACTTGGGTTTCCTAACTTTAATGCCCATCTGCATTGCTCTGCTGCCTATGCGTAAATACTCTTTGAAGAATAGGTAAGAAGACATTATATATATATATGTGTGTGTGTGTGTGTGTGTGTGTGTGTGTATATATATATATAAACACAGTAAGTGAGAAAATGGATAGGTAAAAGTGACAATAGTTTGGAAAATGCTGCTTATGTAAGATAATTATACAGTTGTGGATGAATAGATAAATGGTTAACTTATAAGCAAAAACCATTATAGTAGTTATCTGAAGGAATATTCATTCTCTTTTTGAGATCTGGAAAATTCTATTGGGAATTAGGTTTTTAAATTCCAGATATTATACTTTTGTCCTTTTTTTATACATCAAGTTTATTATCTACTTTGTAAGGATCTAGCTTAGAATTAAGGTGAAACCTAATTTTAAAAATACAAATCAAAGCGATCTTTTCCCACTATATAGCTAACAAATTGTTTAAGATGGCAAAAGAGAAGAATAGTCAATGCTGGAGGGGGTATGGAAAGACTGCACATTAATTACTGCATTGTTGGAACTGTAAATTAAAATGATTTCTCTGGAAAGCAGTTTAGAATTATGCAAATAAATGATTATAATGTCCATGCCCTTTGATCCAGAGATACTGCTGTTCAGTATTTACCTCAAGAGATTCACTGACAAAAATAAAGATTGGAAATTACACAAAAGTGTTCATAATACTGTGGTAGCAAAGAATTAGAAATAAAATAGATGCCCATCCACTGAGAAATAATGAAACACGTGGTACATAAGTCTAACAGAATATTACTGGGCTTTAAGAAATGCTAAGAAGATGAATACAAATATGGAAAAAATAGTCAATGCAACATGAAGTAAGCAGAGCCAGAAAGACCGCCTACACGATGACTAATCAATATAAAAAATGTAATAACTACAAAACAAAGATCAATGTTGTGAAATTGAAAAAAAAACAAGATTGGTCCCAAAGAAGAGATGAGAAGACATTACCTCCTGTTTTGCAGAGATTGGGGATCCATGAGTATGAACACTGCAGATGCCATTAGATTTTTTTTCAATGTATTGATAAATTTTGCTGATTTTTCCTTTATCCTATTTTTCTTTTTTTAAATTAGAGGAGGATGGATACAAGGAGAAATCTTAAGTGATATAAAAAAAGATAATACAAATTTATTTGAAAAATAATTTTGTGGAAACTGAACGCTACTCTAGTATGCACAAGTCCTAAATTCTGTCTATATCCAGACTCTTTATCTTTGCCTAGTCTTAAAGCTGCTGCCTCTTTCTTTGCCCCAAATCCCAACTCTATCCCACTATGTACTTGATGTAAAAAAGAAGAAAAAAAGCAAAAAAAAGCTGTTTATGAATGTACACAATTACAAATAATTTTTTAAAAATCTGCCCATTTCAAAATTGATTTTATTCTAGAACATTGGCAATCAACCCAATCATGGATACAAGTGAGTAGCGCATGTATCAGTGCTTCCTGAGATATGGGTAGAATATTCATTGAAATATACAATCATAATTTGATGTTTTGAAATAATATTCATTTATTTTAAATCTTTCTTGCATAGATAAAAAATTAAGGAAAAATATAAGAACAAAACCAAAATTTTTAGTAAACTGTTCCAAAAAAATTCTAGAGATGAGCAAGAGGTAAATCTAATAATTTTAAAAGTTGTTAGCTTTCTAGAAGTCATTACATAATTAAGGGAGAGAAAGGAGCTATCAATGATGGAAGGAGAAGAAGAAAAAAAGAATATAATTGAATCATTTAAAAATGCCTAAAAAGGATAAAAGGAAGCTCAGAATGAAATAAAGTCGAGACATTTTGGAAACTAAAATGTTCAATTTATCGTCAGATATTTTAAAAAGCAAGCTAAACACATGAGACTTATTTCACATACAATTGTTTCCGATCTGAATTGTATGTGGAAAAGGTCTTTTTATGTGAATTTTGTTTTCTTTTAAGTTTTTAAGAGTAATTATATAAAATGCAAGTTGATTCCTTTTATATGTTAATTTTTCTCCAGATAATTATTAACAATTGATTCCCATTTTTTTTTATTGTGATTGGGATCTTGCGCAACTCTGGGATCCCTAATTATCTCAGATTAAGTTGGAATACTATATTTGGTATAATTCTATTTATGTAAATTTGGCTTTAACCTCCAATCCTATAATACTTTTTAATTCATAAACCATATAGTAGCCATAAATCAAATTGAAAACTATTAAATTACAATCACAAAATAAATGATTGATAGTATTATCTCAGCCCCCCTTCTTATTCTCCTTTAGGCTCATGTATTGCTACCAAAGTAACTTAGAATTGAGTAAATTCATATGGCCAGTTGTGTTTCATAAATAGATTTTAAATTTGCTAGAAAAACTAATTAAACCAGAAAATTCCATTCCCCAACTATGCTGGTTCTAAATTGTAATACTGAAGAACATAAGAAAAAAGAGGCAGATTATTGAACATAGTTTAGTAAGGTAATATCAGAAACAATAAAACTATTCAATCAATAAATATTAAGTGACTGCTGTATGCCAAGCAGTGTGCTAAGTGCTGGGAATATAAGGGAGGCTTGTGATATTTGAGGAAAATCCAATAAATTTACCTGAATGAGAACATAAGTATGAGAATCACTGTGCTCTATATGATGAAATATATACCATCCATCTTTATAGTGTTAAGCTTGAAATGTCTGTTATTACACTTAAGAAAGAAAATGAGTCCTTTCTTTGGTTTAATTTTTCATTGATTATATCAAACTATATTTATATATGCACATATGTATGTAAGTATTCATCCATTCATTTTTGTACTAGAATAAAGTAGGAAAATCAGAGCCTGAATGAGAAGATAAGTATGAGAATCACTGTGCTCTATATGATGACATATATACTATCCAGCTTTATAGTGTTAATATTGCCTAAGCTTGAAATGTCTATTATTGTACTTATGAAATAAAATTAATCCTTTCTTTGGTTTAATTTTTCATTGATTAGGTTAAGTTGTATTTATATATGTATGTATATATTCATTCATTCATTCATTTTTGTACTAGAATAAAGTAGAAGAATCAGAAGTTATTATTCCTCCAAACCAGGAATCAGAAAGGAAACATGTAAGTGTCTTTTAATGTTATAGAATTTCTTTTCCATCTAGAAATAAGCTAATGTCTATACCCAGCATACTTTGTACTTGGTGGAAAAGAAGAGACTTATCAATTGAGTTTGAATTTTGTAAAATATAATACAAAATATTCAGTCTAGAAATCTAAAAAAGTTACTTCCATTGTATACTGAATTGGCTTAAATCCATAGCTATTTAGAAAAGATAGAAGTAATGTTTATAAATTGGGAGAGAACTAATAAATGAATATTTATGAAAATGTGTTTTGTCTTCCTGTTAAGTAATTCAAAACTGCTGTCTATTTCCTTACCTCTAATCCCAACTGTACCCTACATATAGTTCTCATCATTCACTAGCTCCTGCCTGTTCCTGTGCCTGCCCCACCTCTAGTCTACTGAGAGCTCACAGTCACTGATTCTTCTAAGCCAAAAGAGAATTTAGAAGCTGTTTCACTAGCTAAGGACAAAACTGTCCTTAGAGAGACACAGAGAGGTATTTTCATTGTAATTATCCATCACGTGGATTGTAAAGGGCATTCCAATCTCAATAGTAAACACACAAAGCCAGTATAAATTCAGAACTCCCAAGTACAGAGACTATCAGGGGAAATTCCAAGCTCAGTACAAACAGTAAATCTATCAAAAATGTCTGCTACAGGGTGAAAATAGAATTTTTAGTAATCCCAAAAAGGGAGGGGGACACAATTATTCCTGAAAGGGGAATGATATTGATTACCAATCAACATCTGTCCTAGGTAGAATGTAGAGCCCTTCTCAGGACTCAGAAGACCCAGAATCAAAATGTGGATCTGATCTTCACTAGCTATTTAGGGATCTCTGCAACTTAACCTCTTATGACCTCTAATACCTCAAATAATTCTCTCATCCTTAATCTATTAAATCCTGGGTTGGTTGCACTCTGGTTTGGCAGAGTCACCAAACCTTCAGATACCTTTCTTAAATGCTATATAGAAACCTAAAAAGAACAGAAAAGGCAAGTGTGTCTTTGATCACCAGGATAACAAGGTGGAAAGAGGGCTAAACTGGAACTTCACAGCAACTGAGTTCAAATCCTGGCTCTTTGATTTACTACTTGGTCTTTAGACAAGTGCCTTAACCTTAAAGATCCAGTTTCCTCATCTGTAAAAAGTTGGGGTTAGACTAGAAGATATCTAAAGTTCCTTGTAGATCTAAATCGATGATACAGAAGGAAAGAAATAGAAGTCTCTGCTCTCCTTTTCATCTGGAAGGGAGAAAGACAGAGAGCACAAAGTCAAATGTTCTGCTCTTTGGCCAAATGGGAAAAAAGAAAAAGCAAGGTCAGGAGGCTACCCTGAGAAGACACATCTTCAGTGACCCTGCTTCTCCTCCAGTTGTCACATGCTCTTTGTCATGTTCCTTCTTGCTAAGGTTCAGGTCTGCTCAACTCAGCCCTCTTGGAAATTGGGAACAGCACCCTGTCTTTGAAAATCAGAGGGAAGACTTTGAAAAGGAAGTCTCCCCTTTCCAAATAAGAGGTTAATTACAAAACAAGGAAATCTTGTTCCTTTTATAATAAAAAGGCTGTCTCCTTAATCTATGACTCATCAGAGAACACTCTTACCTGAAACCTATTGTCCCAGCTCTTGCTGGGATGTCTTCCAAACCTTTCCTGAACAGATTTATTTGGTATCATTTGTTAATGACGATACTACTGAGCATACACTCCTCAATGCTTGAGGGATACCAATCACCCAGGGAAGTAGGCACATTCATAATATGTTGGAAAATATCCCAGTTTTGCTGTACAAAAGAGGCTAAGACTGTACTCTTTAATGACTCGCTCTTTAAATGCCATTGCTTCACTTTTTAGGCCAGCAGTAGCTAATGATTTTCTCCATCATTTATATTTATATTTAAATATCCACTAGACTAGATAGACCAAAATTTTAAGATTTCCTCATAGATCAACCAACAGCTTACCTAGCATCTATTTGGGATTTCATTCGCATTTGTTGAATAGATAATGTTCCTTTTGATTAATTGTTGAAATTTTCCATCCTGTAATTCCTCTAATGGAAATTTTAACATAGTGTTGGTTAACCCCACAGACTTCCCTTTTCTATTTTGTAGGAGACAGCTAGGGAGAACGAGGCATGGAGTCAGGAAGATTTGAGTTCAAATTTAGATCTAAACAGTTACTAGCTGGTTAACTCTGGAAAAGTCACTTAACCTTTATCTGACTCAGTTTTCTGAAATATAAACTAAGGACAATTATAGCACCTACCTCTCAGAATTGTGGGTATCAAATAAGTTCTTATTTGTAAAAGCTCTTAGCACAGTGCCTGGAATATTTATTAAACATTAGGCTTATTTCTTTCTTTCCACCTTAATAACCTCTCTATAGAAAGGGCAGGTCTTGCTGTAGTCTTCTTTGGTTCTTCCATTCATTCACTCATTCAACATTTATTAAGCTTCTATTATGTTAAACAGACAATCTGCTAGGTTCAAGGGATATGAAGATAAAAATGAAACAGCCCTTTATTTCAAGGAGATTATATTGGAGGAAAAAAATTAGCAGCTAGACAAATAAGGAAATGCAAAGTAATTGCTAAAGCTGGGGGTCTAGAACTGAGGGAGGAAAGGGAGGAAAAGTGCATCAAGACAGGTCTCAAATGGGATGTGGCATTAGAGCTGAAACTTAAAGGAAGTTAGGAATTTAACAAAGTGGAGACTAGGAGAGTGAGTGTCCTAAATGAGAAAGCCTGATTAAAGGCATAGAGAGTGCAGGCCATTCTGGCTGGAAGAGGAGTTTGAGAAGGAGAGTTAAGCTGGAAAAATAGGCCAGACAGTTTGTGCAGTTATAAGGGCCTTAACCTAGAGAAAAATGGTAGTTTGAGTTGGAGATGTTTGAGCTGGAGGATGGCAGGGTCAGACTTGGAAGTAGTTTGGCTACCATATGGAAGATGGGTTGGAAAAGTAAAAAGCTGGTGGGAGGGGAAGAATTGAGAGGCTATTCCAGTAGTCTAAGTCAGAGATGGTAAGAGCCAGGATAAAGAAACAGTCATGAGGATAGCTCTAGATGCAGTGAATGTTGGGAAGAAAGAAATGATAAATCTTTCACCAAAATGTACTGAAAGGTACCTTTTTTCAACAAATATAGCTATCTGAATAAATTGCAGAAAAGAAAAACACTATGGAAAACTTCTACATATTGAAACTTCACTTTTCAGAATAGTATGATGAATTATGTGGTGTTTTGTTATTCTGAAATCCTTTTTGGCCAATCCACACACACAAAAATGGAGCTAATAAATTTGATAGATGACATAGTTACTTATAGAATATTATAATTTTGTATGTATTTTTACCTTGTCAGAGTAAGTAAACAAGTATATACTACATGTTATCCTATTTGTGACAATAATTACAGTTTGCATTACAAGTATAAATATTGTCTGGTTGTCATAAGCTAGATTTTTATGCCCGAATTATATGGATCAAGAGCACTGAACTATAAAATAATAATTGCTAAATGTATAGTGCCTTAAACTTTACAAAGTGTTTTATTTACATTTCCTTATTGGAGCCTTACAACATTCTGAGATTGGTATTATTAATTCCATTTTAGATATAATATTATGTTATAGAAAGGAAACTGAGGGTATGATCACATCACAAGTGAGGATCAGAAGCTGAATTTTTACCCACATCTTCCTGACTCTAGATTAGCACTGTATTCACATTACCATGCTACTTGCATGAAAAGGAATGATCTCTAAATTCCTGCTCTTCCAAGCTCTAAGTCCTGATTGTATAAACCAAGAGAAATCATAAAATAATTACCAATTCTAAACCTTTCTCCTACATTGTCCAGGTTTAGGGAAATTCAGTTTTAACCTAGCTCTGTAATAGTATAACTGTGGTCAAATTACTTAACTTCTCTCAAATTCAATTTCATTAATCTATAAAATGGGGATAATAAAATACAGCATTGACCTCACAAAATTATTGCAGGGAAAATTTATAAGATAAGTATTATATAAATGTGAGTTATTATTGTTTTTTAGAACACAAGAAACACAGTAAATACTCAAAGAGTTATCCCAAAGAGCCTCATGAGAGACAAATAAAAACTTAGAATAAGAATGGAGACTCTTACCCCTTGGAATATAAAGATACAAAATCTAGATATTTGTTTAGTAAAATGGTTCATACTAAAGGAATAAAGGAAAAAGAGATGCTGACTAGGGCAGCATACAGAACACAGTTGAGGGAAGACTGCAGCACTTGGGAGGAGGACTCCAAAAAAAGCCTGTTTTAGACTTGGATTAGAGGGGAAAAGAAAGGATGAAAATATCTGGCCGGACTGGGGCAGAAAGGCAGGGGCAGAGCTGGTGGGAAGCTAGTGATCACAGTGGAAAGCAGAGAATATAATCCAAACAACTGAGTTGGGGGAAGAGCGTGAGCCAAGATTCTGGAGAAAAAACTGGACTCCTCCTCCTATTTAAATATCCACTAGACTAGATAATTTCTAAGATTCTTTTCCCCTCTAAATTCTTGATTCTGTAATTTGTTATATTCTGAGAGGCTAGTACCAATAACATAGCATGACTTTACAGTTGCTGCCATCTTACCATATGAAAGTAATTCCATTTTCCCCCTGTAATATGACATTTTTCACATTCACAACAGAGGGAGAAAATTTTAGGAATTTTCTCCCATTAAAAATGAAAGATGATTTTAAGAGTATTTGTACTTCTAAAATTTAGGGAAGAAAGAACACTTTTAAAATTTTTGAATTTTTTTTCTTAAACTAAGGTTGTTTATATATTTGTTTATTTATTGGCTCCCCCATCTAAAATCTTCTCAGTAGACCAAAACAAAATAAGCAAAAATAAAGTTTGACTTAATGTGAAAAGCAGTTCAGAACTAAAATTATACCTCTGCAAATCCTATAGAATTAGTTTTTGTTATCTTTTAAAGAATAACATTAAAAACACCAATATGTCATTGTTAGTGGGAATTTCAAGCATTAAGCCATATATCCAAGTTTTTCAAAAGTAAATTTCAAAAGAACTGATGCATTCCTTCATACATATGCAAATATATACCCTTAGAATTATATGGGAGGAGAGGCAGGGTGATCTAGTAATTAGAGAGTTGGCCTTAGAGTCAGAAAGAGCTGAGTTTAAATCTTGGAAATTATCCCTCCTGAACCAGAGAAGGAAGAGAAAAGGAAGAACATTTGGAATCTTCCCTAGTACTTAGTCACAAAGAATAATCATCTTTTCTTTTTATTTTTTTTAATTTTATTTTATTTGCAAAAATATGTATGGGTAATTTTTCAACATTAACCCTTACATAGCTTTCTGTTACAGATTTTCCCCCCCAACTCCCCACCCCTCCCCTAGATGGCATTACCTTTTCTTTTTAGTTGGCATCTTTGGATTTAAGATTTAATGGATGAAATAGTAGAGGAGTAACCTTTACAGAAAATAGAAGAGGGATTTAAGAGGGCTTGAAGTCACCCTTCTCCCTCTTAAAATACAACTCTTCAAAATATCATATTATAACTGAAAAAAACCCCATGGATCATCATCCCAGTCAACAACTTGATTTTACCTAACAGGAAATTGAGGCCCCAAAGAAGGAAAAAAAAAAGATTTGTCTGTATTGACATGTAAAGGCACATTCAATTTTCACTGAAAATGAAGCTGAACTGACAATCAAATGGATCACAAATCTCATAAACTCATAGATTTTTATTGCAAAGACCTTAGACACCTCCTATACCATCTTGTCCAACCCCACTATACCTGTACATCGGCAAAAAGGGACACACTGAGATGGTTATAGTTCCTGCTCTTACACTTAAATCTTCTGACCCATTTCCAACCAAATAGTAGGAATTTGGCCTTCCCCAGGATATGGGGGAGTAAGTTGTTGCAGGGCAATGGCACCTAGCTAAGTAGAGAGGGGACACTAGTCTCTAACCCACCACCACCATCTTCTCCCAAGGAAAATTTAAGCAGATTTGAAAGGCAAAGTTTCCAAAGAGTTGGGGGAGATGAAGGCTTTCTTAGGAAGCCACTGCTCCTTTCCTTGCCTAGTTTGATATAGCTTGACCCCTTTCTTCTTGGTTAGAACTTGCTGAGAAACTGCAGAAAATGCCTAGGCCTAGGAATGCATTTCTGGAATCTGTAAAATGAACAAACCGAGACCCAGAGCAATATTCAAGGTCTCACAGGTATTAAATAGTAGAGCCAGAATTTGTACCCAAACCTAGAGCTCTTTCTATTGTACCACACTATCTACCCAGATACCAGCTTATTAGTCAGTCTAACTTGGGGAGACCAGTTATGATTTAATGTGCCTAAAAGCTTTTCATTTTTCTTCTAATATGAACTTAAAAGTCTACTCTTTAATTTTTCTGTCCCTCTATTCATCTTTATATTTTCAATCTGGTCCTCCTGCTTAATTCCTGGGCTTCTGGGAAGATGGAGAACTTGTGAAAGAGCAAAAAACATTTCAGGGGAGAGGAAAAGGTCTCTTAAGATGTGGAAGCAGAGTGCTCAAGATTCTGTCTTCCCTATCTACCAAGCAACTCCCTACTCCAATTTGACAATAAGAAGTAGTGGCCACTTCCTAGCCTCTCCAGTCTTCCCTCAAAAGCAGTCTCTAAAGGGCCTCACACTTTCCACATTGAAGGACTGACTCACTGGATGAAACTCAAGCCTCCTTTCCTCCCCCAGAGCAGTCTTGATTCCTTTTCATTATCCTCTGGAGGGTTTTACTTGGCAGTGGTTCCACCAGAGACATCAGGTAGAATACAATCTTTGTTTACTTTGAAAACTTTTAAATTTCTTAGGGATGGGGAAAATTTCCTCCTCTAATTATCTATGTGATATAATTATCATCCCTCTGTTTATTTATTTGATTCTCTTTCTCTCTTTCCTCCTTTTATCGTCTCTCCTACTTCTTTTCCCTCCCTCTTTCCCTTCCCTCCTACCACTTCAATCCACTTCTTTCCACCCAGTCCCCTCTCCTACTTTTCCCTCTTGCCCTTTCTACTCATTTTCTATCTTACTTCTTTTCCTTCCCTTCTCATCCTTTTCCTCTTCCCCCCTTTCATTTTCAGTATCATTTCTATTTCTTTGGCTTCTTCCTCCTTTCCCCCTTCTCTTTTTCCTCTCTTTACCATTCTCATTTTCCCCTGACCATGTGCCAGACAATGTGCTAAGGGCTATCTCAGGAATTTTATATTCCAACAGAGGAAATGAATATGTAAATCAGAACATGCAAGATAAGTACAGAGTAGATAGAAATATCAAAATGTACATAGACCTATAGATATAAAGTTTTCTATATCGTCTCCTTTATTTTTACAGTGGTCAAATGGAATATTTTTTCCTCTTGGAAAATGTTAAATAAAAATTAGTTTTTATTTATGTGGACACCAACTGAGGCTTAAAAGCCCTTAACAGAAAAAGAATTCTCCACTCTTTGCCTTGAAAAGTTACACCTACATCCTTTCTTTGAATCACCATGATTTTTCTTTTATATGATCTCCATTCAAGAAACATTTATTAAGCATTTATTTCTGAAAGCCTATTTCATTGATTGATTTATTATTCATTTACTTTTGCCTATCTCTACTCAAGTCTGTTGTTCCTTTCAATTTTGTACCTGTGTTAATTCTTGTAAATAAATATCCATTACTCCTCAGGCAAAAAACCACAGAATGAAAATGTTGGAGCTCACTGGGAAGCAAATGTCTATATTTTCTCCATTTGGAGAAGGACCATTTTTCAAGAAACTTCAAAGTCAAAAGGTTTGAATACCATATGTCATTAATATAAGCTTGACTGTTTTATATCTTAGGAGAAAGTATTTAAAACACACCATTTGCTGTTCAATTCTAGCACATGCAAAGCATTCTCAATCTTATTTTAGTTGAGATGCATATCTGGCAAGAGGTAAAGGCTCCAGAATTTCTTTTCCCATGATGATTGATGGTCCAGAAACTTATTGGAGAAATTACCTATGTTGTTTGGTTGTGCATCTAGCTACAAAGTAGTAATGTCACTTGGCAAAGACTCTGATAAGTGGGGAATCTTATGATACACAAGAAGTTTAAAAAGCAGAGTTGGAATAGTAGGCAAAAGTGATAGATGGATAAGCAGAGATGGGAGAGGTAAGCAGCAGTATCCATATGGTTGGAGTGAATAGGTAAAAGGGGAATGCATGGCGAATGGTAACTACTACATCCCTAAACCCAGGAATTCCAGCAGAAGTGTTTCACCCAAGTGGAAAAGTTTAGCAGATCCTGATACCAAGAGGCTATTGCAAAATTCTATGATGCAAACAGCACTGAATTCTAAACCTTTACTGTTAGGCCATGAATTTTGAAGTGCTAAATCTTTTTTTTCCCCATTTTGGTAAGGAAATCAATAAGAATTAGAATGGGAGATAATCTCTCTAGATCCTGTAAGGGGTTGCATATGTGTATAAGGGGCAGGAAGGACTACATAATGATAAACATGGGTTTATGCTTTAAATAAGTATTTGTTCTTGATTTATGATACTTGCTTGATCTGTAAATAGTGTTGTTCTGGTGGAGGACAAGACATAATTTACAAAATAAATTATCCTAAATAGCCCATACTAAATCTTGAAAAAGTACCTAGAGACTCACAAACCAAGAACTCTGATTCTTTTAAAGAACAGTTATATTTTGTGGAGGTTTATCTAAGATCTTTATGGATTGAATAAGTCATTTCTTTTGGATCAAAGAAAGACTATATGTTCCAGCATTGCAGAGATTTATTAAAGATTTTCCATTTTTGGCTATTTAGGATAATTTATTCTGTAAATTATGTCTTGTCCCCCACCAGAACACTATTTACAGACCATGCAAGTATCATTATATTGATATTTCAAAGTCTAACTAGTTAACAACAATAACTTTACTATTCTACGTGGCTAATGATTCCATTAATATCTTCTATGTTGGGCACTACACTGAAAAAAAATTTCCCCTAGGTTATAAGCAGATTTTTTCTCCTTACAACAATAATTCTTCCCAGGCCAGGCATATTGGTTCAAATACCATTATGCCATTGGGTGTCAAAGGATCAGTGTCTTTTTTTTGTTTATTGATTAAATAATACTTTGTTTTACTGAAGTAACTTTAATACAGTACAATTCTATTGAAATACACAGTATAATTGTGAGCACTAAGGGACATTGTTGAACTGTTGCTGTATACCTCCTACTTTTGTGCTGGATAAATAGTCACTATGGCTGTTATTGAAGAACTAGAACACAGTGATAAGACTTGACACTTCCTGAATACTGGTGATTTAATATATTTTGACTCTGATGATTTTGAGGATATTGAAAGGTCCTTACAATACCCTGTGATACTTTGGGGAATGTCAGATACATAGGAAAGAAGGTAAAGGGTATTTGCATTATTTTAATTGTCTGACACTGTAAAGTATTACACAATTCCAAGAGACAATTCATAAAGAATGCAAAGGTTAGTTGAAAATATTAACACACACATCCCTTATGATCAGAAACTAACAAACAAAGTAAAAGACTTCATGCTAAGAGAAGTATGAATTCAAAATAATTTAAAAGGCCTGATGGGACCTTTACTTATATATTCCTCAAAAGACAATGTACCCAATGTCAGTAGCTATTTATGAAGAATGGGGGTTGGAGGGACAACAGGCTTTTATCAGAAACACTGGATGTAAAATATTTTCCCAGTTTTTTGCTTCCCTTCTAAACTTGGCTACATTGGTTTTGTTTGAACAAAAACTTTTTAATTTAATGTAATCAAAATTATCCATTTTGCCTTTCATAATGTTCTCTAGTTTTTCTTTGGTCACAAATTTCTTCCTTCTCCACAGATTTGAGAGGTAGACTATTCTTTCTTCTTCTAATTTGCTTCTAGTAATTACCCTTTATGTCTGTGAACCCCATTTCAACCATATCTTGTTATAGGATATTAAATATTGATCAATGCATAGCTTTTGCCATACTATTTTCTAGTTTTCCCAGCAATTTTTGTCAAATAGTGAGTTCTTATCCCAGAAGCTGAAGTCTTTGGGTTTATCAAGCACTACATTACTATAGTCACTGACTATTGTGTGACTGTTCCACTAATCCACTACTCTATTTTTTTAGCCAGTACCAAATGATTTTGAAGACTACTGCTTTATAATATAATTTTAGGTCTTGTAGGTCACCTTCCTTTGCATTTTTTCATTAATTCCCTTGAAATTCTTGACCTTTTGCTCTTCCAGATGAATTTTTTAAAACTATTTTTCTAGCTCTACAAAGCAATTTTTTGGCAGTTTGATTGGTATACCATTGAATAAGAGATTAATTTGGATAGAATTATCATTTTTGTTATATTATCTCAGCTTACCCATGAACATGTAATATTCTTCCCGTTGTTTAAATCTAACTTTATTTGTGTGAAATGTTTTGTAATTGTGTTCATATAGTTTCTGGCTTTGTTTTGGCAGGTAAAGTCCCAAATATTTTATATTATCTACAATTTTTTAATGAAATTTCTCTTTGTATATTTTGCTGCTAGACTTTGTTGGTAACATATAAAAATGCTGATATCTTATATGGATTTATTTTATATCCTGCAACTTTGCTAAAGTTGTTAATTGTTTCTAGTAGTTTTTTGGTGGATTGTCTAAGTATACTATCATATCATCTTCAAAAAGTAATAATATTGTTTCCTCATTATCTACTCTAATTTCTTCAATTGCTTTTTCTTTTCTAGTAAATATTGAATAGTAGTGGGGGATAATGGGCAACCTTGTTTCACCCTTCATCTTTTGGGGAATGTTTCTAGTTTATCCCCATTACATATGATGCTTGCTGATGGTTTTAGAAAGATGCTCTTATAATTTTAAGGAACACTGCATTTATTCCTATGCTCTCTAGTGTTTTTAATAGGAATGGGTATTGGATTTTGTCAAATGCTTTTTCTGATCTACTGAGATAATCATATGATTTCTGTTAGTTTGGTTATTGATATGGTCAATTATATTAATAGTTTTCCTAATATTGAACTAGCTCTGCATTCCTGGTATAAATCCTACTTGGTCATATTATATCATCCTGAAGATCAGTTCCTATAATCTCTCTGCTAATATTTTATTTAAAATTTTTGCAATAATATTCATTAAGGAAATTGGTCTATAATTTCCTTTCTTTGTTTTGGCCCTTTCTTCCTGGTGTAGGTAACAGCACACAAATTTAGTAAGACTCTTTCTTCTCCAATTTTTTCCAATAGTTTATATAATATTGGAATTGTTCTTTAAATGTTTGGTCGAATTCATCTGGCCCTGGAGATTTTTTCTTAGGGAATTCATTAGACTTGTTCAATTTCTTTTTTCTAAAATGGTACTATTTAAGTAATTTCTTTCCTCTTCTATTAATCTGGGCAATCTATATTTTTTCAAGTATTCATCCATTTCACTTAGATTACCAGATTTATTGGCATACAATTATGCAAAATAACTTCAAATTATTGCTTTAATTTCCTTTTCATTGGTGGTAAATTCACCTTTTCATTTTTGATACTGGTAATTTGGTTTCTTCTTTCCTTTTTCTAATCAAATAAGCCAAACATTTATCTATTTTGTTGGGTTTTTTTTCATAAAAACAACTCTTAGTTTTATTCATTAGGTCAATAGTTTTCTTAGTTTCAGTTTTATTATCTCTCTTTTGAGTTTGAGAATTTCTAATTTAGGATGCCCATCAATTGGAGAGTGGCTGAATAAATTATGGTATATGAATGTTATGGAATATTATTGCTCTGTAAGAAACGACCAGCAGGACGATTTCAGAGAGGCCTGGAGAGACTTGCATGAACTGATGCTCAGTGAAGTGAGCAGAACCAGGAGATCATTATACACAGCAACAACAATACTATATGAGGATCAGTTCTAATGGACATGACTCTCTTCAACAATGAAATGCTTCAAACCAGTTCCAATTGTTCGGTGAAGAGAGCCATATACACCCAGAGAGAGGGATGTGAAATGTGGACCACAACATAATATTTTCATGTTCTCTATTGAGGTTTGCTTGCATTGTATTTCCTTTATCCGATTATTCTTTCTTGTAGATACGATCTCTCCTGCACAAAAAATGATGCAATAACTATAGATATATTCGATTTCTTAAGTATTCTAACTTAATTATCATGTAATGGATATCCTGCCATCTAAGGGAGGGGTGGGGAGTAGGGGGGAAAAATTTGTAACAGAAAGCTTTGTAAGGGTTAATGTTTAGGAATTACCCATACATATGTTTTGCAAATAAAAAAAAGAGAGAGAATTTCTAATTTAGTATTTAATTGGGGACTTTTAATTTGTTCTTTTTCTAGCTTTTTTAGTTGCATGCCCAATTTATTGATCTTCTCTTTCTCTATTTTATTCATGTAAGCATATAGTGATATAAAATTTCCCCTAAAAACTGCTTTGGCTGCATCCTATAAGTTTTGGTATTACTATAATGATGACATTCTGTTAGATGAAATTACTGATTGCTTCTGTGATTTGTTATTTGACCCAATCATTCTTTAGGATTAGATTATTTAGTTTCCAATTAATTTTTGATCTATTTTTCCATGGCCTTTTATTCCACATAATATTGTTCCAAATTCTCTCCCTTACTCTCTCTCTTTCCTCCTCCTGAAGAGGGCAAATGATCAGATAGATAGATAGATATATAGATAGGTTATACCTGTGCAGTAATGCAAAACATTTCCATATTAGCAATATTGCAAAAGAAAATGCAAATAATTAATCCTAAGAAAAATAAAGCAAAAAGTATATTTCAATATGAATTTAGATTCCATCAGTTTTCAGGAAAGGAGGATAGATTTTTTTTTTGTCATAAGTCCTTTGGAATTGTTTTGAATCATTTGTGCCTCAGGAAAGCCAAATCATTCACAATCCATCATCACACAATATTACTGTTATTTTTTACAATGTTCTTCTGTTTCTTCTCGTTTCACTTTTTGTCAGTTCATATAAGTCCAGGTTTTTCTGAAAGCATTCTCCTCATCATTTCTTATAACATAATAGTATTCCATCATAATCACACTACCACTTATTCATTCATTCCCCAATGTTGATAAGCATCCTCTAAATTTGTAATTCTTTGTCATCACAAACAGAGCTACTATAAATATTTTTGTATACATAAATCTTTTTTTCCTTTTATCTTTTTGGGATATATGTCTAGTAGTGACATTTCTGGATCAAATAGCATGCACAATTTTATCACCCTTTGGGCATAGTTCAAAATTGCTCTCCAGAATGGTTGGATCAGTTCATAAGACCAAAATGAATTAGAGTCTGAATTTTTTCACACCATCTCCAACATTTGTCATTTTCCTTTTCTGTCATATTAATCTATCTGATAAGTGTTAATTGTTTTAAATTTACATTTATCGAATAAATAGTGATTTAGAACATTTTATATAAGTATAGAAAGTTTTTATTTCTTCTGAAAATTTGTCTCCTTTGAACATTTGTCAATTTGGGGAATGACTTGTGTTCTTATTAATTTGATTCAGTTCTCAAAAGAATTGAGAAATGAGGTCATTATCAGAAAAACTTACTATAAAATTTTGTTCCCAGTTTCTTGCTTTTCTTCTAATTTTGGCATGTTGGTTTTATTTTTGCAAAAACTTTTATATTTAATGTAACTAAAATTATAAAATTTTACTTTCTGTAATTTCTATCTCTTTAGTCAAAACTCCTTTTTTTTTCATAAAATTGACAGGTAAAAATTTTCCATACTCTCCTCATTTGGTTATGATGTCACCCTTATGTCCAAATCATGTGACCTTATATTAGTATACAGTACAAGATTTTGGTCTATACCTGGTTTCTGTCAAATTTCTTTTCAGTTTTCCCAGAAATTTTTGCTAAAAATTAGTTCTTGTCTACAGAATTTGGATCTGACTTTGTCAAACAGTAGATTATTGAATACTGTGTACTGAATCTATTCCATTGACCCACTATTCTTAGGTAGTACCAGATTGTTTTGATGATTACCACTTTGTAATATGGCTTGAGAAATGGTACTAGTAGATGAGAGTTTTTTAAACTTTTCCCACACATGACCCCTTTTTACCCAAGAAATGTTTGTATAAGTATATAAAGTAGGTATACAAATTAAACATTTACTGATAATAAATCATAATTCCACGACCCCACATTCAGTTATAAGAACCCCTCCCATAGGGTTACAAACCAGTTTTAGAAAATGGGTGATAGACCACCTTCACATTTTAAAAACTTGTTCTCTTGATATTCTTGACCTTTTCTTTCCTCCCAAATGAATTACATTATCTTTTCTAGTCCTATAAAATAATGGTAAATTAGATTGGTATGACACTAAATGAATAAATTAATTTAGGTAAAATTGTCATTATTATATTGGCTCAACCTACACACAAGTAACTAATATTCTCCAGTTATTTAGATCTGACTTTGTGTGAAAAGTGTTTTATAATTATTTTCATATAGTTCTTGGATTTGTCTTAGTAGGTAGCCTCTCAACTATTTTATATTGGAATTTTAAATGGAATTTCTCTTTCTATATCATCCTGCTTGACTTTGTTAATAATATATTGAAATGTTGATGATTTATGTAGGTTTATTTATTTTTATTTATTTATGAGACGTTTGGGGTTAAGTGACTTGCTCAGGGTCACGCAATTGGAAATGTTAAGTGTCTGAGGCCAGATTTGAACTCAAGTCCTCCTACTTCAGAGCTGATGCTCTATCCATTGCACCACCTACCTGCCCCATGTAGATTTATTTTTTATCCTGCAATTTTGCTGAATTTGTTAATTATTTCAGCTAGCTTTTTAGTTGATTCTCTAGGATTCTTTAAATATGTCATTATATCATTTGCAAAGAATGATACTTTTGTTTTCTCATTGTTTATCCTAGTTCTTTCCATTTTTTTCTTATTTCTATAGCTAGCATTTTAGTACAATATTGAATAATAGAAGTATCCTTGCTTCACTCTTATCTTACTGGGAAAGCTTCTAGCTTATTCTGTTTATAGATAATGCTTGTTGATGATAGAGACTACTTACCATTTTAAATAAAGTGCCATTTATTCCTATGCTCTGTAGGGGTTTTATAAGAATGAGTGTTGTATTTTGTTTAAAAAATTCATTGCTTTTATTGATATAATCAAAAGATTTTTGCCGTTTTGTTATTGGCATGGTCAATTGTGCCAATAGTTTTCCTAATATTGAACCAGCACTGTATTCCTGGTATAAATCCCATCTGATTACCTTGTATGATCTTTGTGATTCATTGCTATAATCTCCTTCAAAAATTTTGCTTCAATATTAATTAGGGAAATTGTTCTATAGTTTTTTCTCTATTTCTGTTCTTCCTGGTTTAGATATTAGCACCATATTTATTTCATATGAGGAATCTGTAAGACTCTTTCACCTATTTTCCCAAATAATTTATATTGTGCTGCAATTAATTGTTCTCTAAATGTTTGGTAGAATTCACTTGTGAATATATCTGATCCTGAGAATTTTTTCTGAAGGAGGTCATTTGTGGCTTATTCAATTTCTTTCTCTTTGGGGGGGTTATTTAAATATTCTATTTCCTCTTCTGTTAATCTGGGGAATTTATATTTTTATAAATATTTATAGTTATTGCCTAGTTTGTCTTGTGATTCTATCCTATTTCACTGATCGACTACTCTATTTCTTAGCCAGTACCAAATGGTTTTGATGACCACTGCTTTGTAATATAGTTTTAGATCTGGTACAGCAAGTCCACCATCATCAGCTTTTTTTTCATTAATTCTCTTGAAACTCTTGACCTTTTGTTCTTCCAAATGAATTTTGCTACTATTTTATCTAGATCTGTAAGATAATTTCTTGGGAGTTTGATTGGTATGGCACTAAATAAGTAAATTAGTTTGGGTAGTATTGTCATTTTTATTATATTCATTCGGCCTACCCATGAGCATTTTATGTTTTTCCAATTGACTAGGTCTGATTTTATTTGTGTGGAAAGTGTTTTGTAGTTTAGTTCATATAGTTCCTGACTTTTCCTTGGTAGATAAATTCCCAAATACTTTATACTATCAACAGTTATTTTGAATGGAATTTCTTTTTGTATCTCTTGCTGCTGAACTTTATTGGTAATATATAAAAATGCTGATGATTTATGTGGATTTATTTTGTATCCTGCAACTTTGTTAAAGTTGTGAATTGTTTCTAGTAGTTTTTTAGGTGAGTCTCTAGGGTTCTCGAAGTATACCATCATGTCATCTGCAGAGAGTGATAATTTGGTTTCCTCATTACCTACTCTAATTCCTTTAATCTCTTTTTCTTCTCTTACTGCCAAAGCTAACATTTCTAAGACAATATTAAATAATAATGGTGACAGTGGGCAGCCTTGTTTCACTCCTGATCTTATTGGGAATGGTTCTAGTTTGACTCCATTACATATGATGCTTGTTGATGGTTTTAAGTAGATACTACTAATCATTTTAAGGAAAAGCCCATTTATTACTAAACTCTCCAGGGTTTTTAATAGGAATGGGTGTTGGATTTTATCAAAGGCTTTTTCTGCATCTATTGAGATAATCATATGGTTTTTGTTAATTTGGTTATTAATATAATTGATTATGCTAATAGTTTTCCTAATATTGAACTAGCCCTGCATTCCTGGTATAAATCCTACTTGGTCATGGTGTATTATCCTGGGGATAACTTTCTGTAATCTCGTTGCTAAAATCTTATTTAAAATTTTTGCATCAATATTCATTAGGGAAATGGGTCTATAGTTTCCTTTCTCAGTTTTCTCCCTACCTGGTTTAGCTATCAGCACCATATCTGTGTCATAGAAGGAATTTGGTGGTAACACCTTCTTTCCCTATTTTTTCAAATAGTTTATATAGTATTGGGATTAATTGTTCTTTGAATGTTTGGTAGAATTCACATGTAAATCCATCTGGCCCTGGAGATTTTTTCTTAGGGAGTTGATTAATAGCTTGTTCTATTTCTTTTTCCAAAATGGGGCTATTTAAATAATTTATTTCCTCTTCTGTTAACCTAGGTAATCTATATTTTTGTAGATATTCCTCCATTTCATTTAAATTATCAAATTTATTGCCATAAAGTTGGGCAAAGAAACTCCTAATTATTACTCTAATTTCCTCTTCATTGGAGGAAAGTTCTCCCTTATCATTTTTGAGACTAACAATTTGATTTTCCTCTTTCCTTTTTCTAATCAAATTAACTAAAGGCTTATCCATTTTGTTGGTTTTTTCATAAAACCAACTCTTAGTTTTATTTATTAATTCAATAGTTTTCTTATTTTCAATTTTATTGATCTCCCCTTTAATTTTCAGAATTTCCAATTTGGTATTTAATTGAGGGTTTTTAATTTGGTCTTTTTCTAGCTTTTTTAATTGTAAACCCAGTTTATTGATTTTCTCTTTCTGTTTTATGCAAGTAAGCATCTAGAGATATAAAATTACCCCTTATAATCACTTTAGCCGTGTCCCACAAATTTTGGTGTGTTGTCTCATTATTGTCATTCTCCTGGATGAAATTATCAATTGTGTCTATAATTTGCTCTTTCACTCATTCATTCTTCAGGATTAGATTATTTAATTTCCAATTAACTTGTGGTCTGTTTTCTCCTGGCCTTATATTACATGTGAGTTTTATTGAATCATGATCTGAAAAGGATGCATTTACTATTTCTGCTTTTCTTCATTTGATTTTGAGGTTTTTATGCCCTAACACATGATCAGTTTTCGTATAAATTCCATGAATCCCTGAGAAAAAAGTATACTCTCTTCTATCACCATTCAATTTCCTCCAGAGATCTATCATACCTAACTTTTCTAGCCTTTTGTTTACCTCCCTAACTTCTTTCTTATTTATTTTGTGATTTGATTTATCTAATTCTGAGAGAGCAAGATTGAGATCCCCCACTAGTATAGTTTTACTGTATATTTCTCCTTGCATCTCTGTTAGTTTCTCCTCTAGGAATTTGGATGCTATACCACTTGGTACATATATGTTAAGTATTGATATTGCTTCATTGTCTATGGTACCCTTTAGTAAAATATAGTTTCCTTCCTTGTCTCTTTTAATTAGATCTATTTTTGCTTTTACTTGATCCGAGATAAGGATTGCTACCCCTGCCTTTCTTTGTTCACCTGAAGCATAGAAGATTCTGCTCCAGCCCTTTACCTTCATTCTGTATGTATCTCTGTTTTAGATGTGTTTCTTGTAAACAACATATTGTAGGATTCTGGCTTTTAATCCAGTCTGCTTTATTTTTGATGACCACCTCCCTCCAACAGTCCTCCCCTCTTTAAAACCCCTCCTTCCCCTTTACACCTTTCCCCTAATCCTTCTATTAGTCTATCCCTTTCCTTTCCTCCTTTCCCTCCCACCTTCCCACAAGGAGGGTCAGGACTTTCTTTGAAGCCAAATGTGTCTGATATACTCTCTTAGAGCCCAATCTAATGAGAGTAAGGTTTACACAATACTCATTGCCCTCCCTTCTTTCCCTCAATTATATTAGATCTTCTATGTCTCTTTATGAGATTTTGCCTTATTTTACCTCCTTTATTTTTACTTTATTTTGCCTCCTTTCCCCCTTTTTTCAGTATGGTATCCCTTCCACTTCTAATTTCTTTTCCATTATTATCAAAGAAAAATTGAATTATACCCCCATTCTTTAAGGATACCCATAGTAGAAATATAGTTCTCAAGAGTTCTTTCCTTTTTACCTTTTTATGCTTCTCTTGAGTTCTGTGTTTGGAGGTCAAATTTTTTGTTCAGATCTGGTCTTTTCATTAGAAATAGGTGAAATTCTCCTGTATCATTGAATGACCATCTTCTTCCCTGGAAGATGATGCTCATTCTAGCTGGATAACTTATTCTTGGCTGTAATCCAAGTTCTTTTGCCTTTCGGAATATCTGATTCCAGGCCCTTCGATCCTTTAAAGTGGAAGCTGACAGATTTTGTGTAATTCTAATTACAGTTCCTCGGTATTTGAACTGTTTCTTTCTAGCTGCTTGCAATATCTTTTCCTTGGTGCGATAGTCCTGTATTGAGTTCTGTATTTGGAGGTCAAATTTTTTGTTCAGATCTGGTCTTTTCATTAGAAATAGGTGAAATTCTCCTCTATCATTGAATGACCATCTTCTTCCCTGGAAAATGATGCTCATTCTAGCTGGATAACTTATTCTTGGCTGTAATCCAAGTTTTTTTGTCTTTCGGAATATCTGATTCCAGGCCCTTCGATCCTTTAATGTGGAAGTTGACAGATCCTGTGTAATTCTAATTACAGTTCCTCGGTATTTGAACTGTTTCTTTCTAGCTGCTTGCAATATCCTTTCCTTTCCGATAGTCCTGAAATTTGGCCACTATATTCCTTGGGGTTTTAATTTTGGGGTCTCTTTCAGGAGGTGATCGGTGAATTCTTTCAATGCCAATTTTGCCTTCTGATTCTAAAACATGAGGGCAATTCTCTTTCATGATTTCCTGGAAGATAGCATCAAGGTTCTTTTTTCATCGTGGCTTTCAGGGAGTCTGATAATCCTTAGATTGTCTCTCCTGGATCTGTTTTCCAAGTCAGTTGTTTTTCCTAGGAGATATTTCATATTTTCTTCTATTTTTTCATTTTTTTTGTTTTTATTTGACTGATTCTTGAAGTCTTATTGAGTCATTTACTTCTATTTGTTCAATTTTAATTTTTAAAGTATTATTTCCTTCAGTTTTCTTTTTTAGCTCCTTTTATAGCTGGCCAATTGAATTTCTTGGTTCAATGCATTCTTTTTCCATTTTGCCAATTTTATTTTTCAGTGAATTGTTGTCTTTTTCCAATTCACCAATTTTGTTTTTCAGTGAATTGTTGTCTTTTTCCAATTCACCAGTTCTGTTTTCCAGTTTTTAATATCTCTGTTGCCCTGATCTCAATTTATTTCCCCATTCGTCTTCTAGCTCTCTTTTGAGCTTCTTTATGCAATCTTCCAGGTAAGCCTTCTGAAAAGGGGACCAGTTTATGTCCGCCTTTGTGGCTTCATCTGGGATTGTTTTCAGAACCTCAGGATCTGGGGTCTGCCCTTCTTTCTCTCCGTAAAAGCTGTCTATGATGAGAGCTCTCTTTTGCTTCTTGCTCATGTTTTTGAGCTGCGGAACAAGCGCCAGACCAGTAGCCGTTTCAATTTGCCCTGGGGCAGTTTGCTGAGTTGACTTCCCATTTGGGGCTGGTTGGCTAGATCAGCACTAGGACCATGCTTTCAGCTGCTCTCAATCCACCCTTTACCAAAGGCAGATCTGCCAAAGCACCTGCCTGCAAACAGAGCGAAGTAGCCCAGGCTTCTCCCAGGGACTTCCTGGGTACCTAAAAATCCGCCGCTCTATCGCAGCTCCGACTTCCGTCCCGGCTGCACCTTGGTGTCTGATCGTGGCCAGCTGCCGATTCCCCTGAGACTGACCTTCTCCGGAGTTTTTTCAAAGTAGATTTTTGATAGAAGTGCGTTGTATTCCAAGTGTTTGGTGGAGCCCTCACTCCAGAACCAGTTCGGAGGCTCAATTTGTCTGGGTCTGAGGGAAGGTCTCAGGAGCTCACAGAGAATGCTTTCTGCAGTTCCCCATCTTGGCTCCACCCCAACAAGACATTTAACACCAATTGCCTCCAAAAAAGCAATAATAATAATAATAATATAGGTAAAAGATGATGAAGGTTTTTATTAAAGTGATGACTATGTGAATAAAGAAAAGGGGATAGATGTGAGAAAGATGATGTGAAGGTAAAACATTATGATTTGGCATCTGATTAGATATGTGGAATAAAGGAAAGGTAAAGGGTCAAGTGTAATGCTGAGCTTATAAACCTGGCAAACTGGGAGAATAGTTGTACCTCTCAACAAGTAGAGGAAGCGTGGAAGGGGGTGGATTTATGAAGAAAGATAACGAGTTCTCTTTTGGGCATGATGCACTTGAAATGTTTTCTGTACCTGCAGTTTGAAAAATCCAGTTGGCACTTGATCATATGGGACTGATAGTGGTGCAGACTTTCTCAGGGGAGAGACTGAAGCTGGATATATACATCTAGGAATCCTTTGCATAAAGATTATAGTTAAATCCAGAAAGAGAGAGAACAGGGCCCAGGTTATGGCTTTGGGGGCATGATGTGGGTAATGAGCCATCAGGGGAGATGCTGGCGTGGCCATAGTGGGAGGAGGAGACCCAGGAAAGAGAAAGGTCAGTGAAGTCCAGCCTAGGGAGGAGAGAGTGTCCTGGAGCAGAGGGCTTCAGCCGCAGCCCATGCATCAGTGAGGCTGAGAAGGATGAGAATTAAGAAAAGTGTGACATTTGATAAATAGAGCACTAGTGTCTGTAGTAAACCATGTTTAGTGGAGGATGAGAGATAGGAAATTAAGGCAGGAGAGAGGGGACTAGAAATAGAGATGGAGATGGTTGAAACGAGAGCACAGTCAGTACTGAAGGCTTTTCCATGTTGGAAGCTACTGATTAAATTGTAAGTTTACCAGGGGGCAGTTCTTCAAGGGTCTTTGACAAGTATGTTATTCACATGGTGTTTCAGCAGAAAGAAGTACTTATTGCCTGGTCATATCCAAAAACTTAGGGAGCTGGAAACTTTCTGTAGGCTTTTGTAGCTGCTCTTAGGGATTTGTAAACATCACCATTCCAAAGCTCCTCAGTGATTAGGCAGAAGCACAACAGAAAAAAAGGAATGACATGGCTTGATCATTCTGATAGAATTTGGAGACCTTTGAGATAAAAACTAAGAACAGGGCTTTCCTGTCTTGGTCAGTGGCTTTCTTTACTGGTATACAGGGGTTGGCTTTTGCATATCTAAGCAAGCCTTAGGTTTTACCAACTCTGGTGCCAGTCTAGAGTTTAATGATAGAAGAACAGAAGCCCTTTGTAAGTCTAGAGCATTTGTTAGTAGAAAATTCAAAGTGAGACTAGTTATTGTTTACGAACTGCAATTCTTGGTTTTGAAGTGAACTATCACTAATAAATTCTGATAATATGGTTTTATTTCTTTTTTGGAAAAAAGTTTCATTTTGATATTCAGGAAATCACTTTTTATACATATAAATTATTGTTTTTTGAAATTTGAGAAAATAGAGACATGATATTCAACCCATTCATGAGGTAAACATGACCTAGGACATAAAGGGTTTTGAAAAGGTGTTCCTTCCTTCTTTGTAACATAAATCAATTTATTCTCTTGACATCATTCACTTTATTGCCATTTTTTTTCAAGAAATCAAGAAGCTAAAGGACTAGATTTGGGATATAGAAGGCAAATATATTCAAAAATTGAAAAAAAATGAAGGTTCCAGTTTGCTGCCTGGTGAATATATGCTATTAACTTAACTTAATTAACATTATAAAAAGGAATACTAAAGAATATAAATTTGATCTGTGTGGTACTCTCTAAAACTAAGTTATAAATTTAAAAGGACTTCAAGAAGGTGGCATTAATTCTGCTTGAGTGATTTTCTATTAGTCTTCCCAAATACAATATTGAAAACAACTCATATAAAACTTGTAATAATTTGATAGAAAAGATGACTAATATGTGTTCAATGGTGCATATATTAGACTTTTTCTGACTTAAAATATGGTTTTATTTCATAATGCTAAGTTAATTAATTTCTTTTTCCATTTATATTGCGTTTGTATACAAATAATATTTATGTACATATATATGGTTTTGTTATTCATGTTGGGTCTTTATATTTTATCTGGTTATAATTTTGGGGTCCACAGACTTGTAAATGCTAACATCACACTTTAGGCAGATATTAATTTTTAAAAATTATCCTTAGTTGATTCATTTTATATACTCTATTGCTTTAATTCCTTCCAAACAACCCAAATCTGTCATAGTAGGGTGGTGGGACTTCTAGGAGGAGGGGAATTTAAATGTTTAAACTTAATATAACAAATATGATCATTTTACATACAAAAGAGAACAGAAAAGAATTTCAAATATGTCAAGCTTGTTTTTAAGTACATGATAAGTTTAACATTATAATTATAATACCATATTGCTTATCTGTATTTATATCTCTCTGAATTTCCTCCTGTTTTCTTCTGCTTATTTCATATAATATTTCATAGTACTCTACTCCTCTGTAGGGGGATATCACTATCACTACCTATGCCTCTCTGTTTGCTATGGCATTATACTCATATACCATAGTTCACTCAGCCATTCCCCAATTGATAGGCATCTACTTTATTTGTACAACAATTATAATCAGATACACTATAAAGACCTAATAGTCTTGGTTAAAAGTTTGCATTATTTTCCTTTAAGAATGACCTATAGATATTCTTCAATTACCTATTTGAGAATGACTCTGGAATCAGTTCCTTATATATTTTTCTCAGAAAAGTTTCTTGCAAATATTTTCCCCAGTTAACTGTTTCCCTTATAATTTTAATTGTAATGCTATCATCTTTGCAAAAACAATTTTATGTAACTAAAATTGTCCATTTTATTTCCTATTATTCTCTCTATCCTTTGATTAAAAAAAAACTTCCATTATCCATAATTGTAAGAATTACACCTCCTGCCCAATATCTCCAATTGCTAATGATATTTTTAAAAATGACATAGCAAGGTGCTGCTAAAGGGTGACATAGTACAGAGTGCTTGGTCTGGAGTCTGGAAGACCAAATTCAAATCCTAGCTGTATGACTCTCTGTTTGTCTTAGTTTCCTCATCTGTAAAATGGAGATCATAGTAGTGCCATTACCAAATGAGATTAATAATTATAAAGTTCTTAGCACTGTGCTTAGTACATAGTAAGTGCAATATAGATGTTCATTAATATTATTATAGTAATAAATATATATAGTTTTATAAGATTTATAAAGCACTTTACATTCATTCTTTCATTTGTCCTCACAACAACTCTGTGAGAGAAGTGCTACTTCTCATTTTACAGATAAGGCAATAGACGTTGAAGAGGTTGTGACTTGCCACTTTTAACTCAAATTGATCTCTCCAACATTACCAATAATCTCTTAATTGCCAAATTTAATGGCTTTTTATTAACCCTCATACTTCTTGATCTTTCATCAGCTTTTTCTCCTGGCTAGATTTTCAAATACCTTTTTATTTTAAACTATCTATTTCCCCCAACATCTGGTAGATGTACAGGTAATAAATGCTTAATAAATGATTATTAAATAAACTATTGAATTATAAAATTAGAATAATAGTAGTTGCACTCCCAATATACACATTATTATAAGGAAAATATTTGTATATTTTGAAATGGTATATGAATTTGAGTAATTATTTGAATAAATGAGATATTAAATAATATATTTTTCCATCAAATTTTTCTTAATTACATTTTTTAATATCACAAATAAATGATTAATTTTCAAATTCTGCTTAGTAAATCTTAGAAATCAGTGGCAAAAATTAAAATGTTTACTTTAAAAGAAAAAATTTCTAGTGTATAAATGGTAGACACAGAATCAGAGGATCTGTATTTGAGTCTTGGCCCTGCTAGTAGTTGTGTTACTCTGGGTCCCTTATACTTCAGTTTACTCAGCTTTGTCATAAGAATAATTCCTGTAGTAACTACCTTATAAGGTAATTGTAATCAAATGATTTAGAAAGAAGAAGGGCTGAATGATCCCAAATTGGAACATGACTATGTCATTTGTCACCATTATCTTCTGTGTGAGAAAAAAGAGAATTCTGTTGAGAAAGATATAATGAAAAAAGTAAGATTTCAATTAAAAAGCTAGCTGGGATAATCTCCAAAAGAAAAAAATTGTAAAAAATTTCACATTGTCATTTTAAATAATAGAATATTGAATTTTCTCTCTGGTTCTATGTATTATCTTAGGTTGGTATCAGAAGAGATGCACCACAGAGACCTAAGGAAATAATCCCCAAAGCAAAAGGTAATAGATTCAGTTCAATTCAGTAAAAATATTTTTAAATACTTGCTATGTACAAGGAAATGTGCTAGGTAGTGGGGACACAAAAACAAAGAATTACAGAATCTGTAATTAATCTGTATTCTTACAGAATACAGATTCTTCACAAATTGTGAAGGGGATTAATTGTGAAATAAGACAGAAAAGGCAGGCTGGGGATTGATTATAGAAGGCCTTAAAAATATCAACTAAGAACTTTGTATTCCGTGGGCAAAAAGGAGGAGAGTAGCATAATCAGCTATGTGCACATAGCTATATATATAAATACAATTTACTATAGTATATATACATATATAGTAAATTGTGTTGAACTAATCTATATCTCATAGACATACTTGAGATTTAGATATTCAGTCTTCTGAATATATTTCATTGCCTAATTCTATGTAAAATTACATTAGAAGTCTATAACAAGTATACATATGAAAGGTCCAAATCATGATATATTATTCTGGCAGTGTTTGCTAGATTTGATTAATCAAATATTTCCATTAATGTTTAAAAGTTTTTGTCAAAAAGGATAAAAGGAATCAGATGAGTTTTTCGCTAAATAAAAAACTTATGTTTAACCTGTTCTATATATGCAGTGCCCTCAACTAGGTACCCTTATCTAGGGACAATAAATAGAGAATAAACTCAGCTGGTACAATTCAAAGAGCCATCTTGAGATTATATCTGATCATTGCTCCATCATTATTTACTCTCCTAATTCTTGCACACTTTGAAATGAATCTAAAGCAGTATGAGTCACACTATCCTAGAGCATCACAAATGTCAATACTTCCATTCACCAAAATAATGACACAAGGGAAAAATTAGCTTAGTATCAAATATGATGGGGCCTGGAGTTGCCTGCTCAAGTCTCAATTGATATCTCTCCTGTATTTGCTGTACTATTCTCAGTACCTTCTTTCTTACTACTAAGTATAGGTCCCCTTTCTATTTTCTTATTTGAATTCCCTAATCAAAATGCAGGGGTGATCAGCTACATTCAGTTTAGCTCTCTAACCTCCCATATATGGCCACTGTACTCCTTGCATACTCTTCCACGTCCATTATGCTATGATGGGCCACAGAGACTCCTCTAAGAGAATGGCCACATTGGGATAAGAGAGGCTCACTCCCTGGGAAAAGCTACCTGAGCATCCTATCCCAGAAGGCCATTCATTCATGGACACCCAGTATGAGCACATCTCTGGTCAAGAAGTTTTGAAAAGAGCAATGGGAAGGGAAAAAAAAGACAAGGAAGGAGAGGAATGTAAATATGAATTCTGGAAGTTCCTCTGGTACACACCTCATTCCACCACAAACTGTACATTCTGAGGTTTTTCTCCTCCCCTTCTATGCCATCAGAAAGCTAATTTCTGGCAGCCAGGTTCAGGAATTAACCTCTTCTTCAATGCCAGAAAAATTCAAGCTGGAAGCAAACTGAAGAAATTGAGGATTCCTATTCCAAAGAAGAAGGTCAAGCTAGGATATGAACCATAAGAAAAAGAGACAGGAAGCAAAAGTGGCCAGGAATCAGCCTCGGTATTTTATTTACCAAGTTACCATGATGAGAGGCCACAATAAAACATTTTACAATACTCTTTTCTTTCTAAGCTGACACCCAACCATGAACAACTTGGAGCCTTTAATACCTTGCTGGCAGATGTTTATAGAGAGGCAGTTTGCTTTAGAAAGTGGGTATTGAAAGTGTTTAATACAATCTCTTGGTTTTATCCTGCTTGTCTATTTTTAAGTAAATTTACCTATATCACAACTAAAATGTCATCCTATGTATTTAATACAATTTTGATTATCTAAGGAAGGAGATATTCAAAGATTGGAAACTGGAGTGGGGATGAGGTGGAGTGGGGAATTGATCTGAGTTGATCTGAACCTGAAATAGATTATCAGAACCTGAAGATACCATGGGATAGTTGCATTGTAGGGATATTGCTGGAATTGTTTTGTTTTTTAATTTAAACAAAGCTGGTTTTGAGTTTTAATTCAAACTGAAATTGTTTACATAAGCAATACTAAAACTGGTTCAAGTGGGTTTTTTCTTTTTTTTTCCCCACACCTGATTTACCATCAAAAGAGCTTTTTTTTCTAACTGAAACTTTCTGATCAGATCAGTTATTTTTCTATTGTGTAAAATGTCCTTCAGATGATATTGTTATTATTAGCATTGCTGAATTGATGCGGTACTTATCATTGGCTATTAGATTAAATAGCTGCTGTGATTTTAAACTGCAAAGAGACAGACATGTATTTTGTTACAGATATGGATTAATTTGGAAATTTGACAACCAAGAGGAACAACCTTTCATAATATAAAATCATTTAAAAGATCTAATGAAGATAATGATGGAAGATTATAAATATAAACAGTAAATCCTCATAAAACAGTGAGAAGCAATGAAGAGAAAAACAAATTTACAAAAAGCTTGATGAAAATCCCAATTGAGACCAATTATTCTAAAAGTATTTAAGGATAAAAATGGAAGAGAGAGAGCAAACAGATTAGAAATGGAGAAAACTTGTAAACATTTTTATAATGAATTTTTTTCATCATTGAAGCCACCACACTTAAAAATATTCTTAACATGTCACCATCCTTTCTGAAGAAGTACAATTAACACTAGAAAACAAAGAGAGATAGAAAGAGCAACTGGAACAGACCAAATATATAAGGCATAGGTCTGTATTAGAGATGACACAATCTTGATGATACTTAATATTCCTAAAATATCTAAAAGAGAATAAAATACTAAACACTCAGCAAAATTCTTGGAACTTATTATCCCAAAAAGAGCCTGAGAAAATACTAATAGCTAGCTTATATACTTACTTTCTCATTCCTCCAAAATGATAGAGTGAGAAGAGAACAGTCAGACATAGGCAAATGATAATCTATAGTCATATACATTTTTGTAATCATATAATGAGTCAAAAATTTAGAGTATATAAAATCCCATTTTGCCTATCATTTACTGATAATTTTAAAACCCTTCCAACAAGTTGTCTCCCATGCATGTGGTAAAATTATACAACATTCTTTAAAAGAGCTAATAACATCATTTTGTTTGATTACTGTTTTATAATTACTAGTAAATGAGTCATAAAATAAGGAAATATGCTCCCCTGAGTTGTTCCCTCCATGTCAAGGATGTCTAATGCAAAGTCCATGTAAAAGAGAGATTCTTTACAGATGTTTTAGTGTTCCAGATGCTTTGATCATAGATGACACCATGCTCACAACAAGTCTCAGAACATTGTAGGACTTTCTAAATGTATGATAAATAATCATTCAAAATGTTTGGGAAAATCAAATGAATGAAGAATGCTTATTGTACAGTTGGAATGATAGAAAAGAGACTTGGTTCATTAGTACTTATATCTTGATGGCAGACACTGCAAATGGACAATGAGCTAAACTTACAATTAAATAAGAAAAGGAAAGCAGACTAGATTTCTTTGGAAAATTGCGCATTGTTTTTAATGACCCCACGCTTTTCCCTGAAGTAAAGACCCATTTTGATAATAATATTCTTCTTGTGATGCTATATAGCTATAAATCATGGGATATTTTAGTCTCTGAAAAATTAAAAAAGATCACCCAAAATACAATCAGCCCATATGTGGGCCTAAATGGATTGCAGCATACTGCAAGTGAAAAGTTGTACAAGAACAATGGCATAGAGAATGTCATTAGAGATAGAGGAATAGAAAAAGACAGTTCTGTCACTTATCAAGAGCCAGTAATAACCAGTAACCACTCATAGATTCCACTGGTATCAATCCTAGGTCAAGAGAACTAAAAGAAGACCCCCTAAAATGTTTGGTCACAGAATCTGAAAGGTGGAAAGGACTTCAACAACCATGTAGTCCAATCAAAATGCAAAAAGAATTCTCGTCATAACATATCTGACAAGTAGTATCACACCTCTTAAAGATGGATGGAAGGACTTGGACAAAAGTAACATAGGACAGAGAGACAAAGATGCATTATTGGAGGTAGAACTCCCATTTATGAGATCATCACAGATTCACTGAATTTAGTGCCCTTAATGAACATGTGTATGCTATGTACATTTAAAGTTGAATAAATGGTTGATTCAGCAGAAACTGACATCCAAAGGGCTGAAATCAGGAAACAGAAATAGTAAAAGGTACAGACACTGAGCTGGATTCTAAAGAACTTAATCATTGTCCCCTAATTGTTGTTTCTAGTACCCTACATAGTACCCTATGTAGCAGCAGCAATAACAATTGAAGATATATAGTGTCCTGCTGTGCCAGATAGTAGATTCCAAATTTGTGTTCTAGTCGATTTACAACTATTTGCAACAACACACCTGCTTTTGTGGATTGAGTGAGAAGAATATGGTTGACCCATGCTAGGTTTATATCAAGATAGATAATCTTGAAGTTTCCTGATGAAATCATAGATATTAATGTAAGATTGATCAGGACTAATTTCAACCTGTTTAGAATATTAACAAAGTATTGCAGATAGAGACATAGAACTCAGGACCTGGAAACCTTGACCATCCAATTCCTCCTGTTACAAGAAGATAGAAGCCAGTGATAAAAAGCAGTCATTAAAAAGACACTGAACCCTCCACCCCAACTGTGGATCCAGAGAAGTTTGACTTTAGTGACTCCAAAACCAGAAAAATTGAAGGATATTCTGAGGAAGAAATATTTCTTGTATTACATAATACAAGAGTTGTATTTTGTTCACTGCTTGAATGGCAGATACAATTTTACTTGTGGGACAGCATAAGAAATCTATCTCAAATATACTTGATCTTTCTGAGGGCAGTCTTCTCTGAGAAGGAAGGCTTTTGAAACCCTAATAGAACTGTTAGTCAAAAGCATCAACAGCAACTAATAGTGTGCATGTTTTACCCATTGTAGAATTATGGAAAAAAGACTAGAGATATGTATGGGTCATCACACTTTGAATAAAAAGACTAAGATGAATTGGTACACTATATACTATGAGTTCAAATATTCTTGAACTGTTTGGTAAATATTCAGTGGTTCCAAGTCCTGGACCTACCCAGTTGCTATTGTCAGATCCCTGTAGCAGAAGATAGGTGAGATAACCTTTATCAGCCATGATAGAATTCTCTTATTTTAAACATATTTCATAAAGGATTTCAGGGGCACCTGCAACTTTTTGGACATCTTATGGAAATGATATGGAATAGAAAGAGTATGATGTATTATACAGAGTCAAAAAGATCTTATAGCCCAGAATTCTGAGTTTGCAGACAGGAAGAAAAAAACCTTGCCTTTAACACTTCCTATCTCTATGATCCTATACAGATCATTTAATGCCTATGTGCCTCAGAAAACTCCTGAAAATTTATCCATTAAGTCCTAGAGTAAATGTGTCTGCATTAATAGAGGAATCTCCCACATCAGGAGTTCCCCAAGCTGACAGCTCATATGTCTTTGTTATATCTTCCCTTTACCCATATGGAAAATGTGGGTGCTAATATGAATTATCTAGAGGTATTGATGTGTCTGAATTATCTCACTGTATTTTGGAGGTGCGAGTGGGGAACATTAGAAGAGCATGAAGCTAATGAAAGGGTTTGCTCAACTGTAAGATACTGCTGTGAAGCTACCAATTGGCAAGTGACAGTTATGTAAAGCCTTTGCCAAGCACGTGAGTTTCATGTCTCCGCAGAATTAGTATTAAGACTGAAAAGAAGGGGCAGCTAAGTGGCACAGTAGATAGAGTACCAGCCCTGAAGTCAGGAGGACCCCAGTTCAAATCTGGTCTCAGACACTTAACACTTCCTAACTGTGTGACTCTAGGCAAGTCACTTAAACCCAATTGCCTCAGGGGAAAAAGACTGAAAAGA
The DNA here is from genome assembly GCA_023553655.1 of Myrmecobius fasciatus. Lineage (NCBI taxonomy): Eukaryota > Metazoa > Chordata > Mammalia > Dasyuromorphia > Myrmecobiidae > Myrmecobius > Myrmecobius fasciatus. The sequence continues at coordinate 747,517 of JAJPUD010000245.1, forward strand.
ATTATTCTTCATCTGGCCATGTCCAAAGAATTTTTGAGAATTAAAGACTTTTCAAAGATTTTGGCTACCATCAGAAATTAAAAATAACAACTATGCCATCATTACTAGGCCTTTTAATGGTCTCTCTCATGAGTATATAGTTGGAAAATCCTCATAGTAGAAAGCAGAAACAGGTGTCATAGTCTGAGCCTTCTGTCATTTTTTGGAAATCATTGGAATGAAAAAATATATGTAGATCTTCAACATCTTGGCCAGTCTCTTTATATATGAACTTATGCAGATTTATGCAAACCTTTTGTAGTACATACTTATGCCAGTGTAGATAACTTGGAAGCAGTTTTATATCAAGAGAAATATAGACATAAGAAATATTTTTCTTTGCCAATAAATGACTTCTGGTGGTGAAACTCATCCCATTTGGAGTCCTTGGCTTTGAAATGTGCTAATAATATAACTGTGTATGGAACTTAATTCCAAATATGGATAAGCAATAATACATGGACATATTTTCACTGGTGCTAGATTGGATAGTGACACAGAAATCATACCCAGAGAAATTTTTTCCTACAACACATGCCATAGATGATTTGAGACTTTAGTCATCTATAAGGTTGATTGTTATATCAACAAGAGAAGACTAACATGGATTCAGATGCTCTATCCTGTACATTTCATGTGTCTGAAATTACAGTGATACTTATAGAAAGAGTAACAAGCAGACACTCACACAAGAGTGAAGTTTGAGACTTCATTAGAAAGCTTGCCAGCAAGGATATTTTTTCCATTGGACCAATCATTATTGCCTCAGTCATTTTTTTATAACTTGTAGTAAGACCATCTATGAAAAGCAACAGCCTTAGAAGCAAGGGTCTGACCCTTAGAGACTTAAACTTCAGTGCCCAAATTGACTAGAAGAAAGGAATAGCAGAAATTGGAACTTTGCAATGGAGGACAGTACACGACTATAAATACCTGAAAGCAAGGTGCCAGAAAACATTTGGAACTATCAAGTACATTCCAGTTTTTGGTCATGAAGTCACCATAGGGTTGTTTTAGACACTTGAGACAACCCAAGAGCGGTACAAAATATATTTTATCAATCCAATATGGCAGCAGATATCTATAAAAAGTATATTTGTGATATTCAAATGAATTTGTTACCAGCTCATTGATTATCTAGAGAGAATAAGTACCAGAAAGATTTTGGAGCTTGAGTATATAGATTTTTTTCTTGAATAATATAGAAAAAACATAATCAACATTCTAGTAATGATACATTGGGAATCAAGAATTCTAGAACTACATTTTGCCATCCTCAAGGAGGCCTATAGCCTCAAGTGTTTAAATTTTACACTACTGAATATGCAAGCAACTATAAGGCCTGAAGAGAAAACTCAATCGAATCAGCATGGATATTGCTAGCTCATGAATATAATAAATACTACCAAGAACAATACGTTAGACTTCTCCCTGAGCCAATTTTATCTATTGATTTATTCTTTGGAGTCTTTGAAGATGTATAAAGATTGGACACTTACAACTAGTGCATCTCTTAGCTAAGTAGTTGAAGGAGGCTTACTGACTAGCAATGATTTCAGCCCAGAAAACTTGCTTTAATTTACTGTCACAAACTACAACCAGGGGATAGAGGCCTTCTGTAAAGAATCTTGGTGTTCCAGTGAAAACACAGATAGTGAACAGCTGCCATAGACAAAACAGCTGAAAAATTGGGCCTCTTTCTACAAAAGACCTCCAGATAATGGTCAGGGCCTTATAGAGGTATCTTATCACAACCATCTCCCATCCACAATGGACTTGGCGTGACGTCCTGGTAAACAAGAGGATGAGAACTAGGTGGAATTTGCTAACTGGATTTTTAAAAGGACATTCAGGATGAACTATTAAAATTTGATAGTACCATATTGAGAGAAGACTCAGATGTAGAAGAAATTGAAAATCTAGAAGGTCAGGAAAGCCAAATGATACTTGCCCAAAATCAAGAAGGGAGAATGAGGAGAGATTTCCTTTTTATGTCTAGTAGTCCAATAGCAGAGACCCCAAGAGAACAAAGGCTGTAGAGATGAACTCACTAGAAACTAGAGAAAATTATAGTAAGCCAAGGCTATCCATGAACCCAAGAAGAGTCTGTAGGCCAGTGAATTAAGAAGCATTGGCTTGAATTAGGGAAAAGATAACAAAGATATAAAGCTGACCACCAGTCATTATAGAAGTGACATAGAAGTCATTTGGTCAGTGATCAGGTAGATTTTTATATTTCAAGAGCAAGCATCAGATGATATCCCTCAACAAAGTACATGCTTTGTATGTAACTATAACACAATTTTGTGTTATATGACCTAGGTACTTTGTTACAGTATATATTTGCTGTATTATGTATCTTTATGTTATTGCTAGATATGCATATAATATGATTTACATGTGATCTATATGACTTTGCTCTGTATTGCAGAGGGGCACATTTATTTGTTCTGCGGTTCCCATTTTTTGTTCCCATGTTCTATATTCTATACTCTTGATTATACACGTGCTTGTAGAATCAATTCTAATGTAGATTTGCTATACTATGTACTTATTTTTGTGCTGTATCCTTGGGATAATTACATGAGTGACTTGAGGTAATGTGGTACAGTGGAAAGTCTGCTGAATTTGGAGCAAGTCAACCTGAATTTGAATGCCAATTCTGCCACTTACCACCTGTGTGACCATAAATAAGTCACTTTACTCACTCAATCAACAAGTATTTGTTAAGCACTTACTTTGTGCCAGACACAATGAAAGGCCCTGGAGAAATGAAACAAAAATGGCACCATTTGTGCCCTCAGTAGTTTACATTATATCAGAACAACACATAAATAAATATGAAATATATACAAATTTGGTAATTTAGAGATAAAGAGGAGGCACTAGTTGGATGGGGGAAAACCTTAAGATAAAGATAGTACTTAAGCTTTGAATGTGCTTTGAATTAAGAGTTCAGAATGCAGAGGTGAAGAGGGAGCACATTCTAGGGGAAAGGAGACAGTTTGGCCAAATCTGACAGGGGGTGGACAATCCTGTGTGAGGGAGGGACAACAAACAAACTAGTCCAGCTAGACCATAGAGTATGTGAGGGGCTATAATTTGTAGATAGATTAAAAAGATAAGCTAAAGACAGATTGTAAAAGCCTTTAAACCCCAAAGTTTGTACTTTGTCCTAGAGACAATAGGAAACCTTACTTCTTGAGCAGGGAAGTAGCAATCAGACTTGTGCTAGAAGTTTAGCAGTTTTGTGAAAAATGTGCTGGAGAAGGAAAAGACCTGGATCCAGGGGGGCCAGTTGGTAGGCTATTTCAGTAACTCAGCTGAGAGGTAATAAGATCCTAATTTTGGGTGGTAGCTCTATGAATAGAGAGGTTATCCATTTTCTCATCTCTAAAATGAGGAGGGTTGAACTAGATTAAGATCCCTTCCAGTTCTAAATCCCTGATTCTATGACTTTGCTATGTGCTAATTTTTGAATGTGCATCATTTGAGTTACAAATGCCCTAGTATATCCTCTGTAATTTGCAGGTAAAAAATTTTTAACTAGGGGGAGAATGAACAGGGATATCAAACCTCTCTTCACAAGACTGCCACATATCCACAGTGCTTTGGGACAACAGACTCATTCAATGGGGAGAGAGGCCTGAACATTATATCCCAGGAAGCCATTCATTCATGGTCAAACAACATGAGTCAGGAGATTTTGCAAAGAGAGCTGAGGAGGAAAAAGAAAGGCAAATGAGGAATGAGAGGGAAAATCTGTGGATCTCAGAGTTCCCCCTAGTGCCACCTCATTCCACTACCAGTTGAGGCTTTTTCTTTCCTCCTCTTCGATCCCTGCTTGGACTCTGGCCATTCATAGACAGCCAATCTAGTAAAACATCACCCCTTCCCTGCTGGTAAAGTTCAAGCTGGGAATCACCTGAGAAATCTGAGGCTTCCTATTGCAAGGAAGAAGGTTGCAACTAGGATCAGAAACACCAGAACTAAGAGACATAGAAGAAATGGTGATGGGGAGCTGTATTTGATGTTCTATTCACCAAGTTGTTGGGCTGAGGACATACAGCAAAACATTTTATAATACTCTTCATTTCCCAAGTTTTCACTCTATTCTAAGTCAGTAACCTGTAGTACCTTATGGAGACTAGTTTTCCATGGTAGATAAGTTTGGGGAGGTGGTTTACTTTGGAAAATAAGTGTTGAGAGTGTTTACTGTTCAATATGTTTGTTATGATTTTCTACAATTTTAAGTAAATTCTCCTTTTCCACAACTAACATGTGACATCATGTAATTAATTCAGCTGGTTGGTCTGAGGAGGGAAAGATTCAGAAAATAGAAATGGAGGGGAGGATCAGAATATTAATGTGATTACATATGAACCTGAAATATAGGTTATGAGGGCCTGAATACACAGCTGTTATACTGACAAAATCAATTTTATTGAGTTTAGTCCACTTCTGATCCTTTAATAAAATATTTTCAAAGATTGTTTCCTTTACTATGCCTAGGAAATATTTAAAAATAATTTTCACATAAAATATTTTCATGGGACAGCTAGGTGGCACAGTGGATAAAGGACCAGTCCTGAAGTCAGGAGGACCTGAATTCAAATCTGGTCTCAGACACTTAACACTTCCTAGCTGTGTGACCCTGGGCAAGTCACTTAACCCTAATTGTCTCAGCAAAACATATGTATTTTTTCACAATATTTTATATTTTTCACAATCTGCTGACTTCACAGGGAGATTATCATTTAGTGTGTTAACTTCTGTGCTATAGTTTAGATTTTGAGACAAAGATTTTAAGTTTAGGGCCTCAAGTTCTTTATCTGAAAATGAAAAGGTTGTACTGTATTATCTCCAAGCTTCCTCCTAACTCTAATATAGTTCTATGTAATCATAATCTTTAAGTTTGGAGTCAGCGAATACAGTTTAGAATTACAGTAACAGAATTTCAGAGTTATCATCTAGTTCAACGTAAAATGAATACCCATTATATCATAATAGACAAATGGTCATACTTGGAGACTTCCAAGGATAGGCAATTCACCCCCTCTCTAGATAGCCAATTCCACTTTGGGGAAGCACTGTGTGTTAAAAATTTTTTTTCCTGAAACCAAGCCTATAAATTGGCTTCTTTACAATCTCTACCCATTATACTAGTTCTGTTTAGGGAACCAGGAGAACAAGTCCAATCCATCCTTATGACAACCCTTCAAAAACTTGAAGACATCTCTCAGGTTCCCCTTGGCTCTTTTCTTCACCTAAACATACCCAGTTTTTGCAACCTATCTTTTATATAACATGAATTCAAAGCTTTTCACCATACTTTGGACATCCTCCAGCATATCAGTATTCTTCTTAAAGGTCCAGAGACTTATACAATACTACAGATTACATCTGATCAGAGCCAAGTTCAGTGGGACTCTCAATTCCCTATCCCTGAAAGCTGTGTGCCCTTCTTACTGCAGCATTAGCTTTTCAGATTGTCATATCCAACTCTTGACTCATTTTAAGCTTGAAGTATGCTAAAGCTGCCCTCCATATATTTTTTTCAGAATAGCTTTCTATCCATGCTTCCCCAATTCATACTTATAAAGTCATTTTTTGTACCCAAGTATAAGATTACATCAATCCTTATTGAATTTCTTCTAACTGACTGACATTTTCTACTTAATGCTTTATCCTTTCAAGATTCATTTGGATCTTAACTGTCATTCAGTGAGTCAGTTCTCCTTCCAGCTTTGTATCATCTGCAAATTTAATGAGCATTCCATCCATATCTTTACACAAATTATTGCTAAAAAATGATTAAAAGCACAAAGCCAAACACAATGACACTGAATCCTTAACAACTGCTTTCTGAATTTGTCCATTCAATCAGGTATGAATCCATCTAATTGTATTCTTGTTGAATCTGTTTCTTACCACCTTCACAGGAATAATATGACATACTTTATCAAAAACTTTGCTAACATCTAAGTAAACTACATTCACATTACATCTCCACTAGTTGAGTAATCCTGTATGTGTGTGTGTTTGTATGTTTCATTTGACTTGTCAAGCTGTGCTGACTCTATAATTACCATTTCCCTGCTAATGTTTGCCAACCATCTCTTTAATAATCTGTTGTACAATTTTCCCAGGAAAGTTGGTTGGCATAAACCTATAGCACTTTAATTGGAAATTCAGAATTAAAACAGACTTTAGAAATCTTGTCCAACCTTCAGGATCAGGTAGGTGGCACAGTGGTTAGATTGTCAGGCCCAATAAGGCCTGTATTCAAATCTAGTCTCAGACACTGGCTGTATGATTCTGAGCAAGTCTCTTAAATCTGTTTGCCTCAGTTTCTGTATCTGTAAAATGAGTTGGAGAAGGAAATGGCAAACTACTTCAGTATTTTTACCAAGAAAACCTCAAATGGGATCACAAATATGACTGAATAAGACTGAAAAATGACAATAAGAAAATGTCAAGAGTTCAAAACTTCACTAAAACTTTTAATATAATATATATAGTCTAAAGGTATGTCCAATTTATTCGATTAATCCTACCATGTTTTCTCTGAAGTGTCATAATTTGTCCAGTGGTGTAAAGCTCTTCTCTCCTCCAAAAATGATTAAAGGCTTGTTTAAATCTAGTTTATACTTCTGGATGATTGATTGGTTGAATAGAGGTGTCTAGGATTTTTTTATAAAATTGATTTTAAAAAATCAGCCTTCTTGACAGGCCTTGGCAATAGATTGGATGTGAGGGATAAGAGATAGTGAGAAATTGAGGATGACATCTAGGTTGTGGACCTGGAGAATTGGTAGAATATGGAATATGGAAGTTTGGAACTAGGAAGGATTAGGAGTAAGAGCAGAAATTAGGCTATAGAACAAGCCCTTTCCTTTTCCCATGATATAACTTGAAAGTAGGATTTGTTTTTAACATAATTTATTTTCAAAATTATGTTCATTATTACTAGGGAATGCAAAACATTTCAAAATTACTTTGTTTTTACTATTTTATTTTGAGTACAATAAAAGGTACAAAAGATGAAATTATTGAGATAGGGTTACATAAAAATAGGCAACCCTTTTATTATTTAATTTCAGAAGGTAGAAATGAAAAATTTCCCCATATCCTTTAGGTCATAGAATTTCATAATATCAGAGATTGAAAGGAGCTTAAAAGTCATCCAGTTCAACCTTAACTTTACCAAAAAATCATTTCTATAATACCTCCAACAAGCATTCAACTTTCACTTGTTTTTAGCTAAACTTTCTAAACTACTGAATGATGAATCAGCATCCTTCTTGACCCTTCTATAGACTTGACACTGCTAATAAACCCTCTTCTTCACAATGCTCTTGTCTTTCTTAAGTTTTTGGAAAATTACTTTCTTCTGACTCTGTTGCTATCCATGTTACTATTCCCTTGATAGAGGTCATGCTTTCTAGCCCAGGTGTCCCACATGGCTGTGTTATGGGCCCTCTCCTCTTCTCTGTCTTTACCGTTTCATTTGCTGATCTTATCAGTTCCTATGGATCCAATGATCATCATCTATTTATCTACCCCTAACCTTTCTGCTGACTTCCAATCTCTCTCTATTAGATATCACAAACTGGATGTCTAATAAACAGCTTGAACTCAACATGTACCAAACTGAATTCGTTTTTTACTCCTAAACTCTCTCTACTCCCAAAGTTCTATATTATTATCAAGTTCTCTCTTTCTCCCACCATTCTCCCAGTTCCCAAGCTCATCCCCTCACTCTCTCTCATCCCCCACATCCAATATATGTTTCACCTTCTCAACTACTCTTGAATGTGCCTCCCATTCTCTTCTGATAGTATCAACACCCTAGTGATGTAGGCCTTTATCTCCTTCCATTTGGACTGTTACAATAGCTTGCTGGTCTACCCACATCAAGCTTCTCCCTGCACGCCCTCACCCTTTGCCCCAGTCTATCCTGCATTCAGCTACCAAAGTGATTTTCCCAAAGCACATGTCTAACCAAGTCATCCCTCTACACAGTAAACCCCTGTCACTTCCAAAATAAAATATTAAATTCTCTGTTTGACTTTAAAGCCCTAACTTCTCCTATCTCCTTCCTTACTGTTCATTGAACAAGATAACTCTATCAGCTCTAAGCATTCTCTCTATCTCCCCCCCATCCCCATGCTTGAAATGTTCTTCCTTCAAGTCCCAGCTAAAACCTCACCATCTACAAGATGCTTTTCCCAATCCATCTTAATTTTAGTGCCCTTCCTATTTCCTGTTTATTCTGTGCATAATTTGTAGTTTGCATAATGTTTCGCCCAGTAGATTGTGAGGTTTTTGAGAACATGAACTGTCTCTTACATTTCTTTGTATCCCCACACTTACCATAGTACTTGGTTCAGAGTAGGGACTTAATAAATGCTTGATGACTGACTGTGTGACCTTGGAAAAACCACTTCCCCTTCCTGGGCCTCAGTTTCCTCATCTGAAAATAAAAGGGTTGGACTAAGTCATCTGAGAAGTCCCTATTAGCTTCAGAACTATAATCCTCTCTATCGATATCTTCCCATCTTATATTTGTGCTTGGATTTTTGAAACCCTAATTATGATTTAATGTTTGTCCCTTTCATTTCACAATCTCAAATTTCTGCAAATATTTGAATTGTGACTTTGTCATTCATCTACTTAGCCACTTTCCTTTTGAAATCTTGACTGCAGAGTTAACTAGTTTAACTTCTTAGTAATCACCCTATAAGTCCCTTCTTTGCTTTTTCATTCACCACTTATCCCTTTGTTTTAAGGTTTTTTTCTTTTTGTTATGAAAATAATGATTCACTGCTATAAACAGTTCAATAACACAAATGTAACAGTACAAAATGGAATCATTGCTAGACCTGGGGGCTTGGAGTGCTTGCCCTCTCCCTCTCACCCAGATGACCCTCTCAAGCTTTGGTTCCTGCTCACATGAACCAGGTTCAGTCTAGAGGACTGTGAGACCTCAAGGGAAAAGGAACCAAACATTTTATTTTGTACTCTTTGGTTCCTTACCCTCTCAGTGTGAAGCTCCTGAAGAAATCACTTAAAGCTAGGATTTGGTTTAGCTCATGTCTTGGGTGTCTATAAAAATGAGTATAGAAAGATACACAGTATGGAATATAAATAAGACAGCTACTGATTTCCTCCACACAAAAGATATGATTATACTATACAAGAGACTCATATATATTTACAAAACTTAAACAAGCAGCAGTAATAACTTAAAATTACTGCTGTATTCTCCCAGGACATTAATACTTAAAACATCAAGCATGAATCGTTTTTCAGGCAGTTGAATCAATATTTCATCTTTATTTGTTCTATACATTGTCCAAATAGTTCCCTGTCTTGGCAAGTCAGGCCATGTTTTGGACTCATCCTCTCTGCTGCAGAAACTCCTATTATTGCTAGTCAGCTATGATCAAGGGACCTAGGAGCTCCATACTCCCCAATTCATGATGCTGCCTCTGGAGTCAGGAAATAATCCATCTCCTATTTTTACCATTTGATTACCCATGTTCAAGAAACAAGGCAAGCAGAACAGGCAGACAGGGGTCCAGGTTCAGCACATATAACTGCATCTCTGCATTAGTTGCCATGTAATCACAGACATCATGCTACCAGAATCCACTACCTCTCCAGATTTCAGCAATTCTCACATGCTCAGCAAATAGGCAAAGAAAAGAGATCTAAAGAGTGGAGTTACTCCTGACAATATATCAGATAAATGAATTAACAAGATTGAATGACAGATTGGATATGAGAGACAAGTAATGGGCGATGCCAGAGAGGACTAAGATTTGAAATATGAGTGACTAGGATATGGTAGCCAGAAAAGGAAGCTATTTTAGAGGAAGCTCAGGAAGTTGCTTCAGTTTTATTATTTCAAGAATTCATTAGGGAGGTATTCTTCAGTTCTTGAAGGTTACAACAAAACAACACAAGATTTAAGTCCTACCAAAGTTCTAAATACAGCCCAGCAAAAAGGCAGTTGTCGTGTTAAAATGAATCAACACCAGATAGTTAGCCATCAGGTGATGAATTGTTTGAGAAACCATGACTCATGAAAAACATTCACTCAAGGGTAAGGGAGTTGCAAAGTGTCAATGAAGAGAATGTCAACACCAATGAAAGTGTACATCTGTTGAAGGAAGAATTTGAAGTGATAGATATATCTACTTGTGTCTCTCTGTAACAGAAAGTCAGAAAATTTGGGATTTGAGAGGATCAGAGAAAAACTTTAAGATACCATCAATATAGAGGTAATAGCTGAAGTCAGAAAATGGATAGGATTATAATTATTATTAGATGCTTTTGAAATTGACATTATAGTGGTAAATCAAACAAAAGGTTTTTAAAGACCTACTTCTCATTATTTTAGGTATCCAAAAAATTCTTATAACAATACATGAAAAAAATCTTATTGCTCATTAAATTAGAATAAAAGTCCTGCAAATACTTAATAGAAATGCAAATTGGTTCTCATATCCAGAAGTCCTTATTTTGAAAACTGATGGGTGAATACAATGAGCCAATTGATATTTAAATGTATAATGGATAGTTGATCTAAACTCAAATGAAAAAGAAAACTTGGGTTGGGTTTTTTTAAGTAACAAAGTACAGGGGCAGCTAGGTGGTGCAGTGGATAGAGCACCAGCCCTGAAGTCAGGAGGACCTGAGTTCAAATCTGGTCTCAGACACTTAACATTTCCTAGCTGTGTGACCCTAGGCAAGTCAGTTAACCTCAATTGCCTCAGTAAAAAGCAAAAAATAATAATAATAACAAAGTACATCTTTATTTAAAAAAATAATATTGTTTATATGTTAGTACAGTGAAGATTTATCTGTACACACAGATCAGTTTTGCTGTAATATTGAATTAGGCAAAAAATCTTTTTCAAAATCAAGATTTGTTTAGAACCAAATTCAATCAAAAATGGAACTAGCTTCCCCCAAAAAAAAACTAGCTTATTTGTGTAAACAGACTTAAGAAATAATTTCAACCTCAAGTTAAACCCTCTTAAAAAATTAGCCAACAACAATCTTCATCTACTTTCACTCTCCTTGATAATTACCAATGACACTGAAGTTTGAACTACTATAACTGTTGCCCAAGACTCCAAAATCATTTCATATAACAATCATATAACAATCCCCAGAATATATGCTGCCTTAATTTTTTTTAATTCAAAATAGAAGAGTGTATATCAAGATTTAGATATTAAGTTTAAGTTTCAAAATTATTTTTTCTCCTTAAATGATCATTTGAAACAATTACTTAGACTATTTTTATTTAAAATGGTAATTTATTTTTAATATGACACTTTCCTTTTTATTTCTATTTTTCTCATTCTTTTCTTTTCCTTTCCTTTTCCATGGTAAAGATGTGGGGGAAAGTTTTGACCAGAGGACCTCATTCCTTAGTGTAATGGACCTGAAGCCTAATTAAGAGGAGAATGCCTTACGCTTCTTTCTCCTCTACACAGGGCCTGAGGGTCCTCATGTCAAGTCCATATACAGTGGTGGACCTGAATAATAATTCGAAGTGTGCTTTATGCCTTGTGCCCCACTTCCCATAGGATGTGGAGGCCTTTGCCTCAGAAATCAGACAACACATTCTGCAAACTAGTAGGTGTCTCTCCTATTTCAATCTCTCTACAGAGGAAGGTGTCAAGAAAATCCCTCCCTGCAAAATTTAGCCATTGCAAAGGAATGTGGAGCTTTGAAAGTTTCCACACTTGAGGGGAATAATAAATAGCAGAGGATTAAGATGGGTTTAGGGTATTTAACCAAAGCTCTTACCATCTTTCCATCCTAGTTTTCCCAAGGATTTTGAAGGCTAGAACATAAAGATCAGTTCTCAACAGGGTTGCTCAAGAAAGTAACGGGAAAGTTTCTGTGATTGTCAGAGATCAACCAGCCCCCTCTTACCTAGTCTTAATCATCTAGTAAAGCTCTTTGTCCTAAGCCATGACATCTCCCAACCAGATGATGACAATAGAGTTAGTTTAAATCAAAGGCCATTTGCTCTAATAGATTAGTAAGAAAAGTCGCAATAGAACATTTTCCCCATAAACCTGGGGCATACATTTCCACAGAGATACCATTATTGGAAAGAGTGGGTGTATTTAGGGGATATGTATGAAGAGGCAGGAAAAAATGCGGCATGTACACAGGAGACACACATGTAAGGAACTGTGTCCTCTTCATCCTCAACAGCCCATGATTCATAAGCTGCAATTATTTCCATGGTGGTCTTTTTACAAATACATATCATTACAAGGAATGACCACATGGAGAACATTTGTGGCTAGGCTATATCTAGGGAGGATCTCATAGGGGAACACATTGACTAGAGCTCTTTAAAGGCTTTTTATGTGTCCATTGATGCAGGACATTTTTCTACTGATGTTAGTTCCCCCTGGGCTAGTCATGTGCTCTGCAAAGTGGTACTCCATCGGTATCATGGTTTCCATCAAGTGTTGCCCTTTTGGATATGTGGTTATAAAACTTCTTGCTGTCATTAGTTTCTAGGCTTCAGCTATAGCTGAACTCAGATGAGATGTTACCTCTTCTGGTAATAAATGAGCCCTGCATCTTTCACACACCCCATCATTAGACTAGAAAAGTCTAATTAGGAGATGAATCTCTCTGTTCCTAGCAGCTTGAAACTGTGTATTCAGCACCTTTCCCTAAAAGATCATATTTGTTTCTAGATCCAATTCTTTTTAAACACAGAACAACCACCAGATAAGCACAGCCCACCAACATTTAGTCTGCCTTTTAAGCCTCTGCTCCTTCCTGTTTGCCAGGAACAACATTTCTGTCCCAAGCCTCTTTTGTAGTGTTAAAATAGTTCCCTTTTACATCTATTAGTGCCTCACCACCATTTTACACACCTTCAATATCACTACTTTTCCACAGTTAAGAAGAATTCTAGCTTTTTCTTCTTTTTTAAAATAATTGAAATAGCAAAGGGATTCTTGAGTATTTGATAGAATTCATTTGTGAATTCATGTGGTCTTGATGTCCCCAAAAGTCTTAATGCAGTTATAAGCTTCAGTGGCTTAAAACTGCACTAAAACTTATAATACATCCTGCATGAATTGTGCTGGTTCTGCTCACTTCACCCTGCATCGATTGATAAAAGTCTTTCCATATTTAGTCTCTGCCATTGCTCACATTTATTTATCTTCATATTTCTCTTGAATCTTTCATTAAAGGTTTATCCCCCCCCCTATTGAATTTTATACAGTTCTTCAGGATAAGCTATTGTTGGTTGTAGGACAACATCTCTTGCTTTTTTGGAATATCATGTTCTGTGCTCTCTGCTCCTTTCAATCTTGCGTAATATTGAGTTGTGAAAGTTACTTTCAGTCTCTGCATGGTATGTTGCTGACCTGATCTGGTGCCCAGGCCTCTGTCTGTCTTTGTTCCCTTCTAGGATTTTGCAATCCCTTCTAAGTCTGAGATTCCATTGAGGTTTTGGTTGGAATAGCTGTGGACAATAGTTGGGCCTTTTACCTGATGCTCCATCTCCAAACTCAAGAGTGTTTTATATGGCTACCCACAGAATGTCCTCTTTGAAATGGAAGATCTAAATTTTGACTATAATATTCCTGGAAATTTTCATTGTTATTTCTCTCAGAAGATGACCACTGGATTCTTTGCCTTTTTCATTTTATCTGTGGTTCTAATAGACCTGGGAAGTTTTCTTTCATGATTTCTTGAAATAGGATGTCCATGCTTTCTCTCTTTTGATCATGGCTTTCAAGATGTCTCACAAAATCATTAAAATGATTGCAGAGAACAGAGAATAACTGAGTACCAATATCCTTCAGAATAACTGAGGCAGTTAGGAAGCACTGTGGACAGAATGCTCAATATGGAATCAAGAAAGCCTGAACTCAAATCCTGCCTCAGGGCCCAGACAAGTCACTTACAGAATTGTCTCACAGAATCATTAATATGTGTTTGGTCCATTGTAAATGTTGAGACATTCATTACTTAAGTAAAGTCTTGTATCTTGTTTACTTAGCTGTTTATTTTCTCTCCAAGTCTTTTCTTCCTAGACTTTATTTGTAGAAATAATTTTTTTTCACTCTTTCTGAACTCTTCAGTTCTTCCAGAAATTCTAACATTGTCCAGGATATATTTCTTTGAGGCTTCATTTTAAATGTTTTAAAGTCATTTTCTTCTTCTAGATGTGTATTTTAGGCATTCTTGTCTCCATAATAGTGCTTTATTGTGGGAGCTCTTTGGTTCTATTTTACTCGGTTTCCTTATTCTTTTAGTTTTACTTTCTGCATTGGTATTTTGTGTAGGGTCTCATTTTGTGCTCTCTAAAGGGACCATCTAGGCCTTTGTAAATTGTTTTTGTGTTCTCTGCAATCCTGCTGTTTCTTTCTCCAGGTTTTGAGGATACCAAGGGTGGCTGAGTCAGAGATTTGCACATTTTCAGTGTTCCCAGAAGTAGTCTGATCTAGAGCAAAGCTTCATCACTGCCTTCCTTGTATGAGCTTTGCAACTTCTGACCCCATTTTAGGTCTGGGTGATACACTTAACTCTGCCATAGTGCCCCTCCAGCTGCTTCTCTGCTCCTAAACTCATCCCAAGGCATTCAGATAGAGAACCTTAGGTTATGTCTACTTCCACAACTTCAATGTCATTTGTGCCCTGTTCTTATGCAAGCTGACAGGGTAAGCTTAGTGAAAACACAAGGCAAGCCCCAGACTAACACAAACACCTGTGAATACCGGATATAACCCAATGAAGATACGAGTGCTAGGTTTCTTAAGGGTGTTCTGTCCTGGTTTTAGAAAGTATAGCCTTCTGGATAAAGTGGACTTGGAAGACTTGGGCCCAGATCTCACCTCTAGTAGTTGCTAACTTGGTGATTTTAAGCAAATTTGTCTATGTGGCTCAAGCAGCTTCCTAAGATTTACCTACTAAGGGGATTAGTAGAGGAAGTTCCCTCCCAATATTCTATTTCTCAGTAGAGACCATGTAAATGTTAATCCTTAGTATCCCATTGCCACTCTGACCTCTCAATTCTTAGGCAAACCTCTCTGAGAACTTAAGTAACAGAAGAGTTATTGATTGGCAGCTGTTGGGAAAGTGTCTGCAACTAGGAATTCTTCTTTTTTTTCCTGAGGCAATTGGGGTTAAGTGACTTGCCCAGGGTCACTTTCGCAAGTGTTAAGTGTCTGAAGTCACATTTGAACTCCTGTCCTCCTGACTGCAGGGCTGGTGCTCTATCCACTGTGCCACCTAACTGCCCCACACCAGGAATTCTTTATTTGGTAGGCAATGGGTAGCCACTAGAGATTTTCTAGTAGAAAAATGGCATCATTAAGATTATTGATTTAGAGTCAGAAAGTACCTTTAAGATCATTTAATATAGCTCTTCATTTTAAAGACGAGGAAACTTGGGCTCAGAAAGGGCAAATGATTTGCATCCAAGGTCATGCAGCTATTAAATTTAGGGTCCAGATGATAATCTAGATCGTTTCATGTTCTTTCCATTGCACCATGATATAAAATCAGAGTTCTGTTGAAACTACTGAATTAATGGTTCTAGAACCATCATTTACATCATTTTTTAGCAATCCTAAATGAGATGGGATCACACTTAATGATCCCTGTGTATATAAAAACTAATTGTCTAGAAACTATAAGATTTCAATTTCTTGATAATCTTGGGCTATAACCTCATAGCACTGACCATGATTTCTCCTTGTATAGTGAAGTTACCAGGACCAGTTTCACCTTGGCTACTAAAAAAATACCTCAGGTAGGACACATCGTTGTTTTGTCTTAGAAAAGAATTACAACTCTGATCTCTTACAACCTTACTTCTTTTCTGCTGTCTTAGAAGCTTTGAAATTACTTTTTCATAATGACTTACAATAGCAACAATCTTCCAAAAAGACTTGCATGAGACCAGTTTTAAAAGGAAATTGAGGAGGTCACTGTCTTTAAAATTCAAGGGGCTCAAAGAAAGCACATACTCTTGCCCCCAAAATATCTCCCACTAAGTTTTAAATTTCACCATGTGAAATGCTAGTCATTTCATGTGAATCATGACCTTTCTTTGGCTCCTCTTTAAAAGGACAATACTGCTGGGAGGATTAGTACATTAAGTTCCCATCACTTTTACATGAATCAATTTATCCAACTGCTTTTCTCCTTGTGAGAGCAATATATACCAGAGATTGCCAAAGAACTAAAAAAAAAGGATTTCTTTTCCTAGTATTCTAGGGGATGAAGAGTTGTTAAGGGGAAATGGATAATGTGGGGAGAGGCCAAACTTTTCCTACTTCAAAATCTGACTCGGGGCCAATCCTGGCTATAACTGTTTCAGTAGGGTCAGCTATGAAGACTGGGGCTGTGGCCATAACCATATGGACAAAGGAAAAATTTAGGATTATATGTGAACATTTAGGAATTTGCCTATATTTGCACGATAGAGGGAACACAAGGTGTTATCTGATATTTTCCTTCATCCTTCCCTCACTTAACTAATAATTTCCTTATTAGTAAATGAACATGAATAGGTTGTAGAATTGAGGAATCTTCTACCCTAAAGATCTAAAAAATTATTAGGGAATCAACAGGCTCTGGAAAACAATTTAAGAGACTATCTCATTTTCTAACTCATTTGATAGATGAGGAAACTTAAGGTCCAGACAGATGACTGAAGTAACTTATCCCTGATCACAAGAATAGAGCCAAAATTTTCCAAACTATTTATTTATTGGTGATTCCAAATTTGGTGTTCCTTGCCATTATACCTCAGTTCCTTCTCAGATACCCATCTATTTTGAATTCCTGTGTATCATCTCACATGAAAGCAAATGACTAGACTAGATCGTTTTCCTCTCTGCATGTGACTTTGTTGTCAACTATATTTATTTAAACAGATTACAGAGGGAAAAGAAAAACAAAAGATATCCAAATGCACACAGGAGATCTTCCTGCTCTGGTTTTTTAGTTTGCTTGTTAACATTGAAAATGTGTTAATAACTCAGACTACCCAATCTTTTTCAGCTCACATAGGCTAACTTTTAATAATGACCACTCCAAAAATATCTCAGAACCTGTAGGACCTGGTGAGCAAAAAATTCAGAAAATGTGTCTGCCAAAAAAATTTAGTACCAATGGAAACAACTTTAAGACAACATCCCAGCAGTGCCCCAGTGGAAAATCTTCCAGCTGGACTGAGAAGATAGTGACATCCAAAGAAGGTTCTTTAATTTTTTAACAAAATATAATATGTTCCAAGATAGAACCAAATTTTATTTAAATTTTAGAGGTTCCATTAAGATGTAAAGATGGCTCTCAAACAGTGATCATCGTCGGTTGCAAATTCTAAACTAGAAATACCAGAACTAGTTTTGTGAAGGAAAAGGATCATTAGACAGTTGAAGTTTAACCTACTCTTGAAAAGAGTCAGGGGAAAAAAGGACAAAGGGAAAACTTTAATTTAAAGCAATCTATCAAGAGTTGGGGTAAAAGGGATTGTCCCATGTTCTCCACCATCATCACTCCTCATATCACCTAAAACAAAACAACAAAATCTTGTCCAGTTATTGTAACTCCCATCACCCTGAAATGAAGTTGGCAATAGTAGCCAATTATCAATAATATGCTCTGCAGAATGGGTTATGAGGAGGATCCTCAAAAATAGCAATCTGTGATATTATACATTTGAGGAAACCAACCTTACTATAAGAATACTATACTATAGGAACTGAAATTTCCCCAAGACCATTTTAAGGTCTGCTTCTATTTCATGACTGTAGTCACATTAAAGAGCTCTGTGAGGTCCAGAAGTGGTTTTCCTAGCCCTAGTTGGTTGATGATTCACTCCATTTCCAGGTGGTCTACATACTAAAAAATGTTGAGGACCACTGCTCTAATCCAGCCTAAAGTTCTTTGGGTCATCATAGCAATGTCCACACTCCCCTAACCCCTTCCCCCCCCCCAGCTTTAAAATATTTATAAATACATAGGCAAATGATTGATTTTATGACTTATAGACAGCCTCAATAGAAACACTTCACTTACATTTTAGTAACAGTTAGCAATACAGAGTCTGAGAGGAAAGCCAGTTGGCCCCATAGGGCACTGAGCAGGGGGATGTCCAGCACATACATTGCAATACTGAAAACAAAGCAATCTGTGCCTATGTCAAACCTATGTCAAAACTGAGTTCTTATGAGAAGTTTCATCCTTTGGCCACCAAAGCAAGATATTAAGTAGAGAAAGCAAAGGGGAGCAAGAGCTCAGCTAAAATAGTATGAATAGTTCAGCATACAAGGGGAAGACATTTTAGAATGTACAGAATACAAATAGCAGAGTGATTCAGAGAAAGGCTCAGTATTTATTCAGGCCACATCTCTATTTATACTAGCTACTTCTGAATGGAGAGAATATCATCAATATTCTGAGGTACTCAATTACTATAATTATTTGTATTTTTAGGCTGTTAGATTTATTCACATCAGATATTGATAAAAATGGAAAATACAGAATAAACAAATTTATTTCTGCTCTCAGTTGAAGTATAAACAAATACATTTACATTGATTTTATAGTTTATATATACTAAATTCTGTGGCAGATACCATCATTGCAATTATACATCACAAAAAGAATTCAAAAGATAAATAAAAAGAGGGCTTTTGAATCGAGACAGCATTGAGTTTTGCCCTGGATCTGGATATTGTCATTGCCAAAATCCTCCAATTTATTTTCTCAGAATTTTGAGGAATCAGGAAGAAAAGCACTATGGTTCAGTACTGTTATCTTTGGGATCAAATCTCATTTAAATCTGAGGAGGCCTAATTTCATAAACAATCAAATTCAAGAAGAGGGTGTCTGTTTTCTTAAGAAGTTTGTACCTAGAAGAATTTAGGGAATCAAAAGAATGATTTTTCTGAGAGATGGGCTCCTTGAGATTGTTACATTAGAATTCTAGGGAATAAAATTATATGAACTAGAATTTATTGATATTTTTTCCCAGGGACAATAGAAAG
The DNA here is from genome assembly GCA_023553655.1 of Myrmecobius fasciatus. Taxonomy (NCBI): domain Eukaryota; kingdom Metazoa; phylum Chordata; class Mammalia; order Dasyuromorphia; family Myrmecobiidae; genus Myrmecobius; species Myrmecobius fasciatus. Next base: position 766,623 of record JAJPUD010000245.1, read on the forward strand.
TTTCGTTTCTTCTGCCAATAATGCCAGATACTGTGCCCAACTTTATCTATCTAGTTAGTTATCTCTTAGGATAACCCCAATAGATATGTCAGGGACTTCATTCTTGCTTTGACTCTTGAGAATTGGAGGCTTCTAATACAACTTTTCTTCCACTCTCATTCCCCAGATCTACAATGCAAATTAAAGAACAACTATAGAGAATCTACAACTTCCCAAAGGAAGAAATCTAACATGAATCAGACAGAAAATACCAAAGGGATCTTTATTAAGAATAAGAGTTTTCAATAAAAGAAATGTTTGAATTCTTATTCCCTGTTGTGGAAAGCGCTCAAGAAACACAAAGCCCTCAAATGAAACAACCAAATAACCCACAATATAACATCGAGATCCAGTACCAGTAAGTCAACAAAATGTTGCCATTCATTGAAATTCCTTGAATTCACTATTTCCATATGAAATCAAAATTTATGAAATTGTATCTCCTAAAACAGAAGCACAGGGAGCCATAAAATGTGCCCATCAACAATGGAAGAGAGCTCAAAACCAAGGAAAATAACAGCCACTCTGTAAAATAGAAAACCAGGTCTTGCTGCTTTGTGATTTGCATGGGACCATTGTTAATCTTTGTCCATGTATGGCAGACATTATATTTCTGCATGTAAATTATAAATTATTTATATATGCCAGAAATATGTAAGTGTAAAGGAAGTAACTGGGATCAAATAGTTAAACTGGTTTTATTTGCTAAAGGAAGGAAGATGATTATAACTAGGATTTTCCTAAGGGAAACTATAAAGAATATTATAGTCATGAAAGAGGAAATAAAATTAGGAATTAATTAAAATAGATTAAAGATGAAAGAAAAAGTGAGTCTTTGATATTAGGTAAAGAAAAGAAAGATAATTTCCATAATAAAAAACCACAAAGTATTAGATCTTAGAATATTCAAGATAGAAGGGACTTCTAGCTCTACCCACCTCTTTATTTCATAGATGAGGAAACTGAGGACCAAATAAAGGAAATTGTGCAAAGATATGTATCTAGTAAATAAACTAGACCTAAGACAGGAATAAAGCTCTTATCATGGCATGAATAAAAGGCAGAATTCTTAGAGTGATGCAGGGATAAATTTTTGAGGGGAAATTCATCTACTCAGTTTGTTCAAAGAATTGAGAGTAGACTAAAAATTATACAAAAGTACAAGAGGTGAGTGAGAGAAAAGGGGAATAGGTGAAATATTTTACTTTATTTTACTTTTATCTTTGATATATTGGAGTCATATTGGAGTTTGGGGAACAGCAGAAGAGGTCCAATTTTTAAGAGGAGGTCCAGGACTAGGGCCTAATAGGTGCTATATATTGTCAATAGGTTAGAAGTCAAATATAGAATGATTAGCTAAGGCAATGAATGGAAGAACAGTAAGTGGATCTCAGTCTAGGTAGACAAAAGGTCAAGTTTAGGAAACTGGGTCAGGAACTATGACAAGGAAACTGAAAAATGAACACTCAGGATCCCAGACCAAATCGGAGACTAGGATTTAAGAGAGAAACAAGGTGTCTGGATCACTAGCTTGGGCACCAACTGCAAGAAGAGAGTATGATGCTGAGTCAAGAGCTCGTGGAGTCAGTAGCTCTTTATATACTTTTCCCCCACGGCCACACACTAATCTTAGTGTAAGTAGGCCTGAGCACATAAATGAAGTTAAATAAGGAATGTAGGTAGAATGAGACAATAAGGGATTGGAGAACAAGGCATTTCTTGTCAGTCGTACATGGTGCTAATCTGCTATACCTGATAATTTTTGACATTATTAAAGAGGCTTTTGTTTTGTTTTGTTTTTTAATATAACTGCTTCTGGAACAGACTTATTATTCTTAATTTTCTTTTTTATTTGCCTAGTTGGAAATGCTTATCTGGTAAATAGGTGATACAATGAATAGATACTGAGCACTGAGCCTGGAGTCTGGTTTCAAATCCAGCCTCAGGCACTCACTAGCTGTGTGGCAAGTCCACTCTGGACAAGTCCACTTGTCACTAATCCTGGGCAAATCACTCTGCTTGCCTCAGTTTCTTTACTTGCAAAATGAGGATAGTAACATAGCACCTACCTCTCAGGGTTATTCTGAGAATCAAATGAGATAAAAATTGTAAAGCATTTAGCATGGTGTCTATCACATTGTAAATCCTACATAACTATTATCTATAATTATGATTATTAGTATCATAATTATTATCCCTTATTATTAGGTTACAATATGATAAAGTTAGATTAACCAGGGAAGGGGGAAAAGTCATGTTTCCTGGTTCACTCTGGACAACCTTGAATCCAGGGTTAGGGCAAGAGTTATCCAGACCATATATAGTAACAACCCTGATAGTTACAAGTATGCCATACATAATACCTGGAAATAAGAACTAAACATCCAAGCTATCTTTTCTCTCCACATAAGCAAAATCAGAAAATATCATTCAATGTCATGTTAGCAACTTGACTGTTCTCTTTGATTCTGATCAAATTTCAGGCAAAAACTCAGTTATTGAAGAACTAACTGGTGTCTCTATACACTATTTCGTAATGATAGAAATTCTTGAGGCAGAAACATTTTGCAATTCAAAACTCAACTGGAATATAATTGCTAGATACTGGTTTTCTAAATGAAGTGGCTGGGTGGGGAGACTAGAAGTGGATGTAAAACATGGTTAATTAAATATTCTCTTTGACTTATATGGGTCATTATAATAAACTAAAGCAACAAAGACATGGTATACCGGCAGAATGCATTTTTCATATAATCCTGGCGTGCCATAGTTGATCTAAGACTAAATATTTCATCAGATTCAATGAGCAATGAAAAAAGATTTTGAGTACCTCCTATGCTCAGTGCTAGAGTTTGTAAGAGGTTACAAAAGAAGTTTAAAACATGGGCCTCTGCCTTCAAGCAATTTAGGATACAAATGCAGAAATAAAACTAACACTGAAAAAAAATAGAGAAAAATTAACTATTAAGCTGTCAATAAAAACAAAGTTTAAGAAAGGAAATATAAAAGAAATTTCATATGATACAATAAAATTTAAGGCTCAAAGGAAATTTTAGAAGTCATTTAGTTTACCCTCTACCCCTTCACTCCCATGCTCATTTCATAGATTAGGTACCTGAGACTCAGAGAAGTTAAGTAATTATGTCAATACAGCCAGTGTCTGAGCTTGAAGTGGCAGCAGATATCCAAATAGCAATGTCCTTTAGGCAGTTGGAAATATGTCTGGAGTGCAGCTGAGAGTTCAGGACTAGAAATTTGGGAGCTATTCTCTGAGCTGAAGGATATTGCTATTCAGATAAAAGTTGGAATGGATAACCTTTTAGATCCTTTCCAACTCTGAAAATTTGCAAGCTGTAAAACATTAAACCTTTCGCTCCCTAGATTCTCATTAGTTGAACTAATTTAACCAAGCAAGAATTCCAAAGCAGATAGAAGATATGCAGATTATTAAAACAAAATACATTGTTATTTGACATTGGAAACCATTTCATATTTTTGTCAGTGAAATTGAAGTTATAAAAATGGACAAATTGGGATAATTAGATGGTTCAGTAGATAGAGCACTGGCCCTGAAGCCAGGAGGACCTGAGTTTAAATTTAGCCTCGAACACTTAATATTTTCTAGCTGTATGACAAGTCTCAATCACCTCACAAACAAAAGAAATCATTAAAAAAATTTAAATGGACAAGTTTACTGAAAAGATGAGATTCTTATGACCTATTATATACTATAGCAAATACCTAGTGAAATATGAATAGAACAGAGAAAAGTGCAATTTGGATCAAGATTGACATATTTCATTTCTTTCCTAGATTAAATTCAGCCAATTTTCCAAATATAAGGAAAAACATCTCACCACATGGACACCAATCAAAAAACATTTACTTTGGGTACAATGGAACAGATATCATAAAGACAAATTCTACACAATGGTTTTGGTCTATGTCCCTAACCTGTGGAAAGCAGAAGTCATTCGAAAGCTTGTCAGCTCTCCAGAGTTCCAAGATCAAGGAAAAACATCAAGGTCTGGGTCACAAAATCTAAATACAAGAAACTTCCCAGAAGCCAATGGGAAAGTTTCCTGTCAGGTTTCAAGATGGATATTGATATTTTGAAAGCTCAATTCCTTAACTAAAGCATATTACCAACAAGACTTTACCAACATAGATCTCTACAAAGTTGAATGAGAGGTCCAAAAATGCTTATTTGGAATTCCAAAAGGACAATTAATAGAGCCTTAAGAAACTCTTAGGATGAATGTTCTGATTTGAAAATTGGATGAAAGACTGAAGATGTGTGACAAAAAAGTTTGACCCATTGCATTCTAAAGTATAGATTCTAGATATTCCATCTTCTTTGGTGGGTGGGACATCTTGTAGAAATTTTAAAAATAATAAAACAACAAAAAATTTAAATTTTCACAGAGAATTTACAATCTTGCACCTACAGTGGTCTGAGTAATTCATAGTAATAGCAAAAAAGAATAGCAAGATCCAAATCTCCCATTCCAGTCCTTCACCACCTATATGGCTCTAATCCTCCAGCTGCAGGGACTATATTAGTAGTTATTTTGATTCTCCCTCTTGTCAACCAGATTAAGACTGGCTTCTGTGGGTGCCCAGAGTCAACTAGAGCAGGCTAGAGACAAAAGAGTTAGGGAACAAACAGAAGTTTAATCAATTTCAAAGTGAGGGAAATGCTTGCAAGTGGAAGTCTTCCTGAGGAGAAAGGCTTAAACATGCTGGGGCAAAGCCAGGGCTTATATACATGAAACATCCCAAGTGGGTTGGACCATGATATAATCATTCTGAGGTCTTGAGTAACAGTTCTCTGGGCAGGTTCATTTGTGGACAAGGCAGACTCTCCTGGATCCTGTGGAGACAGTTTCCAAGTTGATGGTCTCTCAGCAGGGTACAGAATCAGTGTAGCAGTACCTGGTTCAATTTACTTAGCAATTACAAGAAACGGGGATTGTGAGAACGTCAAGAAATGTGATGAATCACCTCCTGGCTCTCAGGTCTCTGGGAAATAGGAGGCACTCCCTCAGGAAACACCTGATGCTGTACAAAGCAATATATTTTGCCAAAGGGTGAGATGATCCAGAATATAAAAGACTGTTATTCTGTCAAGCTCAGAGCCTTCGCTTTGGGAAACAGGGTGTCTATAAAACATTCAGACACACTCAACTTGGGAACTCTAGAACTTAGAATTATCCAGAAAGTACCACTTACTCCTCCCTATCTCCCTTCCCCCTGTCTCCTGACTGGAAGACTCCACTCTCAAGAATTCTAGACTCTGATTTGGGCTCAAAAAAGAAATAGAGAGACAAAAGACGAAGGCCAAAAGCTACAAACATAGGAACTTCCTTTTAAGCTCACTTATACTAATCCTACAAATTGCCATTGTTGCTATTCAGATGAGAAAGTGATAGAATCTACCCTCATAGCCTTGCTGAACTCTGATCTGGAAGTAAAGGAAAAATAAAGAAGGTGTCTTGGTTCATTTCTATATACTGCAAGGGGAGGAGCAAAAAGCCCATTAAGACCCTGTCATCCTCCTCTGGTCAGAGGTAGCTTCCCAACACTGGGAACTATTTAGAGCCTGGTTTCCCATGGGTTTGCTTGATCACCTTTCCTTAGTAACTAAAGCCCACCAAAACTCTTATAAACACTTCTATTATATCACAGGCATTCATCACTGAAAAGGCAGAATATCATTTCTATTAAGTTAACATGATTTTTCATTGAAATATGAAGCAAAAAGAAGATGAGAAGAAAGTAGTTTGGGAAGTCTGAGGAGGAAAAAAGTTTTGGAAATGTTGCTGTAGAAAGTAGAATAGTAAACTGATTGTTGTTGAGTCATTTTTCAGTCATGCTCAACTCTTCATGGCCCCATTTGGCATTTTCCTGGAAGATATTGAAGTGATTTCCTTTTCCTTCTCTAGCTCATTTTACAGAAGAGGAAATTGAAGCAAACAGGGTTAAGTGACTTTCCCAGGATCACACCACTTTTAAGCTTTTGGGGTCAGATTTTACCTCAAGTTCTCCTGTCTCCAGGCCTAATAGTCTACCCACTGCACCACCTTGATGCCCAAAAACTGATTAGGGAGGGGTAAAAGGATTGTCTGTTCACAGTGAGGGCCCAGATGAGGTTATAGAACATAAAGTTGTAGGGAACCTAGTCAATAGAGTTTTATTTTCATACTTTTCTCCAGTTTCCTTTAATAGTATGTGAATAGGAGTGAATAAAGAGGAAGGATGAAGTATTCTAAGATGGGAATTTGACAGGCAAGACCTTTGACAGAATACAGGAATAAGGAACTCAAGAATACAATGTAGAGTTGATTTGGTTCACCAAGGGAGGAAGGTGTAGCTCGTATAGGGATGATGGCCTGGGAAAGAACTGAGAGGCACATTTCTAAAATATATAGAGAATTGTCTCATATTTATAAGAATTCAAGCCACTCTCCAATAGATAAATGGTCAAAGGATATGAATAGACAATTTCCAGATGATGAAATTAAAACCATTTCTAGTCATATGAAAAGGTGCTCCAAATCACTATTGATCAGAGAAATGCAAATTAAGACAACTCTGAGGTACCACTACATACCTGTCAGATTGGCTAAAATGACAGGAAAAGATAGTGATGGGTGTTGGAGGGGATATGGGAAACCTGGGACATTGATACATTATTGATGGAACTGTGAGAGGATCCAACCATTCTGGAGAGCAATTTGGAACTATTCTCAGAAAGTTATCAAACTGTGCATACCCTTTGACCCAGCAGTGTTTCTATTGGGCCTATATCCCAAAGAGATTTTAAAGGAGGGAAAGGGACCCACATGTGCGAGAATGTTTGTGGCAGCCCTTTTTGTAGTGGCTAGAAACTGGAAACTGAAGGGATGCCCATCAATTGGAGAATGGCTGAATAAACTATGGTATATGAATGTTATGGAATATTATTGTTCTGTAAGAAACGATTTCAGAGAGGCCTGGAGAGACTTGCATGAACTGATGCTGAGAGAAGTGAGCAGAACCAGGAGATCATTATACACAGCAACAACAATACTGTATGATGATCAATTCTGATGGACATGGCTCTCTTCAACAATGAAATGTTTCAAACCAGTTCCAATTGTTCAGTGAAGAAAGCCATATACACCCAGAGAGAGGGATGTGAAATGTGGACCACAACATAACATTTCCATGCTCTATATCAATGTTTGCTTGCATTGGGTTTCCTTTCTCAGATATTTTTTGTTCATGTAGATACGATTGTTCTTGCACAACAATGATAAGTGTGGGAATATGTATACATATATTCGACTTGTCAAGTATTTAACATAATTAACATGTAGTGATATCGTGCCATCTAGGGGAGGGGAGGGGAATAGAGGGAAAAATTTGTAACAGAAAGCTTTGTAAGGATCAATGTTGAAGAACTACCCACACATATGTTATGCAAATAAAACGCTTTAATAAAAAAAAAAAGAAATGAGAGGCAGAAGAATATAAAGAACAGGGTTTGTAGTTGGAAGGAAAGGTGGAAGGAAAACAGATTATGTTTAGACATGATTAACATAGATGTGGGGCACTTCTGGGTGTTGGCAAGGTCAACCCACCATCTCTGTGTGTAGCTGTGGTGGATGAAATAGGAGGTCACAAGTGATGAGTAAGTTGAGGATTATGAGGTTAGGAGAGTTGAGGGTGTGTCATTATATATGCTGAAGTCTCCTAGTATGAGGACAGTAGTTGGGGAGGAGAGAAAGACTGAGCCAGGCACTGGACTTGCTGAGGAAGGAAGAATACTCCACAGGTCTGTAGATACCAGCCATCAGAATCTTGAATGAGTGATTAAGAGGGAGTGAATGAACTTCAAAAGAGGAGAGCTTACCAAGAGATGGGGGTAAAGGGAGAACCTGGAAGTGGCAACGAGGAGAAAGACCTAATTAATTCCCCTACCACTCTCAGGGGCACAGGAGTGAAAATGCAGCCAATGCTAGAGGGCTAGCAAGGCTATCAGGAGGAAGCCAAGAAGGTGGAGAGAACAAGGAAGGAAAAGGTTCAGGATGAAATCTAGTTTGATGTCTAATAGAACAGGCTTTTCAGAGAGTATAGTGGAAGAGGCGGGTAGCTTTAGAATGGGAAATTGTGGAGATTGGGCTTAGTGGAATGGGAATAAGGGAGAAGTCTCTGAGGGATGGCAGATGAGTTTGAATCAAAGGAAATCAAACAATAAAATCATTCCCTCTCCCCTATACACTAGTATGATCTTCTACATCTGGTATAGAGGAGATAAACTTTCTGGGGAAAATTTGCAAGGCTGTATGGAAACTATCTCTATGCTCAGAGGTCAAGTGAGGGAACCAACAATCATTCTCCTTTCAGTCTATTCTCATTAGTCAGAATGATGATTTGCTAACACGCAAGGTACATTGTAATCTGCTGAAGTTTCTTAACTCAGCTTCAGCAGGATTGGGATTCGATTAGAAGCTCTGGATTCAGGGATGCCCTAGCAATCATTCTGCTCTCCCTACCTTCCTTCTCTCATCATGCTTTAATAACTTTAGTAACTAAACCACCAAACCTGTTTCCATTGTTATGTTGGGACAGACCAGCTCCTGAGTCCATCTTGATTAGCATATGTTAAAGTCTGTGCCTGGTCTGTGTCCAGGACACTACCAGGCCCTTTCCTTGTCTAGAGTTCCTTCCTAACTCTAATTCTTCCCCTTACTCCCTAGACCCTGCCCTATGGTTCAGGCTTGCTTAGTCATATTTGTTCCAGCCTATGAAGCTATTTCACATAATTAATGGCAGTCTTTGTCCTGTAATAAGTGTCTCTTGTGTGTTTTACAAATCGAATCATTCTCTTAAAATTACTACTTCATCTTCATTCTGACTACAGCCCCCAGAAAGGCCTGAGTTCACATCAGACCTCAGACATTTACTACCTGGGTGACTGTGGACAAGGCATTTTCAGTTTCTACAATAAAAAACTGGAGAAAATATCCACACCTAAATGCCAGGTAGTTGTGGGGATCCCTGAGCACTGTGCCCAGGCACATAGTAGGTGCTTGATAGATATTTGCTCCCCCAAGCACCACCTGGCTGCTCTCCCTTCTCCATCTCATAGTTACTCAGGAGTACCCCAGTAATCCCTGCATGCTGAGGTAGGCTCTTTTTTTCCCCAGGATTCACCTTTCTTTCTCTTTTTCAACTTACCACATGATAGAATTCTCAGTCAAAAGACACAAGACTCTGGAAATCTAAGTCCCTGACACTTTCTAAAGTTGATTGCAGCATTCATGCCTCTTTGCTGTGGGCCTGTGCTGGCAAGGTGAGCTCTCATTCAGGACATTTTGTGTGCCTCTTTCATTGAGATAAGGAAATCCAGACCCAAGGAATTTAAATGATTTTGTGCAAGGGTTAATGTAAGTTCTGATTCCAAATCCAGTTTTCTTTCCACATGCTACTTCCTCCAGATTTTAGATGAGTTTTCATTTCTAACTAAAAAATAGACAATAATTAAATTTCTATTCTATACAAGGCACTCTCAGTTTCTGGGGACTTGGGATGTGGGCTGAGAATGGATATGTAATTTCACCAGTGTCAGAACTGCCATTATGCTTTAACTAGTACACTGAGATTAGGTGATGCTGGTGGTTATACAGCTTTAACTCAAGTCTTCCTTCAAGGCTGGTTCTGCAGGCACTATGCCATTATGCCTCTCATGTTAGGGAAGTATAATGATGACAAATAAGAGGTCCAGGGCCTCAGAAATCTTACTGTGGAAATAGGACATGCACAAAAGCAAGTATGATACAAGGGAGAATGTAACCAAACAAGGGAAATACCTAAGCAAAAGTGTTCTGAGGAAATTTGAGGAGAAAGATCATCCCAAGGTGTCCTAGGAATGGAAGATGACTTTCATAGATGCATTCAGGCAAGGGAAGGCAGAGCAAGATTGAGAAGCAAGCAAAACATGGAGTACATGGAGTTGTCATATATCCTAGGATAGAAAAGTAAATTAGGGCCAGATCATGGAGAGCTTTAGATGTCAAGTGAAAGACTTTTCATTTTGGTTTAGCACAGATGTTGATGTCTTGCTCTCCTATTTATGTGTTTTGCTGAAGGCAAATCATGCATTACAAATTAGGTCATCCTAACTGGCTCCTCAGTACTACAAGGCAATCCTTTTACACACACATAACCCCAATCAATTCATAATTCCACTTGTCACAATGGTTGTTCCCAACCTGTTCTAACCTCCTTAAATCTCCCACGGCATCCCCTTCCTCATAGCATTCACTAGGAGCCCCTTCTTTTCTTTCACCCATCCTCCATCTCTCCTCCCTACCATATATATCCTCATTCACCATTCTTTGTCAAGGCCAACCCCTCTATGTGGCCAAATGATCCTATCCCATTTTGTCCTGCAAATTGTCTCCCCCATTACCTCTCCCATTCTCTGTAATCTCTGTATGCTGGTACTGTCCCTGATGTCTCCTTCCCCATCCTTAACAAACAATCCTCATTTGTTCCTGCCATTCTTGTTAGCTATTATCCTATATCTCTTCTTCCTTTCAGGGCTAGCCTCCTGGAGAAGAAATTCATCTACAATTGATGATTCCTTTCCTCTCACCTCTTCTAAACCTTCTGCAATGATTTCTAGCTCATCATTCAACTGAAACTGCTCTCTCCAAAGTCTTTGATAATCTCATAATTGCCAAATCTAATATCTGATTCTTCTTAACCTCTCAATGGCCTTTGGCACTATTAATCACCTTTTTGACACTTTCTTCTATCCAGGCTTCCATGATGCTGCTTTGTGCAGATTCTCTTCCTACTTGTCTGACAACTCCTTTTCAAGAGTCTTTCTCAAACCTTTTTTGTAGGATCTTCATCTAGATCACATCTACTAACAGTGGGTGCCCACAAGCTCTGTGTGTCTTCTCCTTTTATACTGTGTCACTAGTCAATTTTGTACATACTAATCAAGATAACTCAATCAGAGGGTGAGATATCATAACCTGGCATTCAAGATTCTCTGAAATTTGACTCTAGCCCAGTTTTCTAGCCTAATTGATCATATTCAATTCAGTTAAACTAATATTTACTAAATACCAATGAGGATTGTTCTGAAAGTATTTAAGGATTCAGTTAAGATTGCCTCTCTACCCCTGGGGAAATTAGGGGCATTTAGTAGGTTAAGTATGATACATACAAAGAATATACAAGATTTATGCTGGGTGAGGTCATATTTCTGAGAGTATTAGAGAGACCTTTATGGAAGAGGAGTTATTTGAATTGGGTAGGAGGTAAACAACTGAGAAGGAGGAATTTTAGGCATGGAGAGGTAAAGAAAGAGGAGGGTGGAATGAAGTAGTCTGGTGACTACTGCAGTTTATCTGGAGTTTGGATTTTGTGAAGGCGGGTGGTTTGAAGTAAGGCTTGAAAAATGTTGATTGGTGCCATATTGTGAAGAGGGGAAGGGAATGGTCTTGGATGTCACTCACAGAATGTTTATTAAGCTAAGATCTCCCATTGCATTCGGGGCCATCTGCAGTCTTGTTGATTTATATATCTTTCCACTGGACCCAGATGGCTCTGGAGGGAAAAGGAGGCAGGTGACCTTGCACAGCCCTCCCTCACTGAAATCTAACTCACTTGCATGTTGTGGCATTCCCTCTATGATGTCATGGTCCTACTGGGGAACAAAGGACAAACAATTATGTCACTTGGGGACCTCATCTTTCCAAAGCATTCAGTTATCTCAATGCAGATAACTTGGATCTATATATCCATAACTCAGCTCTCCAACTTTAATCTCCTCCTAAATTCCAATTTCACAAACATGTCTTTTCGACATCTCAAAGTAGATGTTTGGTAGGCACCTCAAACTCAGAATATCCTGTAATGCCAGAAAAACTGAGGCAAGACAGAGCTTGGTTTTTAATCTTTTAATTGTGGAGAGTGTTTAGGCTAGTCGACCAAATTGAACTCGTATTCAAAAATCATTCAGTCCAGAGTGACTGGGAAATAGCCTTTATATAGCAAAGCAAACAGGTGATACAGAAGCAAAAAGAATGCAGTTAGGTCATCAGGCAGCTGTTACACAAAAAATTATATTTCTCACAGCCTAAAGTAATAAGAGGATGCACACAATTATGGGAATGGGTTTGGGATGTATACAATAGTGGGATTAACAGGATACATACTATGATGGTATTAAGAGGACCTTCCAGGGTCAGTATTTTCGAGGAATAATAACTCATCTTATCTGTAGAAGCACATCACAGGTGTGATGCCCAAGTAACAGAAACTGGCAAGGTCATGTATAGCCATGCTTGTCACTTTGATCTAGTGTGTGAGGCTAAATTCAGGTTCTCATGAGAAGCGTACAGGGTCCTTTTTGGTTTAGCAATCCAAAACAGATTTTCCCCAAAACCCTAAAGTATAAGACTGGCCATATCATTCCTTTTTACTTAAAAATTCTAGTGGATCTCTCTACCTATAGGATAAAATAAAAAATTTTCTATTGTGTCTTAAATTCCTTTATAACCTAGCCCTTTCCTAGTTTTGCAGTATTCTTATACTTTACAATATACTTTGTGACTGGACTTCTTGTTGCTCCTTGCAAATGACATGCCATCTCCCAACTTATGTGATTTTTCACTAACTGTCCTCCTCGCCTGAAATGTTTTCCCCTTCCTGATCTCTGTCTCCTGGATTCCTTTTCATTGTTAATGTTGAGTCATTTTCCAGTAGTACTCGACTCTTTTTATGACCCCATTTGGAATTTTCTTGGCAAAGATACTACAGTGGTCTTACACCTCTCAGATTGGCTAAGATGACAGGAAAAATAATGATAAATGTTGGAGCAGATTTGGGAAAGCTGGGACACTAATACATTGTTGATGGAACTGTGAATGGATCCAGCCATTCTGGAGAGCAATTTGGAACTATGCCCAACAGGTTATAAAACTGTATCCTTTGACTCAGCAGTGTCTGTACTGGGTCTGTATCCCAAGGAAATCATAAAGGAGGGAAAAGGAGCTCATGAGCAAAAACAATTGTAGAAGCTCTTTTTGTGGTAGCAAAGAATTTAAAAATGAGTAGATGCCCATCACTTGGGGAATGGCTGAACAAGCTATGGTACATGAAGTTAATGGAATATTATTGTTCTACAAAAATGATGAATAAGCTGATTTTAGAAAGATTTATATGAACTGAAAGATTTACATGAACTGAGGCTGTGCAAAACAAGCAGAACTAGGAATACATTGTACACAATAACAGCAAGAATGTGTGATGATCAACTATGAAATACTTGGTCTTCTCATTAGTTCAATGATCCAAAGCAATTCCAATAGACTTTGGACAGAAAATGTCATCTATATCCAGAAAAAGAACTAAGGATACTGAATGTAAATCAATACATGCTATGTCTACTTCTTTTTTTGTTTTTTTTTTAACTCACCCACTCACCCCCTTCACTGTCAGTGCACTCCCCCTGAGATTACCTTCCATCTACTTTGTATATATCTTGTCTATACATAGTTGGTTGTAATTATAATTTGATTATAATATGATCTCCTTGAGGGCAGGGATTACATTTTTTCATCCTTCTTTGTCTCTAGCTGAAAATAGTACTTGACTCATAGTAAGTAAAAATCCTTGTGGACTGGCTGACATTTAAAATCTAAGTCTTAAACTCTAATCATAACTGATCTTTATGGTCTCCTCCCACATCCTAGAAGAATCCTTCTGGACCTGCTTCTTAAGAAGCAGGACAAAGCTATAATAGCTCATGAGGAGCTATTTAGTTCCCAGAAGTAATTAACCCTCTCCAAAGCTGCCTTTCCTTGGAGGTTAGGCACTAGTGCTCTCCATTTGCAAAAGGGTGATGCTCTGCTGTCTCACCCCTCCACCTTAACATGTCCCTTGGGTCCCAGGCAATTTAAACCATACCCTGCTCCCCAATCTCTGTCTCAGAAATCTTAGAGGACTCACAGATACTACTAGTAGTGGTAGTAATAACAGTAAGTTAGTTATGGATTAATAATTTATTAGTAAGAATCTTGGGGGGGGGAACCTTACCTATATATAATTCCATTGTTGGAGGGAACCAGCCTCTGCTAATGTAGATCTACAATTTTTGGTCTTAGAGTTGCCAGGAACACTGAGAAGTTAAGTGACTTGCCCAGGATCACCTGGTTAGTATATCAAGAAATAGGACTTGTACTAGATCTTCCTGTCTCTGAGGCTCGCTTGCTATTTATTCACTACTGTGCACTGCCTCTCATAGCACAATCCACTAGTAGAAATAATATAGCAAACTATTAAAAAGATGACATTTATGCAGTGTTTTACATGTCATTTAATCAATTATTCAATAATTACATGTCTACTATGTACAGACAGTTATGGATAAATGAAGGTGCAGAGTGAGGTAATAAGTAGAGCCAAGAAAACCCTGTGTCCAATTTGACTACAGCAGTATAACTGAAGAAAAAAAATCCACCACAAAGCAAAATAAATGCTGCTGAATTTTTAAAAAGCAAGCATAACCCCAAGGAAAAAATGTGAGGAGACTGGAGGGGGATCAGTGTCCTCAGGATGTGGAACATTGTATATGTTTTCAGATTTTTTTCAATATATTGTTCTGTTTTACTGATTTTCCCCTTTTTCTAAAAAAAAGTCTTTGTCTAATGTGGAAATATTTTTAATATCATTGTAAGTGTATAACCTATATCATATTGCTTGTCATGGGATGGGAATAAGAAGAGAGAGAAAAAAAACTTGGAAGTCAAAATCTTATGAAAGTGAATGTTGAAAACTCTCTTTACATGTAATTGGAAAAAGTAAAATATTATTAAGTTGAATTTTTTAATTTAAAAGTTTTTGTTAAAATGACAAATATGGAAATGTTCTGCATGATTTTACCTGTATAACTTATATCAGACTGGTTATCATCTCAAGGCAGGGAGGAAGAAGAGGGAGGGAGGAATAGAATTTGTAACTCAAAACTTAAAAAAAAAATAAAAATCAACAAAATGTTAAAAAATTTATTTTTACATGCAATTGGGGGATAAATAAAATATTCAAATTAAGACAAAAACACAAAATCATTTTTGTAAAGGTGCTATGCACAGTAGAGAACTCACCAGATATCTAGTGATTTTAAGTTCTTTCTTACTTATCTTTCTTTTAGATTCATCTAAGGCTGAAAAGGATACTTTGAGGTACCCTGTTGTCATTATTTCACTATTTCTCCTTGAAACTTGATTTCCTTTTTCTCTAATGATTTGAATGCTGTGATATTCAGTTCATATACTAGGTCTTGATATTGATTCATTTTACATGGTCTCTTTAAAGATAATGTACTTTTAATTCTTTTAATTTCTATTTTTTACTGTCACATTAGCTGAGGCCATTATTGTTCTCCCTGTTGAGTTGTTTTTAGTATGCATAAAACATAATAGATTTTACTCTTGTCCTTTATTTTAACTCTGTGTGAGTCATATTTCAAGTGTATTTATTGGAAAGAAGCATATCTTGGATTTTACTTTCTAATCTTTTTTGGCAGCCTGTGGTATTTTTAATTTGACCTGAAAACTCTGAATTTTGGCAATGACTTTCTTATGAGATTTCACTTTGAGATTTCTTTCAGGAATTATTTCATTGGATTCTTTTTATTTTTACTTTGTCTCTAATTCTAATCCTTTGCTATTTCTTAAAAAAACAGAAGCCAGGCTTTTATTAGTCAAGATTTTTAGGTAACCCAGTGATTCTTTTTTTCCCCAGTGATTCTTAGATAACTCTTTCTGACCTATTTTTGTTTTTGATTTTGTTTTAATTTTTCTTATTTTGTGGACTCATTTCTTTTGGTTTGACCCATTCTGATTCCCAAAGAATCTAATTTGGAAACTTGTTCTAGTGTGGGTTATCCGAGTCCTGAATTGGGCATAGACGGCCTGAATACCAACTCAGGCCTGGCCTGTGTAGGTACTGGTCTGGCCCTGTTTCCTGCTATGGGTCTGGGCCATTTGCCTACTATATCTTCCCATGACCCTAGCTTATCTCTGTTTAGAGCCTTCATAGGTTTCCTTTAGTCTTCTTATGTGGTCTTGCACTGGATAGTGTAGTTCATTCCCATTTCTCCTTGGCTTTCTTGATCATTATCCTTCAAACTTTATTGAAATATTTGGTGCAGCCAAAGAGAGACATAAATTGGTCTCCATGTCACAAGGCTTTCTTTGAAGATTGCGTAAAAAATCTTAAAAGAGAGTTAGAAGAAACATGGGGAAACGAAATGAGATCACTGCAAAATAAAATAGAAAAAATGGAAAAAGAATGCAATGAACAAAAAAATGTAATTGGTCAATTGCAAAAGGAACTAAAAACAGTAACTGAAGAAAATAAGACATTAAAAATTAGAATCGAACAATTGGAAATTAATGACTCATCAAGACTTCAAGAATCAGTTGAACAAAAACAAAAAAATGAAAAGATAGAGAAAAACATGAAATATCTCCTAGGAAAAACAACTGACCTGGAAAATAGATCTAGGAGAGACAATCTAAGGATTATAGGGCTTCCTGAAAGCCATGATGAAAAAAAGAACCTGGACACTATATTCCAGGAAATCATAAAAGAAAACTGTCCTGATATTTTACACCCAGAAGGCAAAATACTCCTTGAAACAATCCACCGATCGCCTCCTGAAAGAAACCCAAAAATTAAGTCCCCCAGAAATATCATGGCTAAATTCCAGAACTATCATACCAAGGAAAAGATATTACAAGAAGCCAGAAAGAAACAATTTAAATATCGGGGAGCTACAATTAGGATCACACAGGACCTAGCAGCTTCTACTTTGAAGGATCGAAGGGCCTGGAATCAGATATTCCGAAGGGCAAAGGAACTTGGATTACAGCCAAGAATAAGTTACCCAGCTAGAATGAGCATTATCTTCCAGGGAAGAAGATGGTCTTTCAATGATATAGGAGAATTTCACCTATTTCTACTGAAAAGACCAGAACTGAACAAAAAATTTGATCTACAAACACAGAACACAAGAGAAACATAAAAAGGTAACAAGAAAAAATAACTCTTGAGAACTATATTTATGTTATAGATACTTATAGAATGAGGGTTGATTTTATGAATCAATTATTACATTATGATTATGATATGATTACTGTGATTTTATGATTATTATCATATGATTACTGTGATTTTATGATTATTATTATGTTTATTGTGATTTTATGAATCTTATGATATAATAAACTGAAAAAGAAATTAGAGGTAGAAAAGGGATAACACTGGAAGAAGAGGAAAAGGAGGTAAAATAAGGGAAATTACATCACATGTAGAGGCAAAGAAAACCTATAATGATTGAGGGGAGAAAAGGGAGGGGAATGAGAATTGGGTTAATCTCCATCTCATCAGATTTGGCTCAGAGGGAATAATAGACGTACTTATAAGGAAACTGGAGGGAAAGGGGGGGAAAGGAGGGTGGGTGGGGCTCTAAAGGGGAAGGATTGTTTGAGGGAAGTGGTTTTCAAAAGCAAAATAGTAGGGAGGAGGGAAAGGGGATAAGAAAGAGAAAAGCATAAGCTAGGGTAAATAAGATGACAGGAAATACAGAATTAGTTATTTTAACTGTGAATGTGAATGGAATGAACTCTCCCTTAAAGCAGAAGCAGATAGCAGAGTGGATTAAAAACCAGAATCCAACAATATGTTGTATACAAGAAACACATCTAAAACATAGAGATACATACAGGGTGAAGGTAAAAGGCTGGAGCAGAATCTATTATGCTTCAGGTGAACAAAAAAAAGCAGGGGTAGCAATCCTGATCTCAGACCAAGTAAAAGCAAAGATAGACTTAATTAAAAGAGACAAAGAAGGAAATTATATCTTCCTAAAGGGTACCATAGATGATGAAGCAATATCAATACTAAACATATATGCACCAAGTGGTATAGCATGGAAATTCCTAGAGGAAAGGTTCAGAGAGATGCAAGAAGAAATAGACAGCAAAACTATAATAGTGGGGGATCTCAACCTCCCTCTCTCAGAACTTGATAAATCAAACCACAAAATAAATAAGAAAGAAGTTAAGGAGGTAAACAAAATGTTAGAAAAGTTAGGTATGATAGATCTTTGGAGGAAATTAAATGGAGACAGAAAGGAGTTTACACAATTGTAATCTAGTGTTCGATAAACCCAAAGACCCCAGTTTTTGGGATAAAAACTCACTATTTGACAAAAACTGCTGGGATAATTGGAAACTAGTCTGGAAGAAATTAGGCATTGACCCACACCTAATACCATATCCCAAGATAAGGTCAAAATGGATTCATGATCTAGGCATAAAGAATGATATTATAAACAAATTAGAACAATGTAGGATGGTTTACCTCTCAGACCTGTGGAGGGGGAAGGAATTTGTGACCAAAGAAGAACTAGAGGTCATCATTAATCATAAAATAGATAAGTTTGACTATATCAAGTTGAAAAGTTTTTGTACAAACAAAATGAATGCAGACAAGATTAGAAGGGTAGCAGTAAACTGGGAAAATATTTTTACATCCAAAGGTTCTGATAAAGGCCTCATTTCTAAAATATATAGAGAATTGACTCAAATATATAAGAATTCAAGCCATTCTCCAATTGACAAATGGTCAAAAGATATGAACAGACAATTTTCAGACGAAGAAATTGAAACTATTTCCGGTCACATGAAAAGGTGCTCCAAGTCACTATTGATCAGAGAAATGCAAATTAAGACAACTCTGAGATACCACTACACACCTGTCAGATTGGCTAAAATGACAGGAAATGATAATGATAGCTGTTGGAGGGGATGTGGGAAAACTGGGACACTGATACATTGTTGGTGGAACTGTGAACGGATCCAACCATTCTGGAGAGCAATTTGGAGCTATGCTCAAAGAGTTATCAAACAGTGCATACCCTTTGACCCAGCAGTGTTTCTACTGGGCCTATATCCCAAAGAGATTTT
>JAJPUD010000245.1:790701-820027 GCA_023553655.1 Myrmecobius fasciatus
TGTTGATTTCTCAAAATTTACTATTTCATTTATTTAGAAAACTTTTATGTTATATCTTTTGTCATTACTCTGCCTAATCGTTTCCCTCTTAGAAGGATATCATGCCTATATTATAATTATAATTGTAAAGTATTCATACTTGCACCCTATTATAGTAACTCGGAAATATTCTAGTATGCACCTATTGCTTACTAAATTTAGTATTGTACTTATGGAAATTTGTTATGGATCATGGAAATTTGCTATAAAAAGGAATTATTATAACAATATAACAGAGGAAGACATCTCCCTTAGATCTGTTTATTACAGGCATGAATCATATCTGATAGCCAATCACATAGGCACAGCATATCAAAAGCAAGGCTCAAAATTAATTAGGTGGGTAAATTTCCTTTTCAGAAAGGAAATATCACAATGGAGAAATAAAGTCAGGAGAATCCTACCTACACCATGCCAAAGTTGTCCCCAAAAGTTGTTCCCAGACACAGACATCTACTGTTAGCAGTTCTCAGACTGCATTATAGGCTATTTTCTACTATTGGCTCCATGACAGTTCAGCCAACTTTCCATGAAATTAAACCTCAAACAATAATAAAAAAAAAAAAAGAAATATTTGGTGCAGGATTTGGATTCATCTGGACTCTAACATGTTGCCATCTAAGCCAGAAGTCTGAACCTGCAATTTTACTGACAGAGGGAACTCCCAATGAGGGAACGCCATTCTACTAATGAAGACTGGCATCTGTTCTGCAATGTATAATCTTAGAGTCACTTAGGACACTGAGAAAAGACTGACCCTACCCAGAGACAAATAGCCATTATGGGTCAGAGGCAGGACTTGATTTGGCATCTGCTACTGTGACAGCAGCAATCTATCCACTACTCCCTGCTGCCCGCAGAGATCTGTGTTAAGGAAGATAGTTTTAATGATCAGAAGCAGCTCAAGGCCATTGAAAGCACTTTACAACTTCCCAAATGTAATTCAGCCTTGTCCTCTACTACTCAAATCTAGCCAGAACTGACTGTTTATCCCTAAAGCTTCTCCAAGATAGTCCTGAGGGACTCTCACCCCACATTGCCTTACATAGTCTTGCCCTTTCCTGTTCTAGGGCTTGAAGCAATCAGAACACTGGCAACAAGAGCAATATTAACAGTAAGAGTTCAGATTTAAGGTTTCTTTTTAATTTAAGGTTTTAAAGATACGCTTTCTATAATAACCAAGTGAGGTAAGTAGTACAAGTAGCATTTCCCCCTTTTTATAGATGAAATAACTGAAGCAGAGAAAGTGTAAATGACTTGTGCAAGGTCACAAAGTTTAACCATTGCAACTAGAATTTAAACTCCAATTCTGTGGTGTTTTTTCTTTCTTTTTTTTCCAAATCAATAAAGGGCATTTATTGGGCATTTACTTGTGGCAAGAGGTGATGCTCTTTGCAAGAAAGTTTCCTCCTTGAGGGAGAGGGGCAACCCAGCAGAGTGAGGCAAAGAATTACATAGAGAAGGAAAAACCGGAGAATGGGGCAGAGTAAGAAAATTGGATGATCTCAGAGGGATTTTGCACACATCAGACTCGGTTCTTCTGACTTTTCATGCCTTCATGTCTTTTTTCCTGTCCTACTAAGTTCTACTAATCCTAAATTCAGACCATTCAGCCTACATCTCAACAAGAGTCAGTAACTGAAAAGAAATACTTGAATTCCCCTTTCTTTTGTACTGTTTTGCTTCGCTAGGATGTAGCCATAGTTACTACCTTGACTAGTAAAAAGCAGATTTTGCCACTGGCATTGCAAAGGTTGCTTCTAATCATTGTAATATGTGCTTAATGTAGCCCACAAGGAGAGGGCAGAGTGTTTATTTTTACATAGTAAATGAAAGAATCCCTGCTTCTTTGAAAAACAACCAAAAAAAGGCATAAAAGATGCAGTTGCATTACTAGCTAATTTCCAGCTCACAAGTCTAACCTGATCAAGGTTTCCATTCACAAAGAAAAACAATTCTTTGGCTATGATAAGTGGTTTTCCCCTCCCCCCCCCACAAGACATAGCTGTTGCTTTTATTTAGATATATATCATCCTGATGCTTAAGCAGTAGAGTATAAAGGAACAATTACAGCACTTAACCCTGACATCCTAAACCCAATCATCACAATTTAGATAACCCTGAAATTTCAGGAGTCCTTTCTGAATACTTGCAAGAGATTGTTTACCAGGTTTCCTTCTGAGAAGTCCCCAGATACGAAGCAAATAATAGAGCTTATAAGAAATGAAAGTGAAATTAGCTGTTAGCTGTTTACATCAGACGTCACAAGGAATATATTAAAGTTCGGAAGAGTTATTTATTCACATTCCACAGCAAAGACAAGGAAAGTTTAAAGACTGACTTTAAAAACTCGAGCTTGCAAGAAAGAAGTTTACACTAAACAAGACTTTTCTCTCATACTCTGTGGATTTTTCTCGATATTTTGGCACCATGAATCCTGTAATGTAAGTACCCAGCCACTAAACATTTTCAGCTGTCTTTTCATGCAAGCTTACTTCTCTCAGGATCCTTTAGTATATTGTGATATGGTGGGTTGGGGTGAGAAGTTGGGGGTACATTAAGCAATTGGCAGTTCAATATATCTGTGAACATTCCTTATTTCCTGTTTCACTAAACCTCTACCTCCCCTTTTTCCTTCTCAAGATCACTTCTTTTTGATTTCCCATTTCATATTTAGAATATATGATGCAAAAAAGGTAGTCAAATAATGTAAATTTTAAAAGTGTCTTCTCAGTAAATAACAGCTTTAGTATTTTGCTTTAATTCTAACAGAGATGAGGAAAAGGAGTGTGACTAACTTGCATCATTTCAAGTAGGGATAAGAGATAGAGGAGAAAAGATGGCCAGCTACTAACCTGAAGAAATACATCATGCTCCAAGAATCTGAATTCATCTATATTTGATTTTGGTACCGATGAAGCGAGCTTCAGAAGAAATTCACAAGTCCTGACATTTCTGTTGCTAAGAATTCAGGGCTTTTATAGAAGTTAATTTATTGAGTGTCATTTCATTTCTTGCAATTAATATGCAAATCAGATCTGTATTTAATATAAGCTTAGTTTATCCAACAAGTTTTCTCACCCTTAAAGAGAATTCACTGGAAGAGAAAAAAATATTGAACCGATTAAGTATATACACCCTACATACACACATTCATGTATTATCCAAATATACTTATGTGCATGCATGCGTTATATATGTATATGTCTGTGTGTGTACACTGTGTGCTTCACGTATATTCACATATATACATTTTCACTTTGTGGCCAACCTTCTGGTTAATGATGCGTTTCTCTGTACTTAGCTAGGCTGCTTCTCAAACAACAGGTACAGACTATCGCCAAGGTCATAGTTGAAGCCTTTCCAGCTTGATAGATCCTGCCAGAGCTCACAGTCTGCTGCCCCTAGCCTTTGAGAGTTCAAGGGTATGAAGGTCAAAGGAGAAGAGGCTGCTGAGGATTCTGGCAGAGAAGGGGTCCTGACCATGGAGATGGAGAGCAAAAAACATAGTGACTTCTCCTGCCTTGGGTAAGAGGTGGGTGGGGAGAGAGGGAAGAAAAGTCATTAAAGAAGGAGCACCAGAATTGGCAGAGTGCACCTTCAGAGGAAAGCCTTCAGTGTCAGAAGGAAACAGCCTAAGAGGAAGAAGATTTTTCTGCTAATACAAAGAAGAATTTAACAGTAGAGCAGTTTTCCAAAGGATACAGCAGAAGGGATAGACACAAGATAGATTCTAAGGGGATTTCAGCTTGCTCTGAATATGGAGAGATTGAGGAGAGGTAGCAGAGGGAAGGGGGGATTGTTGCTTGGTAGATAACAAACACATAGTAAATGCTCATTAATTTCTTGTTGACTACTAGCAGGACTGAATGATGAGGATCAGGAGAGCAGAAGATTTGGATTTGCTGGCCATAAGTGCAGGAGAAAGGTGCTAGGGTAAATCCATAACAAGATTGAAGTGAAAATACCAGTATGATGGAGCGCCTTGCAGGTGTCCTGTGCAAGATGGAATCTGCTCAGATGATTGTGGGGGAAGTGGGTCCCAGAGGTGAAGGAATTCCCAATAGATAAACATCATCTCTGACTCCCATCTCTTTTCAGTTAATGTACTTGCTAGTCTCTCCCTAAACCCAGCATCTGGAAAGTCCTAGAACTGAGAAAAGCTCAGTACAACTTAAACTCTACTTTTCATTTTCACTCCTATTCACTTTTACCAGTTCCAACTTTCTTGCTACTACTCTTGGCTTGGGTCCTGTAATCAACTTTGGAAACTTTGAGAGAATTTGACATAAAAGCTAGTTTTCAAGTTCCCTGATACCACCATCTCCTAGTTACCTATACCACACTGGCAATGTTCTACAGGAATAAAATCATAACTATATTATTTAAGAATTTTAAATTCTCAACTAAATGGGATGTTTTATTATTATTATGTGCTGTATCAGAAAAGTCTTTATATTTATGAGTTGATGTCTATCTTACATCCTGAACATACATAGTTAGCTTGTTTCACCTATACATGCAGAAAGAATTCTAAACCCCCTGAAATTTGTGATGACCTGCAATTTGCTCTTAAATGTTAGGATTTCTTCTCAGGCCAACTCTAATTCCTTATCCACATGACATCTCTTTAAATATTTACAGACTTCACACACACCTTCCCCCCATCCCCTTCCAACACTGTCTTTGGGCCCAACATCCTGTTACTTAAACTTATTTTTGTGTGACAGAGTGACCTACATCATATTTGCTTTCTTCTGGACGTGTTGCTGCCTATCCATTCCCACCAATCTTAAATCTGGTGCCCAGAACAGGACACAACACTCCAGATAGGATCTAACCAACCCAGAGAATAACCAAAATTATCACCTTTCCTCACTCTGAATACAATATTTCTGTTAATGCAACCTCTAACATCATGCGCTTTTTTCATTTCCACATCCTACTGCTGATTCATACTGAGCTTGCAGCTCACTCAAAACCCCCAACATCTTGTTTTCTTCCTGTGAATTCCAGAAGAAAGCAAGTGGTTTATGAACACAATCGATATGGACCCACATAGAGGTCATGGCACTTCTCACCTGTGTAGCCCATGCAGGGTCTTTCTCAAGAACCTGTGTAGATTAGTAAATAAAATAAGCTTCCGAGTCAGGACAGTCTGAGTTCAGAGTCTGCCTCAGCAATGCACTGTCCTGTGACCCTGGGCAATAGGAACTTAGCATATACAGAACACGACATAATCTGCATTTTGTTCATTTATTCGGTAAAACACCAAATTTCAGGAGCCAGGACAGTGTCTTCGTCCCTTCAACAGTGCTTTTAAAGCAAGCAGTACAATATTCAATCACCTTAGGTATCTGCCTGCAAAATTAACTGACTGCTTCCAAGACAATAAACATAGTGGCTGGTGGGGGGGGGGAGGGCAAACAGAATTTATATTTAAGCCTAAGTAAATTACCTAAAATTCAAAATGAAGTCTTCAGTTATGGGCTGGTGTTTTATCTTTTGGATATGAATAGTGCCTAACTAGGTTTCATGAAGGTCTCAATCTCCTGTTATTGATTCAGGAGGGAGCAGAAGGCCTAGATCTACAGCAATCAGGGTTAGCTATTTCAATACTAAGGCAATTTTGGGGGAAATGAACAACTAGCATCTTGGTTGGTGTTTGTGTGAGAGGAAACACAATTCATTTCCTCTGCTCTGCTCCAAAACCACCGCACCGATCAAATGTGTGTTGGTGTAGTCACATGAATTTAGCTCAGATTCTGAGACTGACAGAAGGAACAAGCAAGAATCCAAACCTATCAAGCCTCTTTTTCTTTTCTTGTTCTGCTGATCTGGCCTTTTTGACTCCCTGTCCATGCTTCTCTACTGTACAAACAAATTAGTCAACTCCAGTTCATTTCTTCCCTTCCTCCATCATGAATCATCAAATAACGCAATCCAAGTAATTACAAACTGCTGGAACCCAAGGACCAATTAGACATGTCTCTTGCTCTCTTAGGCTGACTGTAAATTCCAGTTCTTGTTCTTCCTTAGAGCCCCTCTGCCCATACTTGGAGATTCTAGAAATTAGCCCAGGAAAAAATACCACAGAATAATGAGAAACAGCCTGGGGCAATGGATGGAGAACTGGATTCACCCTCAGGGAAGTCTGAGTTCAACTTCTACCCCTGCCTTAAACTGGCTAAGTGAACATGGCAAATTATTTAACCTCTCAGTATGCCAGGCAAATCTCTAAGATTATCAATTGCTGAGAAAATGTCAGCTTGCCTTGGGGGAAGCTGTTCCTCACTGAGAAGCACCTATGCAGATGAAATTATTGGTCCAAAAAAATCATGTCGGATTTGCATGATACTCTATAATTAGATGTGTGGTATTAATTGATAGCAACCCAGTACTGTAAGCAGAAGTAGACACTGTCTTATTCAGACTTTAGAATATGTATGATTTCATAGCTGTGGGTACACTCTCCAGTGACACAGATAACAACATAACAACTAATAATAACTAGCATAATAACTAGCATTTACATAGTGCTTTAAGGTTTGCAAAATGCTTTACAAATATCATCTCATTTTATCTTTACAAAAACCCTAGGAGGTAGATAGATGTCCTATTTGTCCCATTTTATAGATAAGGAAACTGAGATATATAGGCTATATTACTTGCCCAGAGTCACACAAATAATATTTGAGGTCTGATATCTTCCTGATTCCAGGCTCTAACTACTGTATCATCTAGCTCCCTCCTATTTCAGGAGCTGCTATAGGCAAATGAGTTTATTACTAAAAATTAATCTTGTGAGCAGCTTCTTCAAGCTTGGCTTGTTTAATCCCCACACAACTGACACTCAGTCCACTGACTTGCCAAATCTTGAAAAGATACTACCATAGTCTTGGTCATTGACATAGCCTATGAAAACCAGGTATTTTGTATAAGTACCCAGAATGAAACAATCCCTACTTTCAAGGAACTTTCTAATGTGAAAGACAAACATATATATATATATATATATATATATAAATATATATATATATATATACAAATACATGCAGCATAAGTATATATGAATAAATACAAATGTAAGGTATCTCAAAAATCTTAGTGGTTTTAAATTAATTAAAGCTAAAAACTCCACTAACACTTTTAGGACAACCTAGAGAGAAATTAGCAACTGGGGGTCTCTGGAAAGGCTTAATGCAAGAGAAGTTGTTTGAGTTATGTCTTTTTCTTTGTCTAAGTTTCTTTTTTACATTTCATCACACAAAATTTTATTTCAAACTTAAAAGCAGGAAAGAAAATGAGCATTTCTATGTACAATGTAGAACAGAACAGTACTGTACTCAAAATTATAAATACATATTAAGTTTAGCTTATTTATATTTTAAAATTTAGCTTGTAACTTTCAAAGCTGTGTTCTGCTTATCTATCATTCTTTGTATCTTTTTATCTAAAAAAAGAGCTTTTTTATTTAAAAAAGTTAAGTGACTTTTCTTTTGCTTCTCTTTCTCTCTCACTTATCCCAAGTCAACCCTCCCCTTGGAAAAAACAAAACAAACACATTTTAACATAGTGAAAAAAACAAATTCTCACATTGGACATATCTGAAAATGTTATGCCTTATCCTTTATCTGTTAGGAAAATAATTGCAGTTTAGTAGCATATTTGATCATTTCCTCCAGAGTTTTGTGGTTGGTTGTGGCATTAAACAGAGTTCTTCATTCTTTCAAAGTTGTTTTTCTTCACAATGTTATTATTGCATAACCTGTTCTTCTGTTTCTACTCATTTTACTGCATCAATCAATCCAAGTCTTCCCAAGTATCTCTCAAACCAATTTCACATCATTTTCACATAACACAACAATATTTTGTTACATTCACAGACCATAATTTGTTTGGCATTTCCCAGACGTTGGGTTCAACACCTTAATTTCTAGTTATTTGTTCAACCAAAAGAAATGAAATATTTTTATACTATATATAAGTGTGTATAAATACTATGGGCTCTTTTCCTCCCTCTCTTTGGATGTAGATATAGTAGTGGTAATTTGAGTCAAAGGATATATATATTTCTAGTAACCTTGGGGAGTATAATTCCAAATTGTTTTCCAGAATGGCTGGAGCGGTTTACAATTCTACCAACAAGAAAATTAGTATGCCAACTTTCCCACAAGTCCAGTGTAACCACAGAATTGCTTTAATTTGTCTTCCTATAATTAGAGATTTTTAACATTTTGATATGGCTTCAAATTTCGTACTTGAAAAGTACCTGTTCATGTGTTTTGATGACTGTATTTCTACTGGAAAATGGCTCTTTTTCTTATAAATTTGAATAAGTTCTGGATGTATCTTGGATATGAGACCTCTATCAGAAAAACTTATTACAAGGATTTTTTCTAATTAATTATTTCTCTTCTAATTTTAATTACATTATTTTTTATACAAAAGCCTTTAAATTTTGTATAATCAAAATTGTCCATTGTACTGTATTATTAGAAAAGAATACTGTATTCCTTGCTTCTCTTATTTATGATGTCATCCTTTATGATTAAGTCATGTATCCATTTAAAGCTCATCTTGGTACATAGTATAAGATGTTCTATTCCCAGTTTCTAGATTGTTTTCCCATTTTCCCATTTTTTTTAACAATGAGTCATTACTCTAGTAGTTGGAGTATCTTATATTTGTCCATTTCATCTGTAAATTATATAACTAAACTTTTCCACTCACCCATTTCTAGATTGTTTAACAAGTATCACAAAGCTTGAGTTCTGTCAGGCTCCTCATTTTGTTTTTTCATTATTTCCCTTGAGATTTTTGATCCTTTGTTCTACTAGATAAATTTTATTATTTTTTCTAGATCTGTAAAGTATGGAACTGAATAATTAATCTAGGTAGTAACAATTTTCATTGCAGAGGTACAATCTACCTATGATTAAATGAATATTTCTACAATTATTTAAGTATTTTTATAAAGAATGATGATTTTAAAATTGTATTCATATAGTTCCTGAGTATTTGAATATATTTTTGGTAATATCCTTTTTTTCTTATAATCCTATATAGTTCATTTTCTGATTCCTCCCCCTCCCTTTAAATAATTTTCTTTGGGAATGGACCTTGAAACCATCTTGGCTTCTTTTTATAAAGAGACCAGTATTGGTCTCTATCCCAAATGACTTGGAAAGGTTCAGAAGTGGCCCCACAGCTGGGCTTTTTTTCTTTCTGGTTTAGTGGAATACCACACATCCACACAGTTTCTACCCCTAGTGCCCTCTGTTTCTCAGTTCTTTGGCTGATCTCTATTGTGGCAGTGCTACCTTGCTAAAAATCCACTAATGCAACCTGAATAAGCTTCTACAATTTGGATTTCTAAAGCTCTGGGAAGAAGTGGAGGTGGAGTATAAAGGAGATCTAATTAAATACTATGGATCAGCTTGTACAGTCCTGCCCCGAGGAGGTGATGAGGAAGGGATGCTGAGTGAATTCTCCATTAGAGACTAGCAAGTATCCTTCTGTGCTGTCAATTCACTAAATTGTAACTTTTGGATTCTTGATGCCCTAGACTTTAGGAACAGATGAACTTGCCTTATTTCCTATACTTAATCCCTATTTTGGAAAAATGTAAGAAATTGTGAGGATCAGATTAAATGTCTCATCCTCCATCTTGCTGGTAGTCATGTTGATACTCTCAAATATTTAATATATTCTGTAGTTTTTCTGAATGGAATTTCTCTTTCTAACCATTCCTGTTGTTTTACTGATAAACAAAAATACTGATGGTTTCTGAGGATTTATTTTATATTCTGTAATTTTGCTGAAATTATTTAAATTATTTTGTGATTGACTTGTGAAATTTCTTTAATATTTGCCATCAAAAATCATCTACAAAAAAACTATATATTTTTTCTTGATCTGTATCTTAAAATCACAAAAGGACTCTAGAGTTAAGAAATGCATTTCAAACATGTGGAGTGACCAGTGCAAAGGCATAGAGATGGGAGACAGTGTACTGTGTGAGAGAAGTCCATTTTGACTTGCACTATGTGAGAAGTCCATTTTGAACTTAGTTTCAAAGAAGTGACTGTTCAAGATTGCATAACTATAATTGGTGTGGCTGGGACTAGAAGGCAGCTCAGAATTCCAGTCCAGTGCTCTCTTTGCAGTACATATTGACTGACTCTTTCATGTGAGGGCAGGAAAGAATAACAAGAACCCAAGTTCTATCTTCATGCTACTGAATGAGAGAAGGTCATGGAACAGCAGTTGATGGCAACCCAATGAACCACCTCAGCTTTTTTTCCAAACAACTTTTCTGCAAAATCCTTTAAATGCAGAGTATAGAATGTATCAGAGCAGAAAAGATATTTCTGGGTCCTACCAGCCCACACCCCCACATCACAATATTATAGCCAGAAATCTAGGACAATGACCCGAGCAGTTCTGATAATAAATTATCCTAGAAGAAGAGCAGAGTCCTCTGAATAATTCTCCCACTGGGACTATCTGTCTTGGCTCTTGCCAGATTAATAAGGTTTTTTTGAGCTGTTTCAATAGGAACAGTTTTAAAGAATATTTCCCAAGTGATTTCCACATACTCTTTGCCTTCCATTCATGGTTGGGTTAATGGTATGACTTTAAAAATCTCTGCCTGCAGTTTAATTCCTTTCTTTCAGTTCAGTTTTCTATCAGTCCCATCAGAATCCACTCTTCATTTTCATCTGCTGAACTACATATATCCAATTTTAAGTTTCAGATTGATATCCCATGCCTATCTGAGAAACAACCTCGCTATAAGAATTATGAGTGGCATGTTTGAAGTAATGATGATACAGAGACCCAAAGAAGGTAGAAAGTATATAAGGTCATGTTGGACAGCCAGCCCAGCAGAATGAGGAACTTTGCTCTGTTCCCTCTGACAGACAATGGCCAAGCCAATGGTAACCGGGCAACCAGTTGCCCATTGTTGCTTTGCCAGGTTAAAAGTATGACACAGGGCAGCACCAGCAACTGCCTACCACACATATGTGGCTAGAGTCTCTAACAAATACCTAGGAAAAGGGGAGATCTTTAAGATACTCCCATCTTCCATATTTGTTTGCCCATGTCAAATCATTTCCCTTCCTCCATGCTGTTCCTCACTATTTCTTTTCTGGGATCATTGAAGGAAACTGCTTAGATGATGTTCCCTGAGCTCCTCCGACGAAAGGTAATATAATTGATTTTAGAGTAACTGTTTCGCAGGGTACTCTGTTAGGCATTGTTCTGCTCATGTAGGATGGTCTCAAAGGGGCTTTTGGGTGTTTAATCCCAATTGTTCCCTACTTCTTTAGGGCCACCTGTAAGCCATTTCCGCCCTTGCTAGCACTTATATTGGTCAGATCTTTGGTACAGATTGCAATCCTCTATTCCAGGCAAGTATCTCATTTAGGATTAGACATTCTCCAAATTATCTCTGGTTTCACATGCAAACGATTTGAACCAGAACAAAAGACCAGGTCACAGTTCTCCATTCACCCAGCTTACTTTCCTCCTTTATTATGTGATTGTCAGCAGCAAAAAAAAAAAAACAAAAAAACAAAAACACCATTGTGGTAGCCAGTGAAAAATCTTACTTTCTCCCTGCATAAACAAGTATTTGTGAAGTATATGCCCCCTGCTGCTTACAATACTGTAAGCACTGTAAGGAGATATTAAGGAAGTAGAAACTTATTGCCTTAAAGGTATTTGCAATCTTGAGTCAGATGTGTACACCTAAGAGAACACTGACTGGAGAGTCAACGTTTTAATTCTAAGACCTACAACTTATTTAGAAAACTTTCTCACTTCAGGCTGTCCTTCTTGTTCTCCTGGGATCTGGGGTTTATGCATTTAAAGCTATTACAAGAGAAACAATCCAGAATTCTCACTAGTATTTAAATTTTTGATTTGGCTTATTTTCAGTTTCTAATGTAAAGCTCCCTCAAAGTATCAGTAGAAATAACAAGAAGCAGAAGACTGAGGCAGTAGCAGAGATGGCTGAATAGTCTCACTAAAATCTTAGATGTATAGTTAAGACACAGCTTTATGTTTCTCCAATAGTCTTTCATGTATAGATAGCAAATTCTTTCTATTATTTCTAGTCATATTACCTAGATTTGAGGCTTCAGAGCTCCTCAGATTAGTGCTTCAAAGGTCCTATTTCTTCCTCATGACTCAGGTAGTAATCAGTAACATTTTCTTGACAATTTATGCTTTTGCCCAGCATGGACATTGACTCCCAGACTCTGCATATCCAGACTCCCTGATTCTCAGACTTCTGGAGACTTGCTCTCCTGACCTTTCAAAATTCTCAAGGTCAGAGCCTCCAGATTAATCTCTTTCAGCTAAAACAAAAGAGCAAAATGTTAGGGGAAAAGATCAAGGCCATTTTCAAGGAGCCACATAAGCTAGCCTCTCATTGAATGCCATCAGGGAGAGTCAAACCAGGAGCAGAGCCCCATAAAGCAGAGACCTACAAGTACCCCTTTGTATACCTCTTTAGTCATCTAAAGTTATTTCCCACTCACCATACACTGGCCTCTTCCACTTATCTATACAGATTTCAAAATCTCTTCCCTCTCACCCCCCACCTCTTCTGTATCAGAACTTCTATATACTCTTTACTTTCAGCAATCTGATCACATGGTGAAAAAGGAAGCAAAGTAGATGACAAGGAATTTAAACTGTGTATGAGGCATTCAATTGCCTATTTTATATAATTATCTACTTCCAAACTTCCAGGGAATGGAGGCTATAAGTCGTCTCAGCATTTGCTTTTTTAGCTCTACATCTTAAGCTAGTAGAACAGAGAAAATAATGAATTATGAATCCACATATCCCCACTCACCACATTGACATATTAATATAGTAGTAGGTCAGGTGTTGGGGTAGAGTAGCAATATGGCAGTGGATTTCTCATTCTGGTAACCAGATGAATAGGAAATTCTAGGGCTTCACCATCCTCAAGGAGATGAGTGAGAAGCCCACCTCTGATGAATGCTGCTCCTTGGGAACTTGGTAGAGTACTTATCTCAGGTTACTTTGATGTCTTCTATAGGGCTTCCCAGTACTCCCTTCAAAAACTTTCTCTCTCAAAAATGTCACTAAACTCCAAACACAGTCTCCTAGAATAAGTTGTTTAGGATCACTCTCCCAATAAATTATTCTCCCCGATTCCAAAGCATCATGGCAACACTAAAGCAAAAAATCAAGATTTATTTAAGCACTTGCTATGTGTCAGATGTAAAGAGCTAAAGTTACAGATATAAGCAAAAAGGAAGACATTCTCTGTCTTCAAGAAACTAGCTTTCCAGTGGGGGATGACAACACACAAAAAAGAACTGAAACACTGGAGAGAAGGGCAGGATACTTAAGCAAGGGAAATGGTGTAAAATCCCCCCAAAAATGTCAGAATCAAAGCCAAGAGGGAAGTGAAGATTGACAGACCTGAGCCCCTCCTAAAAGAAGCCTCAGAAAGAGCTCCCCAGGGGGAAAAGGAGGACTGGCATGGTGGAGAGGGATATTACCATGGGGAGATGGCAACTGAAACGTGGTGACCTAATCAAGGAAAGTTAGAAGCAGAACTGAAGGGGGAAATATGGGAAAAGAACTCCTTAAACATATGATCATACAGCATCACCATAAAAAAATGCAACCCCAATGATAACTGTACAAGGGCCTTCATCCTGATTAAATCTGAGTTAAAAATTTCAATATTAAGCAAAGCAAAAACAAAAAAAACAGGAAGATACACTCACTGCTATGATGGAGGGACATCTTACATAGGGTATATGTTGACAATAAATTCTCTGAACATGGTGAGGTCTCCTAGATGCTCCCATTAGTGGATGACATTGAGCCAATTTGTATCTAGCCTTCAAATAATACCATTGCCACTCTCTTCTTATGAAAGTGGGGGCTACAATGAAATAGGCACCATAAGCCATAGGTCTTGAACTTAATGGGACCTTAGAGATCTAGCCTTTTTTTCCTTTTTTTTTCTTTTTGCTGAGGCAATTGGGGTTAAATGACTTGCCCAGGGTCACATAGCTAGGAAGTGTTAAGTGTCTGAGACCAGATTTGAACTCAGGTTCTCCTGACTTCAGGGCTCGTGCTCTCTACACTGCGCCATCTAGCTGCCCCTCTCCCTTTTTTAAAAAAACTAAACTTGTGGCTTCATCTTTTAAGGAACTCCTGTAAGATAAACCAACACAAACTAACACCTTTTCTGAAATTTACCTGAGAGAATGACTTACCATTCTCTCACAACCAGTATGAGTCAAAGGTAAGATGAAGCCAAGTCTTTGTACTAGGTCTTATTGTCCTTTCCCAGACCATTTTATAGATGGGAAAAATGAAACACAGAACAATGGACTTGTTTAGAATCCTGGGGATACTAAGCAGTGTAACTAGACTTGAAGGAAGCCAAGGAAAGTATATGTGTGTATATATGTATATGTACACACGCACACACACATACATACATAATCAGTATATATAAGGAAAGAACATTTCAGGCCAGGAGACATAGAAAATGTCCAGACCCTAGACAGAGAATGTCTTGTTCATAGAACAGATAATTCCATAGTCTGTATTTCCTAGAATAGTGCCACCAGAACAAAGAACATACATATTGGGGGATAGGAAGACTGGAAAAGTTGGTAGGTAGGCAAGTTAGGAAGGCCTTTTCCTAATACTAAAAAGGAATTTTGTATTTGATCCTGGTTGTTAGGGGAGTTACCCTACAATTTAGAAAAATCACTTTAGCATCTTAATTGAAGACAGACTAAGGTGGAGAGAGACTTCAGGCAGGTAGACACCACCCACCAAGAGATTACTGCAAAAGTCCAGACAAAGGAGATAAAGGCTACATACGCCTAGGTGCAATGGATAGAGTGCCTAGGCCTGAAGTCAGGAAGACCTGAGTTCAAGTCCAACCTCAGACAGTAGCTGTGTGACCCTGAGAAAGTCATGCAACTGCTATTTGCCTTAGTTTTCTCATTTGTAAAATTGGGATAATAGCATTTACCTCCCAGGACTGTTGTGAGGATCAATTAAGAAAATAATGATAATGATCAAGCATAAAGCACTGATGTTATCACTAGAGGAGAGAAGGGAAGCATATTTAACAGATATCACAAAGATGAAATTAACAGACCTTGGCAACAGATTAAATATGGGGAGAAGGGGGATGAGTGAAGTTAAAGATGACAGACACCTAGGTTGTGAGCCAAGGGAACCTGAAGCATTGTGGTGACCTCAACAGTAATAGCAAGGTCAGAGAATTTAGGAGAAAAGATGAGGTCAGTTTTGACATGTGGAAAATGGACATTCAATGTGATATGTTTGAAAGGCAGTTGGAGATTCAAGACTGGAGGTTAGCAAAGAGGTTAGGGCTGGATAAGAAACTTGAGCATAGAAATGAAAATTGAATCCATGGGAACCTGGTAAGATCAAGAGAGGAAGAGGACCCTGGCAAGAACCCTGTGAGGCAATCTCTACTAATGGGCATGGCCTAGATGAAAATCCAGCAAAGGAGACTGAGAAGGGGCAGTCAGATAGGAGAGAGTTGTATCCCAAAAATTAGAGAGGAGAGAAAGTATCAAGGAGAGACTGATGGACAGTGTGAGAGGTCAAGAAGGATGAGGTTTGAAAAAAGATGATTGGATCTGGTGACTAAAAGTCAGTTTAAACCCTTATCTACTAGAGACACCTTTAATCTAAAATCACTTTTTAAATAGAGTGAAATCTTTTTTTCCACTTTTGATATGGAGTCCCATAATATACAAGGTATGCATCACATGGAGCTTAAATAATTCCAGGAAGCAATTGTTTGTATTATTCAAAAGGGGAAGACTATTATTTAAGAGACCTGAGGATGTGGTGGGAAAAAAGTACTGGATTTGGATTCATAACAAACGCAGGTTTAAATCTTCATGAAATTATTTTTTTGATGAGTCATTTAACCTCTCTGAACCTTAGTTAACTTATGTGTAAAATGGAAATGTTGCTAATTTCTAATCAAAGAGTGCTAGTTTTTGCCTATTCCTTTGAGCCAAATTTCTTTCAGGTGTCCCTTAAGTCTATCATCTAGTCTTCTGAGTCATAAAGACTATCCTAACCCCAGATAATCTCGATAATCCTTGTCCATGGATTGTTCGGCTAGTAGCTTGCTTTGTGTTTATGAAGTTGGGGACTTTGTGTACATCGTGGTGTGTGTGTGTGTGTGTGTGTACATGTCAAAAGGTGAAAACTAAAGCATTCAACTGGTGTTTTTGTTTACTTCAGGTCCTCAGGAAAGTTACTGCTCAGTAAAGCTGGAGAAGGGGTCAAGATGGCCACTGTGAAATCAAAAGGCCGCAGGCTCTTGCTGTCCCTGACCACCATTATCCTCCTCATTACAGTAATCTCCCTGCTGCTCTATGTCCTGCTCTGGAGGTCAGGCAACCTCATTGATCTTCCCACCATAAAAATTGGCTTCTACAACTTCTGCCTGTGGAATGAGAGCTCCCATTTTCTCCAGTGTCATCAGTTCCCTGAGCTGGAACGGCTGAGGGTGTCCCAGATTGGAATTGCCTTGGCAAGGTTTGGTGTCTACGGGGCCCTAGTCATTGCTCTATTTGCTGCCCTGCCATTCCTACTGGCCTGGTTCTATGGTAACAAGGACAAGTGGAATCTGTCAGTGGTGCTCCTAGGGGCTTCAGCAGGGATGCTGCTTGGCGGACTTTTGCTCTTCCTCTTCTACATAGCTCAATGGATCCAACCCTCAAAGCTAGGTGTTGAGTTTCTAGCTCTGGTTGGGGCAGAAATCATGCTACTGCTTCTGCTGCTTATTATTGTCATGTACCCCCTTGGTTATGGGAGGAGCAAGCTTGAACCCCAGGGAATGAAGACCTACATCTACAGAGAGAGCAGCCCTACATCTGTGGCCTCCCTCAAAATAGATATAAATCTACAGAAGTTTTCTAAGGATCACTGGGGATGTGAGAGAGACATCCCCGTCCATTTGCCCTTTTCTTCCTAAGGAAAGCTGGGGAAGATAAAACTCAATTCATTCTTCTCCATATCTATCTCTTGGGTCTTCAATTCCTTCTACCATAAAAAAAAAGATATGGAAAGACCTTTTTGTTGTTCAGTCATTTTTCAATCATGTCTGACTCTGTCACCCCATTTGGAGTTTTCTTGGCAGATAGTGGAGGAGTTTGCCATTTCCATCTCTAGCTCATTTGACAGATGAGGAACTGAAGCAAACAGGGTTAAGTGACTTGCCCGGGGTCACACAGCTAGAAAATGTCTGAGGCCAGATTTGAACTCAGAGTCTCTCAGTTCAGGCCCACTTCTTTCTTCCATCCGTGCCACTAGCTGCCCCCAGGAAGACCTTAGATGTCAAAAATTTTGCACTGGAAGGGTAGCAAGATGGCAGCAAGAATACAGGGAAGGCAATAAATCTTCAGACCTTGCAATAGGACATAAAGGAGGACAGGCAAGGAACTTAAAGATAAATCATATTATTTTAGGGATGAAAGAAAAGAGAACAGCTTACCATGATCCTTAACTATATGTTGAGAATATGGGCACACTTACCTACCTACTGCTCCAATCAGAGATAAACCACCTATAAATTAATGTTGTATTTGATACTTAGTTTGGATGTTTATTTTGCATAAGGTGGGCTATTTATTTTGCATAAGGATAATAAGGTAGAATGACCTCTTGTGCCACCACCTGCAGATTCCCTTTTGAAATTTATCCTGTTTCCTATATACACATTATGCCTACATACCACTTCAGAGATGCCCAGTGGTTCTGATGATGATATGCCAAAGTTTAGACTGCTCTCACATGGCAGAGCAATAAGGATACAATAGAATGGAGTTCATTCTACCTCTCCTTTAGAAATTGGGTTCCTTACCAAGAGAACATTGTACACAGCAACAAGATTATACGATAATCAATACTGATGGACATGGCTCTTTTCAACAATGAGGTGCCTCAGGTCAGTTCCAACAATCTTGTGATAGTCATCTGTACCCCAGGGAAAGGCCTGTGTGAATCATAATATAGTATTTTCACTTTATTGTTTGCTTGCATTTTTCTTTCTCATTTTTTTTCTTTTCTGATTTTTCTTGTGCAGCATCATTGTGAAAATATGTTTAGAAGAATCACAAGTTTAACATAGATTACTTGTTGTCTAGGGGAGAGGATGGGAGAAAGGGAGGGAAAAAATTGGAACACAAAATTCTGCAAGGGTGAATGTTGAAAACTATGCATGTTTTAAAAATAAAAAGCTTAAAAAAAAACATTTTCTAAGGAATTTACAGCAGAATTCAGAGCTAACAACACTGTCATTAATTCCTATCTAACATAACAGAGAGAACCTTGTATATAGGCATACCTTAAGAGATTCTGCAATTTCACTCAATAGAGTGTCACAAGAATTTTATTTCCCAGTGCAAATAAAAATTATATTATACTACTAATGTACAATAATATGTCTACAAATGTATATACTTTGATTAAAAATATTTCATGGATAAAAAATGCTAATCATCTTGAGCATAATCTTTGTGGTTGCCAAAGATTGAGGTGACTATGGCAATTTCTTAAAATAAGACAAAAATAAGTTAACTATTAATTGATCATTTCTTTTACTTGAACAGTCAGAGGCTATCGTGCGATTATTAATTGGTCTAATTTTAATATTGTGTGTCATGGAATAAGGAGGCCAGAGTAACAGAGGAAGGAAGGGCTGGTTAGTGGAACAATCAAAACACATCAAGTTCATTATCTTATATGGGCAGAGTTCTTAGTACTTCAAAACAATTACAATAGTAATATTAAAGATCATTGATCATGGATATGAATTAATGAAAAAGTTAGTGAGAATTACCAAAATGTGACTTGAGACATGAGTATATACTGCTAAAAAAATGCCAACAGACTTGCCCTATGTAAGGTTGTCACAAACCTTCAATTTGGGAAAAAATGAAGTTATCTCAAATGCAATAAAACAAAGCATGTTTATACTCGGGTCTCAAAAGAAAACTGAACAGCTAGCATTGACACCGTTTCTGCTCCCTTCCAGGCAGAAACCAAAATCTCCCCTGGAGAGAAGTAGCTGCATTCTAGAGATAACTGTACATGTCTCCCTCGACTGCATGCATACACTTCTACACAGGCCACATGTATCATTACATATCTAAATGTGGGTAGCTCAGATTAAAATCTTTCCCTGCTTTTATCCTTTATCCCCTTTGCCTTGCTTACAAAAAAATGAGGCCCAGAGAAGTGATTTGTCCAATGTGGCTTTGGCTAACTCCTGGCCCTGGCCTAGTCATTATTCATTATTATAATTCACATTGCTCTAGCACTTCAAAGCTCCCTTTTCTCCTAAGAACTTTGGTTAAATATGTTGTATGATCCCAGGCTTAACAAACTGCAGCATAAAGTTTTTTGCCCACGATCACAGAGCAAGTAAGAGATAGCAGGAAGATAATGTGAAGAATGGAATGCCTCTGAAGTTATATGCCCATGATCTCTCTCTTGGTCTGGGGCCTCATTTTGGAGTGGGCGATGGCCATTCCTCCTAAGATCACATAACTGTAATTTATTAAGAGCTAGAAGGGGCCTAAAGTTCAGAATTCTAGTCAAACCATCTATTTTTACAAATAAGGAGACTGAGGCCCACAAAAATGATTGGACAAGGTCACAAAGATGGGTCAATGTTTCTTCTCACCCCATTCATTATTCATCAGTCTGATTAAGATTGGAATTGGAAACCAGTGGGCTGTTAGCACTTACAGGCCCAAGGAGGGAAATTTCTAATTCCATTCTCTTTATAGGAGATAGCATTTTGAAATGTTATCAATTTATAGATGTTTAAAGGATTTGCATGATGGAGATGGTGCCCAGTCACTGTCCTTGTTTCTTCAGTGATCTAGTTTGCTCTCTCACTGTTACTTTTCTTATACTCTTCACTATTGATAACTTGTTTCTAGCATTAAATATCTAAAAAGGTGAAATTCCTGTTAAGGTTAGCTGTGAGATGTGAAAACTCCCCTTTCCCCTTGGATGATTCACAAAACTTCGTAAATCCTGAACTATACCCTTGAGGTTTAAACTTCAAATGAGGCTAGAAGCTCTTTGTGGTGGCAAGGAATTAGAAATTGAGTGGATGCCCATTAAATGGGGATGGCTGAATAAGTTGTGATATATAAATGTACTGGAATACAATTGTTCTATAAGAAATAAACAGGCTGATTCAGAAAAGCGTGGATTTACAGGAACTGATGCTAGGTGAAATGAACAGAACTAGAACATTATACAGGACAGGAAGATTGTGTGATGTTTAACTGACTCACTTATAAATGAGCTCTTCTCAGCAATGTGGTGATCCAAGACAATTCCAAGTCTTGGGATGGAAAACACCATCCACAACCAAAAAGAGAACCATGAAGACTGAGTGCAGATCAGAGCACACTATTTCACTTTTGTTTTTTTTTCTCATGATTTTTCCTTCTTCTGATTTTTCTTTCACAATATGACTAATATGTTTAAAATGACTGTAACATATATAACCTATAACAGATTGACTGCTGTTGTGGGCCAGGGT
Organism: Myrmecobius fasciatus; assembly: GCA_023553655.1. Lineage (NCBI taxonomy): Eukaryota > Metazoa > Chordata > Mammalia > Dasyuromorphia > Myrmecobiidae > Myrmecobius > Myrmecobius fasciatus. The sequence goes on from JAJPUD010000245.1 coordinate 811,376, forward strand.
GGGAAGAGAAGGGAATGAGAAAAAACCTGGAAATATCTTTATATGTAATTGGAAAAAACAAAATACTACTAAGTAAAAAAAAAAAAAAAAAAAAAAAAGTGAGGCTAGAAGTCGGATGACTAAGCAAAAAGGACTCTATTGAGAATAAGACTCAGGTCATGCGACAGATGTCTTGAACATCAACACACCACCCCTCCAGAGATCCACAAAAATGAAAACTGCAAAACAGAGACAAATTCCTAGGACAAGCTAGGAGCTGTAGGAATTTAGTTAGAATCAGTGAAGCAGCAGAGGAAGAATAATAGAGTTGCAGGACCAAAGTAGGGGCTAAAACAAAGGAATACAGAGGGCCACAACATGGAGTAATAAACCCAGACCTTCCCTTTCACTGGGACTGCCAAATTTATGGGGACAGTGAAGACCTGGAAGATTGGGGATTCTTTATTAATCCCCAAGCACTTAACAAATATGAATGTAGAAAACCATCTTCACATGTAATTGGGAAAATAACATACTATTAAAGTAAAATTTTAAAACACATTTTGCTTGTTGAAGCAGGAAGGGAAATGGCCCACCAAAGGTTATACTAAGTCTGGAAGACTGTTAAATCTTTGGGAAGTGAGGATACAATGGTGTACAGAAGTGGCCTGCCTGACTCTCTGCCTTTGGAATATTGCATAGTTAACTGTATATACGGCCATCTCCAGTCATCTTGATCTGTATCTTGCCACTGGACCCAGATGGCTCTCAAGGGGAAAGTGAGGCAGGTGACCTTGCACAGCCTCCCTCGCTGAAATCCCTCACTCAAATGTCATGGCATCACCTCTCTGATGTCATGGTCCTCTCTGAGAATGAAGATAAACAGTGGTATACATATATAAGCAGTGTTTTGAGTGTTTATGGGCAAAAATATGTATTCATTTTTTGTTGCTATTGGATTAGACTGTTCCATATTTGATGTTTTGTTAGTCTAAATACTTAAGGGGGAGTTGAAGGTCGTCTTTATTGTGTTGCAAAGACCTAGACATGAGCCTAATTTGATATTCATCTCAGAAATCCAAAGTATGGACAAAAAGAATCAAACATCCTAAGGAGAAAACTTAGGTAAGGATCAAAACCAAAGAATATGACTAATGAGAAATGTCCAAGATTAATCCCAATCTATATCTAACTACATTTTCTTTTGAGGAAAGTTTTATCTAGAAGTAAGTAGATTTCAGCCCTCCAAAATGAACTATTGGATAAATGTTCAATATCCCATAAATTACTAACTGGGTAGCCTAAGGGAGGCCAGGATCCTTTCCCAACATATTTAGAGAATACCAGTCTATACTCTACCATTTCTGACTTCATCAAACACGTTTTTCTCTACCTTGGTTTTTACATTTTTGTCCCTTCTATTTGCAAAAACTAATCCCATGTGAAGAGAAGTTAAACATTTATAATTAATTGTCAGTTATCTAAGTACCAACCAAAAACTAATATCCAACTACTTGTAAATGGCCAAAATGAAGTATGAATCCCTTTTATATGCATGACAAAGACCTCCACATTTTCTCTTGCACATATTCCCTTCATTTTCACAAAATAAATCTGACTTTGTTCCCTAATTTTCCCATACTAGACAAGTCTGATCACATCATTCCCATGCTTAAAAAACTATCAGTGGCTCCCAATTGCCTACAGAAAATAAAATTCCTCAACCTGATATTTAGGGACTACTACAACTGGTTGACATGATTAAGATCCTGGGAGAGTCCTTTGTTTTAATATAGAGTCTAGTTTTGTTGAAAAAAGGGTTACAAAGGAAAACCTAAGTGTCATAAAGACAACATTTTTTAAACAAAGTTACTGAGCTATTAGAAGATGTTAATATTTGACATAATGTCCAACTTTCTGATATTTTAAGTTTTCTTTTTTATATGCTTTATTGCAGGAGATGACTTTCTGAAAGGAAATAAGTACAGAGGAAATTTAAGTGAAGCAAAAAACAGAAATAAGAATCTTGCATATAAAGATACAAATAAAAATGTATCAATTACAGAAAGCACACTGGAAGGAAAAAATAAAGAAGGAAAGGAATTGGGAAGAGGGAGTGCTAAAATAAATGGGAATTAGAGCATGGGAGGAGGCAGAATTTTCACCCAATCAGTCAGGCCTCGAGATAATGGAAATACAGAAGCAATAATTATTTGTATGCAAGAAGCAATATAAACATCAAGTCTATGTATTACCAGAAAAAGAAAAAGGCCACTCCTACAGCAAAAATGAAGGTTCACAAAAGGGATCATAAACAATTATTCCTTGGGGCCCTAGTATCAGGTAACCAGAGGAAGGTTCATTTTCCTTTCATTTGAATTAGAATCATTTGAGAAGACATGTCTAAGTTTCTATTTATATCCATGGAGATATTACTCACATTGATAAGATCACTGAGCCATAGAAGCAGCAAAGAATAAGGCTGGCCTCTTATATAATAAAGTCTTTTCAATGGACCCTGCAGGGAACATGAAGTTATCTTCCTCCCTTTCAATTTGCCACTGACTCAGATGGCCTGCCACACCTAGTTTACACCTCCATTATTCCTTCCCACTGGCCCCATGGAGTCTTGAGTGAAAAACAACTGTGACTCTGTCATGTGAGAAATGGAAATGGCCTTGGAGCTAGGGAGGCCAGAGTTCACGTCCAGTTTTCCAGACTCTGGCACATACTATCTATTTGACATCTGGGCAAACCACTTATTCATTTGGTACATTGGGCAATTCTCTCTGAGGTGGAGAGAAGATGCCAGACTATGCTGGAAGAGGAATTTTTGTCAGCCATATTCTCTAGACAAATTACAGAAGCCTTATCCTATGTTCTCCCCAAGTCCTACCCCAATATCTCAACACAGTATAGAAACAATGGATTTTTGAAGACCACAGAATGACAAGGTCTATGGTACTACCTAACTGAAAATGCTTTGAGAGGTCTCAGTGATGGAGCCAATAGATTTTCTCTCTACTGTCTTTGCCTAAATCCAAAGAGATTCATTAACAGAGAGCCTTTCAAGGTGGCCAGCAGGTAATGAATTTTCTAGTCATAGCAAATCATCAAGACTGTTGCCTGAAATTAAGAGTGGGAGTGGTAAGCAGCTACGGAGAAAGTACACCAACCATATCATAGTAAGAACAGCAATTACTCAGTTATATAGATTCTTAATGATTCACAAAGTGCTTTCCTTGAAGAAATCCTGAGGTAAGTGGGATAAATTTTATCCCCATTTTATAAGCCCGGAAACTAAGAATCCAAAAAGCAAAGTCACTTGTTTGAGGTCATGTACAGCTAAGGTGGCAAAGCCTGGACATTAGAACTCAAAGTAACCCTGACTCCAAATCTGGTGCTCTTTCTGCTATATCCCCTGATTCTGAAAGACCTGGTCATTGACAACTGAAAAAATCAACTCTTGGTCCTAGCGAAAACATGATCAGTTTTTTGTTTGTTTGTTTTTAATGGCCAAAATTATACAAATCAAGACAGTTTTCTTTAACTAATTTAGCCTCCCATTATCTTTTTTTAATCCATTCTGATTTCTGAGAGATGTATATCAAGTTAGGAAGGAAATTTAAGGGTTTTTGGGGTTTTTTTTTCCTACCATTTCACTTTTATGTAACTATCTCTTTCTGATGTACTGCAAAGCAACCATTAACTTTGAGAAATCAGTGTAGCCACAAGGGTAAAGCATCAGATGAAAGGAACCTTATCAACTTTCTAGTCAAAGGACCATAAAATAAGAGCTGAAAAGGACTTCAGAGGTCATTTGATTGAATCCCCCATTTTACAATGAAAAAACTGAAGACTTTAAAGGTAAAGTGATTTGCTTAGTCATACAGATTACTCTCAGTGGTAGAGCCAGAATTTGAAACCAGGTCCTGACTCTAATTCAGTGCTCTTTTCTATGAGTAACAGGAAGCATTGCCCATGTCCTTTTCCAGAGCAGTCTATCCCTATAACCAGGTGAGGGCTCCCCTGTACTGGCCTACTCAACCTCACTAGTACCAGCATCCAGGTGTTTTGGGATTCCCAGTAGGTGATGCCCAAAGCATGGTTCACACACAATGCCCTGGACACTTAGCTACACCTCTGCAAAATATCCATCCTTATGAAACTACCCACAGGATCAGTATTGTCCAGGTATTCACTTCTCTTTTCCAATGTTCAGTCCTCAGTCAAACCAAGAAGCCCTAATTACCAGAATTTGGCTTAGGTTCCAAGTTCCTTTCCAGTGAAGAACAAGTTTTCTCCACAAAAAAACAGGCTTGATTATCATCTGCTTTCTTCTAGGAAGGTAGCTTGCACAGGCTGGGATATCTTACCCATTTTTCAAAATTTCCCTGATGATAATGAGGTGATTCCCCACAAAGGTAGGATTAGGCAGGTCTTTGCCTTTTTTCCAAAAAGTCACTTCACTGTACAAGTACTGAGACTGAGAAGTAAATCACCTAACCTGGCCCCTTCTTCTATTTCTCTCATCTAACTAGCTGCTTTTGTAATTAGAAAAAAGCCATAAGCTGAGTCTGATCCATATTCAGGGGGCTTTCCTGCAGGGAAAATAATAAAATATGGACTATGCAACATTGATATCTGACTCCTTCCCACTGATCATTATAAATTGTTTCTCCAGTACACGTTAATAGTCTTGTATACATTTGACTGGTTTGAGTCAGTTTTTCCCAGTATGTGATTACCCTCTGGATAAGGTGACCAGAGAGATTCCAGAACCAAAGACCTGAAATGTTTAATTGTTGATCTAGTCCATAATAACTTTGAGGTCTTTCCTGGCCAAAGACTTAATGACTCACTACTAGATCATCAATTCATTACCAACTTGGACTGACCTGATTTCACTGCCCAGAGTTAAAGCTCTGAGATAGAGAGAACTCATCTGAAGGGATGCAAGGGGAAACACAGGGTGCAGCACTGTATTCCCTGGTGGTCAAATTTAGCAACTAGGGACATGAAATCATCCCAATATACCCAAAGCAAAATTTTCTCTGAATTCTTCATTTATCTTCTCAACTGAAAAATATCTCCTTTACATATTTTAATGCATCCTCATCCTCTCCATCTTCTGATTTTTTTTTGATGCCAGAGGTTGAATACTCCTGCTTGCTTGAGGGACTTGTTTGAGAGGTATCATTCACATCCTCCTCTCCATCACTACTGCTAGAAGCCCAGGGAGATTCAGGCTGTGTGGTTTGGGCCTTATCAGTTCCCAGTGGCAATGTGTGCTCCAAAGGCTTTTCCTGTTTACTGCACTGAAGAGGGAGAAAAAATGATAAGAACAAGTATTTTTACTGATAATCTAACTTGTTTATATAGGACACAAAATTCTTGCTGATCTACGGTAATTTCTGGGCCATGAGTCATTCCCTTCCCACACCCATCCAACATTCCCTTCCCAATCCCAACACTCCCCCCACTCCACCCCCTATACACACTTCTCTTCATTACTAGAGAGTGAGCAGGGGAGAAGAGTGCTCAGGAAATTAAGCTGCTAAACCAAAAGAGAAGAAAGGAGAATTTGGAAAGAAATAATTTCATGAGGCAGGTCCCTCCTTGAATGAATAGAGCTAGAGAACTTTAAAGGAACTCAAGGAAAGAAAAACTCAAGGAATGAGCAGCAGCTCATTCTAGGGCCATTAAGAAATCACATACAGTACAATGGCAGAATCCTCCTATTTCTTTATTTCTCCCTCCACAAAAATACCATAGCCATGACAAAGTAAATAGCTATACCATAAAGATGCACACAAAGAGCATAAGTAAATAGCTACATCATAAAGATGCACACAAAGAGCATAAGAGCTCTTAATTCCCAGGGTTGCAATGAAGGTGATATAAGATAATATTTGTAAAGCACTTAGCACAGTGCCTGGCACATAATGGGTACTTAATGTTTGTTCTTTACTCCAACCCCCAATTAGATCATGTTGAAGCAATCAGAAATGCTAATATCTATTTTTTATTAACATTAAACATTAGAGATGATCTGTTCACAAAGATACCAATTGTGATCCACAAAAAATAAAAGATCTTTACCTCAACCAAGATACCCAGAGCAATATCCACCAGTTCACCTTCATTCATGAAGTACACCGTTCGTATAGGGGGAAGACTGAAAAAGATGCAAAGTGAGTCCCAGATTGATACATAAAAGAGAATAGTGTATTCCCAAATCTATCTGCTAATAATGAGAGCATCACATCCTTCTGATTCAAACAGCCTGCTGCCCAGAGGATTTGGAGTCTAGGGAGCTCAAATGGAATTTAAATAGGAAACATCCAGCCCTTGCCTCTCCCCATAATATGCCCTTCACATAGATCCAAATGATAAAATTTTAAAGACATATATACACACAAAAGAGAAGCTAAATTACTCAAGCAACTAAAAATAACACAATTAAGTATATGCCCTGGATGATACCTGTTTTGTCATCAACATTCACTACATTTTCTAATGCTAGCTGATTTTGTAAGCAGCACTCATGGAAAGTTACTACATTTCATCTATCTTTACATTGTCACAGGCCCTATAAAGTTTTTGTTTGCAGTATGTATGCTAATGAAATATTTTCTGAATAAAATGAGAACTGCTAGAATCCTAGGAGAGAAAGATCTGAGAGAGAGAGAGAGAGAGAGAGAGAGAGAGAGAGAGAGAGAGAGAGTGTGTGTGTGTGTGTGTGTGTGTGTGTGTGTGTGTGTGTGTGATGAAAATCAAAAAAGAGAGCTCTAAGTATTTCAAGGGAAGCCAGAAAGAGGAAGGATGCAAATCATTTTGTATCACCCCAGAGGGTAGAAACTAGAGGAATGCGGGGGAGGGGGAAATGCAAAGAAACAAACACAGCCTCTGAAAGGAAATATTCTTTACAATTAGAGAACTCTTCACAAGTGGAATAGAAAGCAGTGAAGCCCTGAAAATGTACCAGGAGCTGCACTAAGCACTTTGGATGCAAAGAAAGCCAAAAACAGCCCCTGCCTTCAAGGAATTTACTTTTTTTAAAATAATTTTTATTTTTTGTAATTCTGTTACTTTGCTATTCTGTTATTTCTTATTGTTATTTTGTTATATTTCATTATTTGCTATTCTTAACTTGACAAATATCAATAAACATAAGCATTTCCATATATAGGAAAGAAAAAGAGATGTATATTTGAAACAATTCATTATGAATAGTTTGCTCTTTTAAAAAACGTATGTAATATATATATTGGATCCCTTGCTGAATGGAGGAGCGGTTGGGGAAGGGAGGGAAAAAATTAGAACACAGGGTTTTGTAGAGGTGAATGTCAAAAATTATCCACATATATATTTTGAAAATAAAAAGCTTTAATTTTTAAAAAGAAAAATTAAATTTAAAAATTAAAATTTTAAAAAGTATATAAATTCAAGATAAAAAAGTAATAAATTCAAGAAAAAAATTTCAAGCTTGTCTTGCTTCTCTGGATGTCCTGAATTTCCTTGTTTCCTAACAAGCTTACATTCTAATGAAGGAAGAAAATATGCAGCCCTTCACTATGAGTCTTCAAAAAAGGGTGAACACCTTTTGGTATGTTACAGTGAGAAATATTTTAGGAGGTATACTTTGGGCTATGGAGATCTTGAAAATTCTGTAATACTGTGAAAGAACCAGAACTCTACTATTTATGAAGTTTTTCTGAATAGGAATATAAGTATTTCAGGAATGGATGAGCGTTCTGAAGGCTCCTTCTAGTCCAAGAATGCTCCCCTTCTAAATATGAAAGTACTGACATGAAGGAGGAAGATCCAAAGAACTAGAAATGAAGAGAATACCCATCAAAATGGATAATGGCTAAATAAATTATGATACATGAACATAAAGGAACCGGGTGAACAATTTATACAATAACAGAATTGTAAAAATAAATAACTTTGAAAGTCCTAAAAATTGAGATCAATGAATGCTTTGATCATCCATGATTCCAGAAATGAAGAACAATGCTGCTTACCTTTTGACTATGGGGTGACAGACCTAGGATACAGAATGAAATATATATTGTCTGAACATGGCCAGATAGTGCATTTGATTTGCTTGTCTATGCATGTTATAAGGATTTTCTTTCCTTTTCTTCTTTTCCAGTGGTAGAAAAGGAAGAAAATAGATTTTCTTAATTTAACAAAAAATAAATGTTTCAAATGGTTTCCACTGGAAGGGACATGGATCAGGGAAACAGACATTCTCTAGTTTCTCAGCATACCATTACCCATAGCACCTAGCCTCTTAACCATAAAGGTTCCAATTCTTTTACCCATTATGTCCCTGTGAAGATAAAAAATTGATCCTGTAGCACTTTCCTCAGAATTTAGCTGGCCTATAATAGGTTACGTTTAAAAATCAATTCTCTTACTAATCACTGTTCTCTTCTTGCTTCAAGGAATATTGCTAACCTTGAGCATGTAGGAGTTGGAGCTAATATCTTTAAATGACCATGCTATCTTTCAAGGATGTCTGGTTTGCTATCCAAATAAGTCTGTATCCTGGCCCTGCAGGTGGATTCAAACAAGTCTCAAAAGAGGGAGGGGATTATTGCTAGCTCTTCATTACAAATTTCCAGCCAATCAAGCGGTTCCCCTTGACTCAGCTATGTAACA
>JAJPUD010000246.1:0-25875 GCA_023553655.1 Myrmecobius fasciatus
CCTATTTTTTCGAATAGTTTATATAATATTGGAGTTAACTGTTCTTTAAATGTTTGGTAGAATTCACATGTAAATCCATCTGGTCCTGGGGATTTTTTCTTAGGGAGTTGATTAATGACTTGTTCTATTTCTTTTTCTGAAATGGGACTATTTAAGTAATTTATTTCCTCTTCTGTTAATCTGGGCAATCTATATTTTTGTAGATATTCCTCCATTTCACTTAGGTTATCAAATTTATTGGCATACAGTTGGGCAAAGTAACTCCTGATTATTGCTCTAATTTCCTCTTCATTGGTGGAAAGTTCTCCCTTTTCATTTTTGAGACTAACAATTTGATTTTCCTCTTTCCTTTTTCTAATTAAATTAACTAGAGGTTTATCTATTTTGTTGGTTTTTTCATAAAACCAACTTTTAGTTTTATTTATTAATTCAATAGTTTTTTTTACTTTCAATTTTACTAATCTCTCCTTTTATTTTTAGGATTTCAAGTTTGGTATTTGATTGGGGGTTTTTAATTTGTTCTTTCTCTAGCTTTTTTAGTTGCAAGCCCAATTCATTGATTTTCTCTTTTTCTATTTTATGCAAATAAGCATCTAGAGATATAAAATTTCCCCTTATTACCGCTTTGGCTGTATCCCACAAATTTTGGTATGTGGTCTCATTATTGTCATTCTCTTGAATGAAATTAGTAATTGTGTCTGTAATTTGCTGTTTCACCCATTCATTCTTTAGGATAAAATTATTTAGTTTCCAATTGCTTTTTGGTCTATTTTCTCCTGGCCTTATATTGCATGTGATTTTTATTCCGTCATGATCTGAAAAAAATGCATTTATTATTTCTGCCTTCCTGCATTTGATTTTGAGGTTTTTGTGTCCTAACACATGGTCAATTTTTGTATAAGTTCCATGGACTGCTGAGAAAAAAGTAAACTCCTTTCTGTCTCCATTTAATTTCCTCCAAAGATCTATCATACCTAACTTTGCTAACATTTTGTTTACTGCCTTAACTTCTTTCTTATTTATTTTGTGGTTTGATATATCAAGTTCTGAGAGAGGGAGGTTGAGATCCCCCACTATTATAGTTTTGCTGTCTATTTCTTCTTGCATCTCTCTGAACCTTTCCTCTAGGAATTTCCATGCTATACCACTTGGTGCATATATGTTTAGTATTGATATTGCTTCATCATCTATGGTACCCTTTAGGAAGATATAATTTCCTTCTTTGTCTCTTTTAATTAAGTCTATCTTTGCTTTTACTTGGTCTGAGATCAGGATTGCTCCCCTTTTTTTTTTTGTTCACCTGAAGCATAATAGATTCTGCTCCAGCCTTTTACCTTCACCCTGTATGTATCTCTGTTTTAGATCTGTTTCTTGTATACAACATATTGTTGGATTCTGGTTTTTATTCCAGTCTGCTATCTGTTTCTGCTTTAAGGGAGAGTTCATTCCATTCACATTCACAGTTAAAATAACTAATTCTGTATTTCCTGCCATCTTATTTACCCTAGCTTATGCTTTTCTCTTTCTTATCCCCTTTCCCTCCTTCCTACTATTTTGCTTTTGTAACCACTTCCCTCAAACAATCCTTCCCCTTTAGAGCCCCACCCACCCCTTTTTCCCCCCTTTCCCTCCTATTTCCTTATAAGTACGTCTATTATTCCCTCAGAGCCAAATCTGATGAGATGGAGATTAACCTAATTCTCATTCCCCTCCCTTTTTTCCCCTCAATCATTATAGGTTTTCTTTGCCTCTACATGTGATGTAATTTCCCTTATTTTGCCTCCTTTTCCTCTTCTTCCAGTGTTATCCCTTTTCTACCTCTAATTTCTTTTTCAGTTTATCATATCATAATAATCATAAAATCACAGTAATCGTATCATAATCATAATGTAATAATAGATTCATAAAATCAACCCTCATTCTATAAGTATCTATAACATAAATATAGTTCTCAAGGGTTTTTTGTTTTTTTTTTCCTTGTTACCTTTTTATGTTTCTCTTGTGTTCTGTGTTTGTAGATCAAATTTTTTGTTCAGTTCTGGTCTTTTCAGTAGAAATAGGTGAAATTCTCCTATATCATTGAATGACCATCTTCTTCCCTGGAAGATAATGCTCATTCTAGCTGGGTAACTTATTCTTGGCTGTAATCCAAGTTCCTTTGCCCTTCAGAATATCTGATTCCAGGCCCTTTGATCCTTCAAAGTAGAAGCTGCTAGGTCCTGTGTGATCCTAATTATAGCTCCCCGATATTTAAATTGTTTCTTTCTGGCTTCTCATAATATCTTTTCCTTGGTATGATAGTTCTGGAATTTAGCCACGGTATTTCTGGGGGACTTAATTTTTGGGTTTCTTTCAGGAGGTGATCGGTGGATTGTTTCAAGGAGTATTTTGCCTTCTGGGTCTAAGATATCAGGGCAGTTTTCTTTTATGATTTCCTGGAAGATAGTGTCTAGGTTCTTTTTTTCATCATGGCTTTCAGGAAGCCCTATAATCCTTAGATTGTCTCTCCTAGATCTATTTTCCAGGTCAGTTGTTTTTCCTAGGAGATATTTCATGTTTTTCTCTATCTTTTCATTTTTTTGTTTTTGTTCGACTGATTCTTGAAGTCTTGATGAGTCATTCATTTCCAATTGTTCGATTCTAATTTTTAATGTCTTATTTTCTTCAGTTACTGTTTTTAGTTCCTTTTGCAATTGACCAATTACATTTTTTTTGTTCATTGCATTCTTTTTCCATCTTTTCTATTTTATTTTGCAGTGATCTCATTTCATTTCCCCATCTTTCTTCTAACTCTCTTTTAAGATTTTTTATGCAATCTTCAAAGAAAGCTTTGTGACATGGAGACCAGTTTATGTCTCTCTTTTGGGCTTTTTTGGGAGTTGCTTTACCTTTAGGGGCCTCAGGATTTGAGGTCTGTTCTTCCCTCTCTCCATAAAAGTTGTCTATGGTGAGAGCTCTTTTTGGTTTTTTATTCATTTTTTTTTTAAAGGTGTGAGATCTGTTTAAGGCAAAGGTGGGACAGCTGCTTTAATTTGCCTTGGGGCTACTGATTGAGTTATTTCAGGAACTGGGCAGCTCCGCTGATTGAATTATTTCTGGTGCTGATCAGTCTTGTTGATTGATTGATCACCCTAGGGTGTTGTGTAATGGCATCTAGGTCCGATGCTCATTGGGGGTTCAGTGATTCACGATCTACCCCCCACAAAAGGCAGATCCTCTAAACCACCTGCCCACAATCAGGACAGATTAGCCCAAGAGGCCCACAGAAGACTCCCAGGTGTGTGAAAAGCACAATGCTCCCACTCCTGTTTCGACTCCTGTTCCAGCTCCCTGCTCCAGCTCCCTGCCCTGGTCTCCCTGCGCTGCAGTCTGGGTTCAGCAGACCACCCCCCTGCCCAATTAAAACAGACCTGTTTTGAGGTTCTTCCAGAGTATCTTCTTCTAGAATCATGTTGTCCTGCAGATATTGTGGATTTTTTTGCTTCAAAATCAGTCTAGAGGCTTCATATGTTGTTGGTTTGAGGGAAGGTCAGAGGAGGTTACAGAGACTCCTGTCTGATCTCTGACACCATGGCTCCTCCCCCAGAAGGAAGACCCATGCATTGCACTTTGTAGATGCTGAAAATATTTATATTGAATGATTGATAAACTTATGTTCCTAAAGACATTTGAAATTCAAGATTGAAGGATTGCCTTCATTCAACAAACATTCAAGTAAGTGCCTGCAATGACACAGAGTTTGACCTTAAGAAGCTTATGCTTTATTTGGGTGCCAAAATAGTAGTGACCCACCCAGATTAAGTATAAAAGAAATCAAATAATGGAGGTAAGGAATAGGAAAGATTCAGATAAAATATTCTGGAAAAATTTGAGAAGGCACAGAACATTTTTCAGCTGTGGGAATCAAGGAAGGCTTCACTGAGATGGTACCTGGGTAGACCTGATGAGAATATGTTTGTTTTCTTGCACGTGTAAGAGTGCCAATTTGTACATAGTCAAGTATTAGCAAGAATATGAAACTCTTGACATAATGAAATGGCAACTTCATAGAGGAAACAAGCACCTAGATTCCAGGTTGTCTGAAATGGTTTGTTATATCACAGTACTTTGTGGTTTGTGGGACTATTACCATGGGGGCAGGAATTATACACATCAGTCTTCAAAATCTAAGCAGATGGGAAAATTGAAATCAAAATATCTATTTTGGCCTGAATTTTCCAGGTAATTTATCATGATTTGTCCGAGGAATCAGAGCTTTGGCCTGAACCACTCAGATAAATACAAAATTATTTTAAGGAAATTCTTTGTAAGACGGTCATAATTTTATCTGGGCATAGTGGTATACACCTGTAATCCCTCCCACTGGAGAAGCAGAGGCTGGTGGATTGCTTGGGCTTTGGCTTTCTGAGCTTCAGTAGGACTGAGTCAATTGGGTTTCTATACTAAGACCAAAACTAATATAATGAGTCTCTGAGGAGTAGAGGGACACCAATTAATCTAAGGAGGAGCAAGCTGGTCCAGGTCAGAAATGGAGCAAATTAAAGCTCTCTAGCCAATCAGTACTGTGATTAATCTGGAGTGGCTGTAAGTGGGAGAAATAGGAAGACATGATCTTTATAAAACAAAAACCAGATTTCCATAGTTTTAAATTTGGGGATAAGTGACATTATGGGCAACTGGGTGGCTCAGTGGTTTACAATGCCTGGCCTGAAGTTAGGAAGACTCATTTTTCTGAGTTCCCATTCTGACCTCAGGCACTTACTGAGTGTATGACCCTGAGCAGGTTACTTAACCCTACTTAATTTCTTCAATTGTAAATGAGTTAGAGAAGGAAATGGTAAACTGGTCCAATATTTTTGCCAAGAAAACACTAAATGGGCTCATGAAGAATCAGACATGACTGAAATGACTGAATGATAACAAAAAAATCATAGAGTCATAGATTTAGAGCTGAGACAGATACCAGAGGCTATCCCATCTAATCCCCTAATTTTATGGTTGAGAAAACTCAACAGAAGTCTAATAACTTGACCAGATCACACAGCTAGATGGAAATTCAAAATTCAGAGCCTTCTCCCATAAGTCATCATATTTCCAACCTCCAACACAGCCTAAAGAATTAAATAGATTTCTTTTTTTCTAAATCTTCAGAGCTAAGAAATGCTTTTTGAACAAGAGATGTTCAAAAGAACTCATTCTCCTTGTGAAATAGCTCAACAGAAATGGCTAAAATTGGTTGTATCTGGTGGGATTTGTCAAATGTCTTGGAATGATTCACATAATATCCTGCTTTCAATCAATTCCATGAGCCTTAAGCCAATCTTAGGTTTTACTGTCAAGTCATGTGTTTCATAAGAAAAACTGGGGATCTGTGGGATTCTGATTCATTTATACTTAAATGTAATTCACACAAGCCTTGTTTTGTAAGAACTATCAGAGCCATGTGATTTCCAAAAATCCCTGTGTCATTCTCAATGATACCTCATTGCCTTTCCAAGGCAGGAAGTTGCTTTTAGCCAAGGGAAAATAAGCTTCAGCCTTCTAGCTTCAAATTAATTCTGCAACTCCATTACAACTCTTGGACTGTTATAAACTTGGAAAGAATGTCTCTTACATTCTTCTCACCAAAGTTTGGCCAAATAAATCATCATTGATATAGCTGGAATTTTTGACATACTCTTTTTGATAGACAAGTAAAGTCACTAGTGATTCAGGGAGAATATTTCTCTCATTTTTAGTCTCTTTACTCAACTTAATGTTTCCAACATTAGCCTCTTATAGCCATTGTAAATTCTGAATTTTTCTTTTTTTCACAGGTAACATGAAAGGTGAGAGAGTGAAGGAGATGGTACCAAAATCATTGGATTTGAAACTAAAGGTCACAATGGAAAATAATTTAGGTCAATCCTCTCATTTTACAGAAACGGAAGCTAAATCCCAGAGAGAACACATATTTAATCCAAAATCATACACAGCAAGCAACAGAGACAGCATTTGAACTCAGGTTCTTGATTCCAACTCCAGCATATCTAGTATTTACTGAAAAGCTTCATGTAAGGTTGGGTGAGAAATGTGATTTTAGTTTGTCCAGGTGCCTCTCCAAATCTTGCTGCAAGATTGTAGCTTATTTGTAAGCTTTTTCCCTAGCAGTGATCATTTTAACATTAAGTTTCTCAGTCAATCTACAAAACCTGCTACATTCTTTCAAAGAATCTTTGAGAGAAAATCAAGTCAGCTTCTGGATCACAAACTGAATTAGAGGGAACATTTAAAAGTAGCATTTAAAAGTTCTTTCACCGTCCCTGTGTCGCTTAATCCTTACAATCAGCCCTATAAGATAGGTAGGGCAGACTTTACTATTCTCATTTTATGGATGAGATAACTAAGACCAAGACAAGCTAAGTGAATTAATTGTGAGAAGTCACATAGCTAAAAAAAAAAAAAAAGCAGAGACCAGAAGAAATATTCATCAAATGTTCTTATAACTTACTTTTATGTAACACTTCATAGTTTCTAAATTACTTTGCTCACAGTTCCCTTTAAAATAGAAAGCTTGAGTATGGGGAGTAAGTTCCAATCACCTCTGAGCAGAGCTGGACCTGCTCCTTTGCCCTTATTTCCAACTAGCCAGTCGATCACAAACAAATGACTCTTCCACCCCCCGGTTAGTAGATGGATCCCACATACAATTTCTGCATACTCCACAGACTCTCCAAGTCACTTCCATTACATATGATCACCTATGCAGGCTCTCCACCATCTCCACGTGAGAACCTTGTAATAGCTGAGGAAGCTGATTTACTCTGCACATGTACCAGATCCACATTACACAAGTGTAATTACTGCTATTTTTTTTTTTTTAGAGAAGGATACTTAGATGAAGGAGGACCTTCATCTGTCAGACAATTCATCAATAAGCATTTATTAAGCTCTTACTGTGTGCAAAGCACCAGAGATAAAAAAAACAGAGGCAAAAATAGCCACAATTTCCAAAACACTCACATTCTAATGGGCATTGTTGTTTGTCTTTCATTCTTGAAGAGGACCATGACATCAGGGAGGTAATGTTATCACATACAGAGGAATTGGATTTAAGTGAGGGAGGGCTGTGCAAAGTCTCAAAGTGAGGCAGATAATGGGTGTTGAAAACATACAAAGAAGGATATACAAGCAAGATATATACAGGCTAAATTAGAGTTAATCTCAGAGGGAAGGCACTAGCATTGGGGTAATGGGGAGGGGAACCATAAAAGAGCTCTTTCAAGAAAGAGGGATTTGAGCTTAGTAGCAGGGAAACACGGAGTCAGAAATTCTAGACATGGTGGACAGCCATTAAAGAGGCAAAGAATTAGGAGATGGAGGAATGGAACAACAGGAAAGTATCATCATCACTGAGAAAGAACCCAGAGTAAAGGGAGCCAAGGTCATATATATAATAAATGTAAGAACTGGAACTCAGATACACTCCATCAAGACTACTCTTTGCAGAATTAAGACAACTCTGAGGTACCACTACACACCTGTCAGATTGGTTAAAATGACAGGAAAAGATAACAATGAATGTTGGAGGGGATGTGGGAAAACTGGGACACTAATACATTGTTGGTGGAACTGTGAACGGATCCAACCATTCTGGAGAGCAATTTGGAACTATGCTCAAAAAGTTATCAAACTGTGCATACTCTTTGACCCAGTAGTGTTTCTACTGGGCCTATATCCCAAAGAGATCTTAAAGGAAGGAAAGGGCCCCACATGTGCAAGAATGTTTGTGGCAGCTCTTTTTGTAGTGGCTAGAAACTGGAAACTGAATGGATGCCCATCAATTGGAGAATGGCTAAATAAATTATGGTATATGAATGTTATGGAATATTATTGTTCTATAAGAAACGACCAGCAGGATGATTTCAGACAGGCCTGGAGAGACTTTCATGAACTGATGCTGAGTGAAATGAGCAGAACCAGGAGATCATTGTACATGGCAACAAGAAGACTATATGATGATCAATTCTGGTGGACATGGCTCTCTTCAACAATGAAATGTTTCAAATTGTTCTAATTGTTCAGTGAAGAAGGCCTTATATACCTGGAGAGAGGGATATGAAATGTGGACCACAACATAACATTTTCATGCTCTCTGTTGATGTTTGCTTGCATTGGGTTTCCTTTCTCAGATTTTTTTTTCTTGTAGATACAATTTTTCTTGCACAGCAAGATAAACGTGGAAATATGAATATATATATTCGATTTGTCAAGTATTTTAACATAATTAACATGTAGTGGACTTCCTGCCATCTAGGGGAGGGGTGGGGACTAGGAAGAAAAATTTGTAATGGAAAGCTTTATAAGGGTCAATGTTGAGAAAATTACCCATACATATGTTTTGCAAATAAAAAGCTTTAATAAAGAAAAAAAAAAAAAAGAAAAAAAGTATACTCTCTGCAGGTCACCAGTGATTTCTTTTTTTTAAATTTTTGGATTGGATCCAAGATTTCACTTGCATAGAGAACTCTGATGAAGGAAGCTCTTTCTCCTGAGAAATACAGGTTGATAATAATCTTACAGCTTACAGCTAGGTCTTCAATTAATAGAGCAGCTAGATGGCACAGTGGTGATGTGTCAAGCCTGGAGTTAGGAGGACCTCTCTTCCTGAGTTCAAATCCAACTTCACATACTAACTGTGGTCCTAGGCAAGTCACTTAAATCTGTTTGCCTCAGTTTTCTCATCTGTAAAATGAGTTAGAGAAGGAAATAGCTTTGCCATGAAAACTCCAAATGGGATCATGAGGAGTTGGACATGACTGATAAATGACTAAATAACAACAAATCCTAAATTTAAAAGAACAACAACTACTATGACATGGTTACATTATTTAAATCCACTCTAGACATTTTCATTGGGGTGAAACCATTTACCATATTTTACTTAATTATAGCTTAAATAATGTGAATTTGAATACATATAGCATTCATTACACTAATTGGGTTGTAAATGTATGTCATAGAAAGCTGTCTGGAGAAGTTAATCTACTTGCTCAGGTCACACAACAATGTATTTCAAAGATAAGACTTTTACTGAGATTTTTCAAACTGTAAGACCAATTCTGCATCTATTGCTGCTTTTCAACAATTAATTATAAAATCCAATGGGTTTTCCTTAGTTGTCATTTTCTTTGCCCTTTTTACTATGCCTTTTCAATGTTCTCTTTTCCCTTGATTTCCAAAACAATACATTTTCTCATTACTCTTCTTTGTCAAACTGTCCTTTCTTAGTCTAGAGTCCATGCTCTTTTTCCCACTCACTAAGCATGAGTGATTCTCGAGGCTTTGTTCTCAACTCTTCTCTTTTAATTCTCTTCCATTGTATTCTCATTCATTCTCATGGCCTACATGATTACTTCTCTGCTGGTAAACCCCAAATCTATACAACCTCATTCTCTTAACTGAGTTCCAGTCCTATATTTCCAAATACAGCCTGGATATGCCTATCTGAGAGTCCAGTTGGCACCTTCAACTCAATATGTCCAATCCTTTCCCCAATTTTCCTTTTTATTTATTTATTTTTTTTGTGACCTGCATTACTATCTTCCTTGTCATCAAAACTTGAAGCCTTGTAGTAATCTTTGCCTCTGTTACCTTCATCCCATTCCAATCAGGTGTCAAACCTTGTCAATTCTAGCTCCCAAATATCTTGATTTCTGTTCTTGTCTTTTCATTCACATGAGCACAATTGAATTCATACTTTAATTACCTTTCAACTAAACTGTTATAAAAGCTTCTTTACTAATCTCCTTTTCTTCTTCTCCCCTCTTTAATCCATTCTTTTTAGGGCTTCCCAAAATAAGCTTTTAAAAAAAAATCAAACTATCTATAGTCATATGGGGAAAATGCTCTAATTATTTATTAGAGAAATATGAAGCAAAACAATTCTGAGATACCACCTCATACCTATCAGATTGGCTAATAAGACAGAAAAGGAACATGACAAATATTGAAAGGAATGTGAATAAAAATAGGGACAATAATGCACTTTTAGTGGAATTGTGAACTGATCCAACTGTTCTGGAGAAAAATTTGAAACTATGCCCAAAGAGCATACCTTTTGATCCAGCAGTATCTTTACTAGATGTGTATCCCAAAGAGATCAAAGGAAAAGGAAAAGGACTGATATATACAGAAATATTTATAGTAGCTCTTTTTCATGGTAGCAAATAATTGGAAATTGAGGGGCTATCTATCAAATGGGGAAAGGCTAAACAAGTTGTGCTGTATGATTGTGATGGAATACTATTGTGCTATAATAAAGACAGGCAGGATGCTTTCAGGAAAACCTGAAAAGACTTACATGAACTTATAGAAAGTGAAGTAAGCAGAACCATGTATATAGAAACCACTGTATATAGTAACAACAATATTGTATAATGATAAACTGTGAATGACTTAGCTATTCTCAGCAATGCAATGATCCAAGACAGTTCTGAAGGATTTATTATGAAAAATTCTATCCATATCCAGAGAAAGAATTAATGGAAGGTAAATGCAGATTGAAGCATATTTTTTAATTTTTAAATTTATTTTAAACAAATAGAAAACAGGGAGGAAAATATTGCCATGTGAACAATAGTACATATGAGAGAAAAAGTATACTTTAAAAAAAACTTTATTTTGTTTTTGTTTGTTTTTATTTGTTTTCTTTTACAAGATACCTAATAAAGAAATATATTTTACATGATTGCAATGCATATATATGCATTATATAATATGTAATATATAGATTATATTAAATTGCTTACTTCCTTAAGGAGGGAATAGACAATGGAAGGAGGGAGAGAATTTGAACTCAAAATTTAAAAAAGTGAATGTTAAAAATTGTTTTTACAAATAATTAGGGAAAAATTTAAAAATGAATACCCTACAGAAGAGAAAAAATGTAGTTTTTAATTTTTCTTTTTTTTAACCACTCTATTTTTGCTGTTGCCTTGTCTGAGATCATGATTGCTTCTCTTGATTTTTTTTCTTTCAACTAATTTTTTCTAGCCCTAAAAAAAAGTCTTTCTAGTATACTAATCTAAGCATCCCTCTTTTTTATTTTCTCCTCAAAACCTTCAATGGCTCCCTATTTCCCTCAGAAGAAAATACAACCCCCATAGTCTGGCATTTAATGTTTCCCAAAGACTGAGTTCAATTTACCTATCTAGCATTATTTTGTTTCTCTTCTTCCTCCCTTCCTTCCTCCTTCCTTCCCTCTTTCCCTCCCTCCCTCCCTTTCTCTTTCTTTCTTTCTTTCCTTCCTTCCTTCTTTCTTTCCTTCCTTCTTTCTTTCCTTCTTTCTTTCTTTCCTTCTTTCCTTTCTTCCTTCCTTTATTTCTTTCTTTTTCTTTCTTTCTTTCATTCTTCCTTTCTTTCTTTATATTTTCTTCCTTCCTTCCTTTTATCTTTCTTTTTTCTTCCTTCCTTATTTCTTTCCTTCTTTTTTCCTTCCTTTTTCCCTCCCTCCCTCTCTCTTTTTCTTCCTTCCTTTCTCTATAAAATACTATGCTGTGATCCACATTCAGTCTTCATAGGTCTTTCTCTGGATATGGATAGCATTTTACATCACAAGTCTATTGAAATT
The DNA here is from genome assembly GCA_023553655.1 of Myrmecobius fasciatus. NCBI lineage: Eukaryota > Metazoa > Chordata > Mammalia > Dasyuromorphia > Myrmecobiidae > Myrmecobius > Myrmecobius fasciatus. The sequence continues at coordinate 11,612 of JAJPUD010000246.1, forward strand.
ACTTGAATTACTTCATTGCTGAAAAGAGCCAAGTCTATCATAGTTGATCGTTATATAATCTTATTACTTTATACAATATTCTCTTGGTTCTGCTCATTTCACTCATCATCAGTTCATGTAAATCTTTCCAGGCCTTTCTGAAATCAGGCTTTAGTATTATTTCAAATTACCCCTTTCCTGCTTATAAATTCTATATTTTAGTTAAACTAAACTCCCAGAATTGGAAACTGTTAGAGCTTGAAATGACTTTATCAAAATCACCTAGTTTATTCCCATAATTTTAAAGAAGAGGAACCTGAAGCTGAAGAAGTTAATTTGCCCAAATTCACAAAGGTGGAATATCTCAGAATCAAGATTGAACATGAATGCTCTGATTCTAAAAACCACCACATCCATCTCATCTCTGAAGCTGCTTCTTTATCTTGTTCTGTCTTCACTTACTTCTCTTCCATGCTTGGAATACACTGTCTCTTTAACACTTCTTGCTAAAATCTTTTTCTTCCTTCAAAGGCCAGCTTAGGTGCACCTTCAATTGTGAAGATTTCCCTTACTTCCCTTTCTTCCTCCTTGCTCAATGATGTCACCCGAATTCTTCTAGAATTCTTTGTTATCTCTTCTTTGCTCTCCTCCCATCTGTTATAGTGTCTTCAATCCTGGCCTTAGAGTCAAGAGCCTTGGGTGCCAGTACTACAGATCAAAATACCTTAGCAGAGTGCAAACTCCTTGATGTCCGGTAGCATATGTTTTAAATTCCACACAGCATCTTGCAAGCAGTACTTGATACATTGTTAAATGAACTCAAATGCTCAAGAACCCTCTATAGAAACTCAATTCCTAACTTTTCCTTTCTATTAGGGAAAGGGATTCTTAAAGTTCAGTTTCAGGGACCATTTCTTATATTATTGATTTTTGTAATGTGGAAATGTCCTTATTTTGTTTCTATAATGAATGAATAGTTTACACAAGGTACTTAAAAAAGTACTAACCATCTTCCAATTTCTCCCTTGTCTAAGTGCAGTTCAATTCAACAATTTAATAAGCATTTATTACATCTCCATTTCCTATGCTAGGAATTAGGGTAATAAGGGCAGAGAAGGGGGAGGCAAAATAAATCCAGAACACAATTCTGGCCCTCTAGAAACCTGCCTTTAAAAAAAACTGGAAATTCAATGGATACCCATTAAATGGGGGAATGGCTAAATAAATTATGCTATATAAAGGTAATGGAATATTATTGTTCTTTTTTAATTAAAGCTTTTTATTTTCAAAGCATATGCATAGATAATTTTTCAGCATTGATCCTTGCATAGCCTTGGGTTTCAAATTTTCCTTCCTTCCCCTGAACCCTAGATGGCAAGTAATCCAATATAGGTTATACATGTTAAAATATATGTTTAATCCAATATATGTAAACATATTTATACAATTCTTTTGCTACACAAGAAAGATCAGATCAAAAAGAAAAGAAAATGAATAAGAAAACAAAATGCAAACGAACAACAAAAAGTTGTGAGTGTTATGCTGTGATCTACATTCAGTTCCCACAGTCCTCTCTCTGGGTATAGATGGCTCTCTCATAATGCGTGATCATTAAAACTGGCCTCAATCATCTCATTTTTGGAAAGAGTCACACTCATCAGAATTGATTGTTGTATAATATTGATGTTGCCCGTATAATGTTCTCCTAGTTCTGCTCATTTCACTTCGCAACAATAGGAATATTATTGTTCTATAAGAAATGATGAGCAGGCTGATTTCAGAAAAGCCTGGAAAGACTTAAATGATCTGATGCTGAGTGAAGTGAATAGAACCAGGAGAACATTGTACGTAGTAACAAGATTATGTGATGCTCAACTGTGATGGACTTGACTCTTTTCAACAATGAGGTGACTCAAGACAATTCTAATAGAATTGTGATGGAAAGAACCATCCTCAGAAAAAACTATGGAAACTGAATGTGGTTCAAAGCATGGTATTTTCACTTCTGTTGTTGTTATTCGTTTGTTTGATTTTTTTCTTTCTCTTGGTTTTTTTTTTTTGATCTGATTTTTCTTGCACAACATGACAAATATGGAAATATGTTTAAAAGAATTGCACATATTTAACATCAAATTGCTTGCTGTCTTGGAGAGGGGGGAAGTAAGGAAGGGAGGGAGAAAAATTTAGATCACAAAGTTTTACAAAAATGAATATTGAAAACTGTCTATATAAGTATTTGGAAAAATAAAATATTTTTGAAGAAAAAAAAATTGCCTTTCAGTGGAAGAGATAAGAATGGCACATAAGGAGAGTTAGATTTCAGCTATAGCTCTTCCCTGTGTGACCTTCTCTAAGTGAACAACACTCTTAATCTCTCTGAGTTTCAGTTTCCTAGTCTGTTAAAAATGAAAGTTAGACTGAATCAGTAGTACTCAGACTTTTTAGTCTTAGCATCCTTTTACACCATCAAAAATTATTGAATTTCAAAGAGCTTTTGTTTATGTGAGTAGAAATTAAAACTGATAGAATTTTAAAATATTCATTAATAAATATTAAATAATAATCCAGTTCTGTGTTAACAAATTATAATTTTGTGAAAATAACTATTTTTCCAAAAGAAAAAAAAATCTAGTAAGAAGAAAGGCATTGTTTTGCATATTTTTGCCATTCTTTAATGTCTGTCTTAATAAAAGGCAGCTGCATTCTCATATCTGCTTCTTTGTTCAATATGTTATGATATGTTGTGGTGGTTAAAATACATGAAGGAAATCTGGCCTCATACAGATATGTAGTAGGAAAAGGCAGGAGTAATATCTTATTACTATATTATTATAATAATATCTTATTATTATGAAAATAGTTTTGACTTCTTGGCTTCTCTAAAATGGTTTGGGTCTATAGAACATATATTTTTTAGAGTCACTGGATTAAAATGTTACCTAGGTCCTTTCCAACTCTGAATATATGATTGTAAGTAAAACAATTAGAGAAGAGTCCAAGGTCATTTATAACCAAATGCCATATTGTATGGTACAGAGAATGTTATGGGAGATTATAGCCTCATGTCATTAGAGTCTTAGTGAACATTTCTGTGGCCTCAACTAGAGGCCACAGAAGGTAAGTTACTTGACAAAGCTATCTAGCTAGTTTTAGTGGTGTAACTAGAAATTTTTTAAAATGTAGCACAAAACAATGAGACAAGTGGGTCAAAATTGAAGTTCAATTCATTTGAGTGGTGGAAATAGTAGAGATACTAGGGAACAATGAAATCTCTGAAGATGTCTCAGGTGACATCTGAGGCTGGCAGAGGTGAAATGACTTGTCTAGGACTGCAGAGTATGTGAGACTGGATTTGACCTCAAATTATCCTAACTCCAGGCTCAGCGGTATTTCTGTTGTACTACCTAGTCTGTGTTTTTTGAATCTCTATGCAATTGAAACAGAATCTGCCACCACATTTAAACATCAAAGATATGAAATCAAAGGGAATTAATCTTTGTGTAGGAGAAAAGAACTATAATAATCTGCTATATGTCTCAACATCATTCATTTTGATAAGAACACTATATCAAAACAATATGACCTTGAAAAAAATTAGAAAACTGTTCTATATATAATCAATTGAGATATTTATAAATTAAATTGAAATCTCTTAAATTTGTATTTTCTCTATAATATAAATTATTTGCATGAATTGTTTTATGAAAAGCACATAAAAACTGGAGGGTTCCTACTTAAAGTTTAGAAGGAACTAACTTGGTTCCTTCATTTTCATAGAAAAGGAAATTGAGACCCAAGAAGAAAAGTGTTCTGTCAAAAGTTACCTAGCAAACTAGCAGTAGGTTTTGGAATAAATACCAGATATTCTAACCCTTGGTCCAATGATTTTCCCACTCTACAAGACAGAAAGGTGCTATACCCTTCACCCTCAGCTCATTTTCTCTTTTCCTTTCCTCTCCTTTCCCTAGCTTAGACCTCCTCTCTTGTTTCTCATTTCCAGCCATCTCAAATGGCCAGGTTAAACTTCAATGAAGTACAATGTTTTCATAATGTTTTCTTCCCACCCTCCTTTCCCACATAGAACTTTTATACAACAGTGACATCTTAAAAGTCTTCCTTACATCCTGGAAATGTGTGAGTTTTAACTTCAGAGAGGCATCAGGCAGTGAATAACTCCAGCAGTACCAGATTAGAGCTTCCAACTGTCCTTAATGCATCTTCCTTAGAATTTGTGTTTTGTACAAACTCCCCTTCCCAAAAGATTTTAACTCCACATTGCTACCTGCCATGCTGTCATATAGAAATACTGCTTTTCTTTGACTTCTATCACGTGTATAAATTTCACAATCTGCTCCTTTGTGAGATCTGAATGTTCTTTTGTGTTCTGGATAAAAGATGAAGATGAAAACAAAATAAAGATGGATTAGGTGAAAAAAATTGCAAGTTGGACAGGCAGTTATGTATCTATCTGTTTATTTGTGCAGAGGATAAGATCACTCCAGTGTTTTAAAAGGTTGATTGATTGCACCTTAGAAGTGGCTCTTATAAAGTGTATAGTTTGGGAGTGAAGTTTCCAATTTTCTCTTTTTGTATCGTTTGTCCCACTCTGTCCTTTTCCCATACTTTCAAATAATGAATATCTCTGTTGTGCTAGCTCTCCTTTTCTGTCAAAATTGCTTCTTACCAAGTTGCTGGCAGATAAAGTTTTTTTGTTTTTTTTTTAAAGATCATGATAAATATACAAGAAGTTTCAGGAAAACAGGCATGCTATTGCACTTTTGTAGTTTCAAATTGATATAGCAATTCTGGAAAGCAATTGAAAGTCACTAAACTGTCCATTTCCTTTGACCTGGTGTTATCACTTCTAGGCCTGTTTCCCAGAGATCAAAAGAGAGAGAGAGAGAGAGAGAGAGAGAGAGAGAGAGAGAGAGAGAGAGAGAGAGAGAGAGAGAGAGAGAGAAAACATATATACATAAAGAAATATTTAAAGCACCTCTTTTTTTTTTTTTGCTGAGGCAATTGGGGTTAAGTGACTTGCCCAGGGTCACACAGCTAGGAAGTGTCTGAGACCAGATTTGAACTCAGGTCCTCCTGACTTCAGGGCTGGTGCTCTATCCACTGTGCCACCCAGCTGCCCTAAAGCATCTCTTTTTGTGGTAGCAAAGAACTTTTGTTCCAAAAAAGGGAGTGCCTGCTTATTGGAGATTGGTTAACAAATGATCATGAGTGAGTATAAGAATATTATTAAGCTATAAGAAGTGAGAGAATGGACAGTTCAGAGAAAACTTGAAGTCTTATATGAAGTGAAGAAGAGGGAAGTGACCAGAACTAGGAAAATCATTTATATAATAACATTACAAGGAAAAATAATTTTGAAATATTTTAGAATTATATTCCAAGCAATAACATATAGTTACCAGTTCAAAGGACCCAAAATGAAGTATGCTTTCCACCTCTTACCAGTGAGATGATGAACTTAAAAGACAGAATTTGACTTGCATTTTTGGAAATAGGCAATAAGAAAATTTACTTTGACTATGTATATTTGTAGCCAGAAGATTCCCACCCCGCCTCATTTTGATTGTTTGATTGGGGGCCTAGGAAGGAGAGAGAATAAATGCAAGTTGATTAATAAAAAAGGAAAAAAAAAAAAAATGTTCCCTCTTAATTAAAGTATCAGGTTAGGATCTTTTTTTAGTTATATTAATTGAAACTGAAGGGTAAATTTTATCAGAAACTCAACATATGTTTAAAAAAAAGTCAATTCATTAAGGAAAGTTAGTTTCAATAAAATTATCATTATGCCTTTACATAAGGCTGTCGCTTATACCTAGAGGACTCTCCTTTTTCACCTCTGGCTCTTGGGGCTTGTAAGTACTTTTAAATTGAAGTTCAAATATCACTTTTTATGAAACCTTTCTTTGATTTCCTAGTTTTTAGCTCTCCACCACTACTGCCAAATTACTTTGAATTTCATTTTCTTATATTTTGAATTTGCTAATTGAAAAACATGTCATGTCATCCTCCTTTCCCCATCCCTCACTCTCCAGAATAATATAAGCACTTTATAAGTGTGGACTATTTTCTTTTGTGTCTTTTGAATTTAGCAAATGTTTCTTCCCAGTACAATTCATCCTCTATTCAACTGTCAAATTGAACTACCTAAGGCATGTTGGTCCCTGATACTCCCCTATTGCTTTCAGTATCAAATATAAAATAAAAGCCTATTTGACCTTTTAAGTCTCCCCAGCTTTCCCCCTTTCTACCTTTCTACCTTACCCTTTACACTGACCCCCTTCACTAACATCATGTTCTTTGTAATCTAGTGGCATTGAATACCTGGTTGCTTCTTTCACAAGATACTACCTGCTCAACACCAAGCATTTTCAGTGACTGTCACTTTATACCTAGAACTCTCTCTCTCTCTCTTCCTCTATATCTCCTAGTTATTTTGGCCTCCAAGTCTCAGCTGAAGTCCTACTTTCTGGGACTCTTTCCCAGGCCTCCTTAATTTTAGTGCATTTCATGTGAGATCTCTAATGTTGTAAATATCATATAGTTATTTGTATGCTATTTCTTTAATTAGAATGTGAGCTCCTTGAGAACCTTTTGTCTTTTTTTTTTCTTGGTATCCCTAATGCTTAACAGTGTCCAGCACATAGTAGGTGCTTAATAAATATTAGTTATTTAATTAACTGTCAATCAAAAGTAGGTACTTAACAAATACTTTTTTTTTTCAATTAAACCTTTTTATTTACAAAACATATGCATGGGTAATTTTTCAACATTGACCCTTGCAAAACCTTGTGTTCCAAATTTTCCCTTTCTTCCTCCCATCCCCTGCCCTAGATGGCAGGTAATCCAAAACATTTTAAATATTAACAAATGCTTTTTGAATTTGAATTTGATTGAGGATTTTTCTACAAAGGCAAGGAGGATTTTGAATTGTTATCTGTGGAGAAAATATGCATACTGATAAAACTGGACTTCCCCACCCCCCCCTAATAATGAAGATAAGAATGACTTCTGCCACCTAAGAGCTCTAGGCAGAAGATGAAAAACAGGGGTAGTTAGGTGGCTCAGTGGATAGAGCACCAGCCCTGAAGTCAGGAGGATCTGAGTTCAAATCTGGTCTTAGACACTTAACCAGTCCTAGCTGTGTGACCCTGGGCAAGTGAAAAACTTAGGAGAAAATCAAAGTTTTAGCTGGAATTCTGGTGCCCATGGTAAATTCATTTGGGGTTGGGAAGAGATCAAGAGATTTTAGAAATATTAGGGGGAGAGATCCCAAGACAGTGACTCATGATGGGGGGAGGAGGCAGATATTATAGGCTTCCTTTCTGTAAATAGGAAGAAGGCCTCAAGTATATCTACAGAAAGTTATGTCATTGAAAAGGTGCTCCAAGTCACTATTGATCAGAGAAATGCAAATTAAGACAACTCTGAGATACCACTACACACCTGTCAGATTGGCCAAAATGACAGGAAATGATAATGATAACTGTTGGAGGGGATGTGGGAAAACTGGGACACTGATACATTGTTGGTGGAACTGTGAACAGATCCAACCATTCTGGAGAGCAATTTGGAGCTATGCTCAAAAAGTTATCAAACTGTGCATACCCTTTGACCCAGCAGTGTTTCTACTGGGCCTATATCCCAAAGAGATTTTAAAGGAGGGAAAGGGACCCACATGTGCAAGAATGTTTGTGGCAGCCCTTTTTGTAGTGGCAAGAAACTGGAAATTGAAAAGATGCCCATCAATTGGAGAATGGCTGAATAAATTATGGTATATGAATGTTATGGAATATTATTGTTCTGTAAGAAATGACCAACAGGAGGATTTCAGAGAGGCCTGGAGAGACTTGCATGAACTGATGCTGAGTGAAATCAGCAGAACCAGGAGAACATTATACACAGCAACAAGACTATACGATGATCAATTTTGATGGACATGGTTCTCTTCAACAATGATGTGATTCAAACCAGTTGTTCTTCGATGAAGATAGTCATATACATCCAGAGAGAGGCCTGTGGGAACTGAGTGTGAACCACAACACAGCATTTTAACGCTTTCTGTGAATATTTCCATGCATTTTGTTTTCCTTCTTAGGTTGTTTTTTTCTTCTTCTCTTTCTAGATCTGATGTTTCTTGTGCAGTAAGATAACTGTATAGATATGTATACATGTACTGTATTTGTCATATAATTTATCCTATCTAGCATGTATTAGATTACCTGTCATCTAGGGGTGGGGGGCGGGGAGAAGGAAAGGAAAAGCTTGGGGAAAAAAAAAGTTTTTTTTGCAAAGGTCAATGTTGAAAGGTCACTCATGTTTTGTAAATAAAAAGCTTTATAAAAAAAGAAAAAATAAATAAAATAAAATTGAAAAAAAAATAAAAAAAAAAAAAAAAGAAAGTTATGTCATGATGTCTCAGGTTTTTCCCCAGAGTCTTACTACAACTAAACAGCATAACCAATGACCAGCCCATGACCCAATCCCTCCCCTTCCCCACCCAGCTTAGAGATTATTCAGAGGCAACAAATGTTGGACAAAATAGTGAGGGAAAACTGATTCTAGGAAAGGGATGCTATGATGGGACCCAATGGCCCAGGACCTGGCAAGGGAGCCAAGATGGCTGACCTGTGCAGAGCTGGTTAAGGATCTTGTGGGGAAGAATCCGGATTTAGAGCTGGGAAATCTTTCAGATAAGATGGAGTTTAATTCTCTCATTTTACCAATGAGAAAATAGTAAACTCAGTCTTTTTACCCTAGATCCAGCAATCTCCTTCATTTTACAGACTAGAAAATTGAGGTTCAGAAAGGGGAAAGAATTTATTTCATGCACCACAAGGAATTAGTGGTTCTGGTGACTTGTTTTCTTAGTCCAAAGTTCTTTCTTTCCTTTATACCACAAGGGCTTTCAATCCTTTATTGTACTTTTTTGAGAATGCAAATCAATCTTCCATCTCCAAGTAATAATCTAATTTCAAGCCTAATTTCTAATTATGAGGTTCTTTTATAAGGGCTACCTCCTCTACTCAGAGGAAATTCAGGAATCAGCTAACAATCAGGGAATGAATTTTTCTGAGCAAGAGAACACTACCAGTTCCCTGGAATCACTTCACAAGATTTTAACCAAGGTGGGCTCTGGGAATTTTATTTTGTCACTCTAAACATTCTCCCTATGGTCTAGTTACATCCTGTCAATTTATTCCCAAAGCAGGTTTAGCAACCTAGCAAGTAAGTGGCTCAAATCGACTATTCAACTCAACTGATTCCTAGGCCTTCTGCCCCAGGGAAGAAAGTGAATGAAATCTGCCCTCTTACTCATTCACCAAATACAAATAATGACTCATCCTTAAAAGAGTCCTCCCCTTAGCCCCAAACTAAGCACAGAAAACTTTTATGCAAAAAACTGAACCTTGGGGAAAAGATTTTTAGTTTAGTCCAGCAATCTAATGTGTGTGTGTGTGTGTGTGTGTGTGTGTGTGTGTGTGTGTGTGTATGTGTGTGTATAGAGGAGTTATGGGAGAAAATGGGGAGATAATTTTTGAATTGTGTATATTTGGTTTCTTTTGAACTAAGCAATTCCAGGTAAATCAGACCTCAAATTAGACTGCAGGAAACCTCTCTAAATAGTTAATTTGTCAATTTTCTAAGAAATTATTATTTCCACATTGGACTTAATAATATTCCAAGGTCCTCTTGTTTTGTCTTCTCTTCATTGCTCTGAAATATCTTGGTGCTGAAGTTGGTGGATCAAGTACGCACTGCAAAGCTAAACTCTAGTAAATAGACATCTTTGTAACCTCTCTCTAAAACAAGATGAGATTGAATTAAATATTTCAGTAATAGGCTGTACTGGAAAGTCTGGGAGGTAAATCAGAGAGAGGGGGTAAAAGTCTTGGCTTGGGATCCTCTGCTTATTAACCCAATGATTTTAACATGTGGAGAAAATGATTTGTAAATTTAATGTGAATGTGAATGTAAATATATGTATGATTGTTGCTATTTTTCTTCCCCTTAAATTCTACATGAAGAAAATCACAGAAAGGCCTCCAGCACATTGAGAGGGTCCTTTATAGAGAAATTTACAAAAACAATTGTAAGAGGGGCAGCTAGTGGTGCAGTGGATAGAGCACCAGCCCTGAAGTCAGGAGGACCTGAGTTCAAATGTGGTCTCAGACACTTAAGGCTTCCTTTCCTAACTATGTAACCCTGGGCAAGTTGCATAACCCCAATTGCCTCAGCAAAAAAAAAAAAAAAAAAAAAAAGAGAGAGAATTGTAAGACAAAATGTGGAGAAATTTCAGTCTGTACTGATGAACAGAATGCCACAGTCAAAAAAATCACAGATCCTTCAATCTAATAAAATTTTTATATGTGCATGTGTATATGTATGTATACATATAAATAAAATAAATGGTATTTATTTTACATATTTTTATATATAAATACAAATTTGTATTTGTGTCATATTTGTATAACAAAATAGACATTTACTTAATAATTTATATGTATGTATACAATACATATGTGTATATATAGTATGTATATATGCATGTTTTATCACTGTAAAATGCTTTTGCCTACAACCTCTTACTTTATCTTCAGAATTACCCAATAATGAGATAAATGGGAGTATCATCATTCCCATTTTACAGAAGTGAAAACTGAGAAGTGATGTGCCATACCTATATCCACCTATCTAATAAGTATTAGAGCTGTAATTTTAATCTACTTCTTCCCTGACTTTAATTCTATTTCTCTTTATACTATACCTTGCTACAAATATAGCTCTTCACACTTGTCTATCTGTTGTCCTCTCTTGATAGCACAACCAGCCCAGTTTCCTTTGTGATCAGTTTTTGTCATGAACAGGAAAGTCCTTTAGAGATTATTTAGTCCAATTTCCTTATATTACAGATGAGGAAACAGGTCTATAGAGATTTGTCAAAGATCATATGCCTTATCATTGCCACTATCATAATCACCTCTTCTACTCCTCCTTCTCTTCCTCTTCTACCTTCTCCTCTTTATCCTCCTCCATCTTCTTTTCTTCCTTCTCCTCCTTTTAAAAATTTATTTTATTATTCTTTTAAAAAAATGGACAGACATCATTCCAGAATGTCATACTGTCTGGAATATAACAGATACTTCATAAATTTTTGCTTATTGTTTCCAGAAAACATCTATATCTATTTTGCAAAATAAGGAAAAAAAACCCCAGAAGGCAGAGAACCCTGGATTTAGGGTAAGAAAACCTGATTCAAATACTAGTTCTGCTATGCTATCTGTGTCACTTCATTCATATTTCTTTTCCTCCCTGAGCCTCATTTTCCTCAACTATAGAAATGATGACAAAGAACTAAATAAGAATTTTCCTAATTCCAAAATTCTTTCAAAATTTTAGCTTTTTATTTTTCAAAATATATGCGTGGATAATTCTTCAACATTAACCCTTGTAAAACCTTGTGTTCCAATCCTCCCCCTTCCTCTATTCCCTCCCCTAGATGGCAAGTAGTCCAACATGTGTTAAACATGGTAGAAATATGTTAAATCTAATATATATATGCATACATATTTATACAATTATCTTGCTGCACAAGAAAAATCAAATCAAACCAGAAAAAATGGGAAAAAAATAAAATGCAAGCAAACAAAAACAACAAAGAATGAAAATGCTATGTTGTGAATCACACTCCATTCCCACAGTCCTCTCTCTGGGTGGAAATGGCTCTCTTCATCACAAGACCATTGGAACTGGTCTGAATCATCTCATTGTTGAAGAGAACCACATCCATCAGAACTGATCATTTAACTCCAAAATTCTTTAAGAATTCTGAGACAATAAATTTATAAGAATTCAAGCCATTCTCCAACTGATAAATGGTCAAAGGATATTAACAGACAATTTTCAGATGAAGAAATGAAAACCATTTCTAGTCACATGAAAAGGTGCTCTAAATAGTTATTGATCAGAGAAATGTCAATTAAGACAACTCTGAGATACCACTACATACCTCTCAGATTGGCTAAGATGACAGGAGAAGATAATGATGAATATTGGAGGGGATGTGGGAAAACTAGGACACTGATACATTGTTGGTGGAACTGTGAATGGATCCAGCCATTCTGGAGAGCAATTTGGAACTATGCTCAAAAAGTTATCAAACTGTGCATACCCTTTGACCCAGCAATGTTTCTACTGGGCCTATATCCCAAAGAGATTTTAAAGGAGGGAAAGGGACCCACATGTGCAAGAACGTTTGTGGCAGCCCTTTTTGTAGTGGCTAGAAACTGGAAACTGAATGGATGCCCATCAATTGGAGAGTGGCTGAATAAATTATGGTATATGAATGTTATGGAATATTATTGTTCTGTAAGAAACGACCAGCAGGATGATTTCAGAGAGGCATGGAGAAACCTACATGAACTGATGCTAAGTGAAGTGAGCAGAACCAGGAGATCATCATTATACATGGTAACAATAAGACTATATGATGATCAATTCTGATGGACATAGCTCTGTTCAACAATGAGATGATTCAGGCCAATTCCAGTGGTCTTGTGATGGAGAGAGTCATTTATACCTAGAAAGAGGAATGTGGGAACTAAATGTGGATCACTTTTTTTTGTTGTTGTTGTTTGATTGCATTTTGCTTTCTTTCTCATCTTTTTCCTTTTTGATCTGATTTTTCTTGTGCATTATGATAATTGTTGAAATATGTACAGAAAAATTGCACATATTTAACATATATTGGATTGCTTGCTGTCTAGGGAAGGAGGTGGAGGGAAGGGAGAGAAAAATTTATAACGCAAGGTTTTGCAAAAGTGAATGCTGGAAATTATCTATGCATATTTTTTATTAAAGCTTTTTATTTACAGAATATATGAGTAATTTTTCTACATTGACCTTTGCAAAATTTTTTTTTGTTCCAAATTTTTCCCTCCTTCTTCCCACCCCCTCCTCTAGATGGTAGATAGTCTAATACATGTTAAATATGTTAAAATATATGATAAATCCAATATATGTATACATATCTATACAGTTATCTTGCTGTACAAGAAAAATCAGATCTAGAAAGAGGAAAAAAAAAACCTAAGAAGGAAAACAAAATGCAAACAAACATTCACAGAAAGCTTTAAAATGGTATGTTGTGGTCCACACTTGGTTTCCATAGGCCTCTCCCTGGGTATATAGGACTATCTTCATAACTGAACAATAGGAATTGCTTTGAATCATCTCATTGTTGAAGAGAGTACGTCCATCAGAATTGATCATCATATAGTCTTGTTGTTGCTGTGTATAATGATCTCCTGGTTCTGCTCGTTTCACTCAGCATCAGTTCATGCAAGTCTCTCCAGGCCTCTCCGAAATCATCCTGCTGGTCATTTCTTACAGAACAATAATATTCTATAACATTCATATGCCATAATTTATTCAGCCACTCTCCAATTGATGAGCATCCTTTCAGTTTCCAGTTTCTAGCCATTACAAAAAGGGCTGCCACAAACATTCTTGCACATGTGGGTCCCTTTCCTTCCTCTAAGATCTCTTTGGGATATAGGCCCAATAGAAACACTGCTGGATCAAAGGGTATGCACAGTTTGATAACTTTTTGAGCATAGTTCCAAATTTATGCATATATTTTGAAAATAAAAAACTTTAATAAAAAATGTAAAAAAAAAAAAAAAGAATTCTGAGATTGTCAGATTTCCACATCAAAACCTCAAATATTCTGTAAGAAATGACCAACAAGATGATTTCAGAGAGGCCCGGAGAGACTTGCATGAACTGATGCTAAGTGAAAGGAGCAGAACCAGGAGATCATTATACACGGCAACAACACTATATGACGATCAATTCTGATGGACATGGCTTTATGCAACAACGAAATGTTTCAAAACAGTTCCAATTGTTCAGTGAAGAAAGCCATATACACCCAGAGAGAGGTATATGGGAACTGAGTGTGGGCCATAACACAGCATTTTAATGCTTTCTGTGAATATTTGCTTGCATTTTATTTTCCTTCTTAGTTTTTTTTTCTTTTTCCAGATCTGATTTTTCTTGTGCAGTAAGATAATTATAGATATGTATACATATATTGGATTTGTCATATAATTGAACATATTTAACATGTATTAGACTACCTGTCATCTAGGAGTAAAGGGTGAGGAGAAGGATGGGAAAATTTTGGAACAAAAAATTTTTTTCTGCAAAGATTAATGTAGAAAAGTCACTCATATGTTCTGCAAATAAAAAGCTTTAATTAAAAAAAA